>NW_011627681.1:483386-601642 GCF_000204515.1 Acromyrmex echinatior | reverse complement strand
TGTATATATATATATATATATATATATATACATACATAATGTGTCTAATGTTCTTAAATAAATTTCTATACGCATTGTGGGTTTTCATGTGTTACAAATGAAACATTTATAGGTAAATTAAAAATTTTATTGACTTGTAAGGGACACTAAGCAATACGAAAATTCTGAAAATTTTGAAACATGGTGTGAACAGTTTTTTTTTCGAAACACAAAACTATTTTTTGTTTATGCGAAATTACGATTTTTTAAGAAACACTTCTTTTAAATGGTTTCAAGAGTACTTTATAATTATAACAAACAAATTTTTTTATTGTATATTTCCATCCCTAATTAAAAAAAGTTTTTATTATAATCATAAAGTACTTTTGAAACCAACTTTCTGAAACAACTTTCATTTAGAACATCTTTTTTTATTTCTTAGAATATCGACGATATTCGCTTCGAAAGAAAAAAAACTAATTTTTTTTTCAAAGGGGTATTTTACTCTTTATAACCGTTATATTCTATATGAACAAAAAATAGTTTTACGTTACAAACTACTCTACTTGCACACAACGTTTCAGAATTTTCTGAATGTCTAGTGTATCTTGTTATATATATTCTGAAATATAATATAAATATTGACAACTTGAAAAGATGGAAAATGTTTTATATGCTGTAGAAAATCGAAGTCTTTCTTTCCATTGCGTTACTTTATTTTGCACTGTATTGATAATACAATACACTGCTATCGTATTCTCAGAGATACGCGAATTATATTTTGCTAGCTTTCTAATTATTCAGTTATCCATTAGAGATGCGTGGTTGCATAGCTCGATTATAATTCCGATCTGTTTTTACCCATAAATCATTAGGACGTGGAAGCTATTCGTATATACTTCGTCGTCTTTCGTATATACTTTTAATGGCGGATTTTCTTTTTTAACATTTACAAACGCCTTCCCCTCTTTCCACCGTGTAATTGCAGAACCCCCTGGAAGTAAATGCACGTGAATGCAACGAAATACGTCTTGTCGTCCGATGGAAAAAGAATTTCCGCAAGATTGGTAGAGGGTGGGTAACCAGGGTTGGAGGAAAAGAGGATAGACGGCGTGCTGCATTGGCTGCTCAAATTAAGTACCGCCTGGTAATTTGAGGTATTGATTTTTATAGCTTCTCTCGGTAGGCATATATTAAACTTCTCTTTCTCTTTCTCTCTTCCTTTCTCTCTTCTCTCTTGCTCTCTGTCTCACCCTTACAACATTCATCCCTTCGCGAGCTACCCTTCTCTGCGGGAAGAGGACGATACGAACGCGGTAGTGCTTGGCAATCGTCCGACTCTCTCCACTTTCATCCCCCTTTTTCACTCTTTTCATGAAAATTCGCGACGATACGTGCTCCTTGTGCGGTGCCCCTCACGTCAATTAAACGGTTCTATACGAGAAAGAATTAATTTGCGTAATAATGCACGATCCGCTAGCAATTAAGCAAATTTATCCTATTCATGATGCTCCGAAAGAAAAATTCACAGTTACATAAGTTCTCGAAGTAGTTGGTACTCTTTTTACTTCACCGAGTAATTTAATGGTTTCGATATATGCATGAAGCACAATTTATTTGTGCAATTGATGCAATTTGCGATCATTAATTAAAAAAACACCTCTGGATATTCTCGTCTCTACACGAAATGTATGCGCCGAGGATTTATATCTTCTGTGAATTAATGAAATTATTCGACCGTTTCACCCGTCTCGTTGTGGCACGGTTGTGAAATTATTTTAAGAGATCTTGTGCAGTTGAAATTATTTTTCATTTATGACAGTCGTAGGTACAGACAAGAAGGGACCTAAATGAAACGTATGACGGCGAAGTTATGAAGGAGGTCAGGGGTGAGAAGTTCAATGGAAAAGTGGTCGGATGACACGTGATCCGGTGGTAAAAGACGGGGAAAAGGTCGCGGAAAGCCACGAGCGGAGGCTGTGTACGGTCCGTTTACTCTTCCTCCGTCTCGATGTCGGTATATAGAAGCAAAAAGAGAGAAGAGAGGAGGGAACCTTTCCCGTTCCCAGTTCATATGTGAGCGTCGATTTCGCGGTCCGCTGCGCCGCGTGAGTGGTTTGCCTGCCGCTTAAAAGATCCGAGACACGGTCGTAGCGATGGGTACTCGACACCGCGCAAACTCACTCGAACAACTCGACGAACGACAGATCGAACTCGTGATCTCGAACGCTATAAATTTCATCATAAATCATCGTTCATTGATCATTGATTTTTGAGAGTGTGTTGTAATGCAATTCTTTTAAAGAGATTAAAATGTAATTATAACGTTATTAGTTATTAATATATAGAGGTTTAACTTTATGTCTTTGCAAAAGATAAAAAACATATTTTCTTTTATATCTTTATCTTTTATTAACTCAACCAATTATGTTTAGTTCATAATTTTTATTGCTGCTGATTAAGACTAGCAGTCGAAATGTTCAGTACTTACGGAATTGTTTAAATATATATGAAATCCTTTTTATTTTAAACAGTTCACACATCAATCATTGGTTGTTTTTGATCTTTCCTGATTATTTTGAAAAACATACTGCTATATTCGAATTTTGATTGAGATAATATTTGTTGCAATAAGTTATTTACAGATTTTTAAGATACTAACATAAATAACATTATTATTAAATCGATAAATTAATTTAATTATGAGATTATTATTTTAATTTATAATTGTGTTTCAAGTCTGACAAACCGAATAAGAGCACAATCTATAGAACTGATTGTATATGAGTTTGCATATGAATATTACTGAGCATGATTTTCTTTTTTCTCATTTATATTTAAACACTTTTCGATCTATTTTATTATATATATATTGCTGTATATTATCTCTACATTCTCTTATGTATTTGTCCGTATTCAATATAATTGTGTGCTAGATATTCACGAGTTTATTCACGTAGAATATATCCATAAGCGGAATATACAATTTTGAAGAGATAGGACGTTTAGTCATGGTGCTCGGCGTCATGTATATACTGGTAAAGGAGATACCGGATACATAGGTATAGTAGCAAGGTGAATAAAAGATTTCTTAAAATGATTTGCCCCGACAACGTACGTATTACCTGAGCTTCTAAAGGCAGCGACGTAAAGGCTAGAACGTCGCACCTGTTGCTTCAGTTCTCAGCACCAAATCGAAGACCTCGGCTCCGACGAGATACCATAAAATGGAATTTCATAAAGTGGAGAAGCATTCGCACAGTTTGCCTGCGTTATATATTTTCGCGCGATATGTACACGTGTGCGTATACACGAGCAAATGTGATCTCGGATTGATTTGCAGTCTTGTTTTATTTTTAATTTTGTTGTTCATTAATATACTAATTGCAAATTTATATCTTCGCATAATTACGTTATGATTAAGATATTTATAGTTGAAGATAAAATATAACTAAAATTTTCTTCTATTGTTATTTTTTTAATATTTAAACATTTTCTCTTACAATTATTCTCAAAGAAGAGAGAAAAAATTCGAATTTAACTTAAAATTACCGCAAATGTGGCTGTATTATTAAGAAAAAAAGAATTTTATATTGTATCAAACTTGATACATATAAAAATGATTGAAAAATAGAGGAATTAATCTATGTTACAACATCGCGAGAAGAATAGTTTGTTGGTACGAAAGAACGTTCGTTCAAATCCATCATTACCCGTACACTGTACGGCGTACCTATTCTACGGGACGAGGTAAAAAATGCTGATGCCAGGCCAGCGTGGGGTCCGAGGTTTATGCACGCTTCAAGAACCCGGACACTTCGGATTTAACGGAGAACTCGCACGAATAAACAATTGTACCTCCGTGGGTGCTGCTTTATTAAAGGTCGTGAAAAAAAAAGAGGCTCCAGCTGTGGCACGCGAGCGATTAATGTCGTCCGGCGATAAGCACGCTAACTAAGGGTGCCGTAATTAGCGCGTCGCCCTGCTCGCCGGGCCAGCGACGTCCATGAGATTATTATTCTCGCGTGAGGACTGTCCCTGGGACATAATTGAGATATATCGTGCAATAAGATATAATGAACGCGGGGCCGATATTTTCGAGGCAAGCACACGAATCGCACGTTTCAATTACAGAAATCTGCGAGGAGATCAAACGGATGAAACCGGTCTCGGTAAACCGCGATTCCTAATCACGGTGAATCGTGCAGCTCGCGGGATGCGTCAAACGTCGAAACATCAGATTCCTGGATTTTTTTCTAACTTACAAGAAAATACCGCCAATCGAATTTACGCCTCCAATTTACAGAAATTTTTATGAAATTTTTCTGCGAAAGAAAAATGAAGAAAGAAAGCTATTTGGCTTTCGTGAAAGAAGACCTTCTTCAAGCGATTTTTCTAATATTTTGTCCATAACTTTTTTGGCACTTGATTTTAACTTTAATTTTACTTTAACTTAAATTTAATTCCTTCCCCCTTCATTACATTTAAAAGATTGGTAGTGTTGCTTTGATCCTGAGGTTAGATGTCGCACCTCTTTAAAGGGCAATTGGCCACGAATGAAGCATACCATTATTCATGTCTTGAGTCACTCTCTGTCTGTTTACAAAGTTCCTTCCAAATTGATGGCTTCGGATCAGTCGTGTTCTCTTGCCTAGTCAGCTATCTTCGCTAAATTCTCACGTTTTGAATCAATCGTGCAGTCGCTCTAATCTCGCGTGCGACAGCCTTCTTCGATCCATCGACTGTTCGCCGCGGCATCGTCGGGATTTTGTCTCCCCGGTTTCCCGATTCTTTGAAAAATAGGCAGTATCATTAATAGCGCGACGAGCAACAGGAAATCCACGTTCTTGGCGACGAAAAAACCTGTCATCAGGCGACGGGTACACATAACCGCGAAAGAAATTGCCGTCATTCGCAAGTAGTAATCTTTCCGCCCAGGCAATATATCCATTATTTGCCGACGTGGTATTTCGTACCAAACTGCGTGGTGCGCGACTTTCGCAGCTTCCTCTTCGTCTCACGCCCGTTCTCATCGAGAAAACGAGCGTACAGTATTTCATAGCAAAATTTCTCACGCGAGCGAGAAAATGCATACATGATTCACTTTGGAAATAACATATCTAAGTGACGTCGACGAAATCTTTTTGAAATAAACACATACTTGAGTTTCTGCTGCCTTTTATTAAATATTTCATTCGAGTTTACTACACCTCAAGTTTTGAAACCTCTATCAAAATAAAGAGCCGATATATTTGCGTATAAAGAATATAAAAGAAAAATTTCCATTCATATCCGCGTTAATAACAGGTGTATTATTTTTCATTTTTTACATTTTTTATTTTTTAGATCTTTTAGGAATTTATACGAAGAAAACAATTTTGCTGAAGTATCTAAAAAGTTAACTAGATTCAGATTTAAAAATAATTTATTAAGCTATCAAAATAATTATATGTGTGTGAGAGAGAGAGAGAGAGAGAGAGAAACTCAAGCCATCGACTCAAATACATCAAGTCGCGGGCACGTGGTTTTAAGTGCTCGTTAACACGTAAGCATCGAAAGGTTTCGTCGCGCTGACGGCAAACAAGTAGACTGTCCATATAGACTTCATGTACATACACGCGTGCGCATGTATATGTGCATGCATGCAGACCGTGTAATCTGTATCCAAGAGGTGGCGCGGAGCAGGTTTTCGAGCTGATATCATTTGTATCTCCCGCGGCCACGACCCGGAGGCCTCTCACACCTTGGCGTTCCCCTCGCTCTCTTCACGGCTTCCTTATCCTCGGGGATCGTCTACGTGATATTTATTTCGCGTAAGCTTCCCTCTGACTTTATATTTGGATATCATTTATGCTTTTAACTGTGGTAGTGTCACACCGAGGCGTTACGCACTGACAAGATTCATCATTTACTCACATCACGTCTGGGATAATTTAACACTCAAAACCGAGTTCGTGATAGTTGTAATTCTCATGTGTGTATAAAAAAAATTAATTCATATTAATGCATGTATTACTGAAAAAGAATTAAAAAAAAGGAAGATTAAATTTTTTTTTTAACGATATTTTCATGTTACATCAATTTTGATTAATATATATGAATATTTAAATTTTCTTTCATCAGTACATATTAATTCTTTTTAATATATGTAAGTGTTTTTAAATATTTTCATATAAGATTAATTCTCATTAGTACACTTTTACAAATATCTGATAATTATATCAGTATTATTATTAGATAGAATGGGAAGAAGAGTATGTTACATTTTGTTTTCAACTATAAATTTTGCATGTAACATCAATTCTCATTAATATATTTTTACATAAATATCTGATAATATTTGATACCTTATTCTTTCCCATTATACAAACCGCACCATTAACTGTTTAGACATCTTTTCACCGCAACTTTCACGATCCTGTAATGTAAAATATCCATGTCATAGAAATCGTGTTGTTTTTTTTGCAAAAAGTCTTGCGAAAAATATTTGAAGATTTATATAAATAATCCATATCCTATTTCGAATCATATAATCTATACACTCAGTGCCAACTTTAGTTGATGAAAAATACAAAAATTCTTACTTTTCCCTAAATAATAACAATAATTCGAGATCTTATTGTTTCTATATTAAAGACATTAAGAATTATTGTCGTTATTATATTATTATTACAATGAATTCTCTTCTATACGGTTGCTACATTTTTTGAGTATATTTACGACGTAAGTGTCTCGTTATGATTATTCCTGCATTCCTTTTCTTCTCCAAGAGAAGACGAATTTACCGGATATATATCATGTCCGAGCTGCAGTCCGATTTTATTTGAACGTCTGTCCAGAGTACCGCACGGTTGCAACGCGTCCTAAGCGTTCAATGTGCAACTGTGCTTTTATCTGCGATAACTCGGTAGTTAAACTTTCGACTCGAGTAACGTAACACCTTAAACTTCGCTCGCATACGCGTCACGTGTGCACGTATACTCGTGAGTACAATAAACCATGGGCTTCAAGGAAGCCAGGGCTGGGTACATCTCCGGTATAAATGCATTTTGCGAATCTCAAGGAGAAAACATCACGGGGGAAAGAATCGCATTACAACTTTTCATAAAATCAATTTGCCATGTAACGTTATATTAGGAGGATTTCAAAATGTACGTTAAAAAATAAAAGTATCCTTCTGGCAAAACCTTTTAGTATGATACATTATAGCACTAATATGACGCGATCGAGTTAGAAACAGAGTCGTAGAAAGACACAAAAGTATAGTGGTATCCCGCGATCGATTTTTTTTTTTTTTTTTTCAGATAAAGCGAGAATTAATGCTTCCAGCAAAATATACAAAAGGAAAAATCACGGCGCACCCAGAGATAATAGTCCATTTAGCCTAATGGTTAAGGCAGCCCTGCACGGAGGGCGGGCCGCGAGAGAAAGATGAGGCCGCGTCCGCGATCGTGACTGCCCGTGACATACACGCTCACGTTATACATACATCTCTCCTCCGCGATGCCGCGCCACGGACTTTCCACGGAGAGCGTTCGGTTACTACAACGATCAAACTACCGATGAGCGCCGTCCTCGTTTAGCCGATGAATCCGCCTCGCACGACCGCGCCGATAAAAGTCCTTATCCGGGCGTGTATCATCGCCATCCCCGGGCGAGTTTGCCCCTCGCGAGGTGACGATAAAAATTATTACAGGGTGGATCTACTCTGCGTCGAGGGCTCGCGTGATTTTCGATAATTAATCGAGCCACACGCGCTCACATTACGCGCCGATTCGTTTGTCTTCTTTTTTTTTTTAATATTGTCCGTTAGATTAAATCGGACGCGCCGGTATCGTGTTCGTATTATGTTTGATCACGCTCGTGTTCTTGCTTGGAAATTAATACATGTTTAGAGCTCAGATATAAAAGAGATCCGTACTTGGAGGCTTCTCCCTCGTCTTGGCAGTCGCGAGTTATTATCGCCGTAATGGTTCTTCCGTTGGCCAACGAGCTATCGACATCTAAGCATCTTGCGCGAGCGGATGATAAAGAGAATTATTGCCCGAGCGATCATGATGCCTGCGGCGTAAATCATACATCGTGCGACTGCCGAGACAAAAATTACGAGCACAAACGTAATTCCTCGCTTTCCTTGAGTAGGCACATCCCCTTGCGCCCTTGGCTCTTTGCCTCTTCTCACGAGAGAACGATAAAAATTACATGAAGCCGTGGCACGCTTTACAAAGATTTTAACTTCATAGACTGCGTTGATGCATACTTTGGAATCTCGGTGGCTCTTGCAGAAAACGTTGTAATAACTTTTTGTTATCTGCGATAATAAAGTCGTCTTGATTGCGAAAGATTTCTTGCACATCCATTCGGTCGTGTGTCTTGTAATATTCAACGCTCGAGCATCGCGCGTTTAATCGAGTTGCCTTCACATCTACAAGAGCAATGTAAACTATATATAATATAAAGCTAATACACGCCAATGTTGAAATAATTTTCTGGGTTAATATTCTTGATGTTACTTTTTTACTTAAAAAATAATACAATTTAAAAAAATGCCATCTTTTAACTAGTATCATGTTAAATAAATATTGTCCTATCGGTCATAAAAAAATGAATTAATTTAAATAATATTAAGTAAAAATGAATTGAGAAATTCAAACTGAATGAGTGAAGAGAAGCATTTTTGATCAAAGCGGGTTTTAGTGCCTAATAATATATGTATAAATTTTTACAATTGTCAGGTCAAACAAACTGCACGTCGATTATTGTCAATCTTGACAACACAATCTTAAACTGAAGCTACAGTACGTAATATCACAAATTAAATTAACAAGCAATGTAATATTATTGATGCTAATAAGCAGCGTTAAAGAATTGTAAATAACTTAGCTTCATAAAAAAATCGTCAAAACCGTCACAATTAAAAAAGGGTAATTTCATGAGCGCCGACTTTTGTAGGGAGTGTATGGAGTCTACTCGAAACGTCAGAATTTTTTATGTATGGAATTTCCTTATTTTTCGAAGAAATTTGAGAGTAAAATTTCTCTTGTACAAGAAACCCAGACGGAATGTTAAGAATTTGCGTTATTCCGCTCTTGGTAGAAGGATAAATATTCCACACTCAAATTTAAGCACATTTCTGTTATTCAATCGAAGTAAGTAAAACCGTTATGTAGATTTCAGCGATATTAAAGTGAAAATAATAAATTTAAGATCGAGAATATCGAATAACGCACACGAAGGCGCAATTTTGCAATCGTATTGACCGCGACAATGCCACCGCATGTAGCTCCTGATCGAATTGCACCTTCCGAGCGCGGCCGATACGAAACCACGTGTCACGTATTATCCGCGATGCGTTTTCTCACGCGGCCGATGGAATCGATCGAGGCGAGAGATATCAGGGCGATCGTCCGGCAGACGGGGAAGGTGAAATCGGACGGGTTGGGGTAACATAAGATCTTCATCTGTAACATCGCAAATTGAACGAGGGTTTGCTACGACCGCCGAGTTGTACCGCAAGTAGTCGATGCATATCTACGGCGTGATATTGGCCGGTAATACACGTATCAACTTGATTTAAATTACTTCGTCCGGTTCCCTGTTATTTGCGACTCGACTGTCCTTTGCCAACGATAAATTAGACGAGCGTTACGTGCGGATGTGCGTGCGGTCTCGAACGTCAGCTCGTCGCTTCGTCTTTTCCTTTTTGTCCTTGTCGTTGCGCTTGATGCACGAATTACGCTTTACGCTCTGTATGATGCCGGTAATTAGTACATATACGATTGCGCGCAGTTGATCGTTTGAGGATTATATCATAGAAAGTGTACGGTGGCGAATCGAAAGATCACGCTGGTCTCTCGCGCACGTACGTATGCTACCACTGCACGGAGCGTGTAAGATTTCCTTAATGGAACTTGCTGCGATCTGGCGAGGGCGTGATACTATTTCAATATCGGTTTGCCTGCGGTTCTTCCTATACATCGTTTCTTACCATCGAAGATCCTTCGGCAATGAAGTACGTTCCATCGTCATGCGTGAGTTTCGCTGATAGAATAAGGTCCTGCGGTCAGCAGCATTTATGTTACATTAAAAATGATTAATTCTGATTGCGTGCGACAGCTAGTAGTTATATGATTTTTTGATACGTATACAATTATGTAGTTATGTATACAATGGAAGAAAAGTTTGGTTATATTTTGATTAGAATTTTACTCGAAAATGGATAAAATTTTTTAGTTGAATCTATTATAATTCTAATTGAAACATAACCAGAATTCTTATTGACATGATCAGAATCTTTTCTCTTCTGGTTTATTTTCAATCAAAACTCAGTATATGAAAGATATTTGAGATATTTAAAGTATGTACTATACTTACACAATAAAAAAAATTTATTGTCTTTAGCAAAATTATTTATTTCGGGCATTTTTTAATAGCAATCAAATATTTTGCTTATATATGTATATGCTTTGTAAAAAAACAGAAATATTTGTTTATATCAACTAAACAATTTAGTTTTCATAAAATTATTTTATTCGGTACATTTTAATCAAAAATTTTTGTTCGGTATATTTCAATTAAATTTTTGTTGTTACAACAAATCAAAACATTTTTCTTAGTGCACTTTTTTTACAATATTTTTTGCATTCGCGATCAAATCCTTTTTTCTGAGTAATATTTAGAAATAAGTTAAATCTTTTTCAAAAATTTAATTTAAATTCGTTAAAATTATTTTTCTGAAATTTGTAATATTTGTAAATCTTTATCAGGGAAGCACATAAATTGCTCAATTGTTCAAATCTCAACAATGAGAGTCTTGCGTCAGAGGTCGCTTACTTGTTCCGTGAGATTTTCGCGAATTCTTTGTACTATACTGTACTGTTTAACAGGTGTGTTTCGCTTCGTAAAGCAAGGGATGGGCACCGTGCACATGCAGATTACAGTCGCGCTCATTTTTCTCTATTGTTTTTCTTCCGTCCCTCGCCCGCGCCCAACGCCACTGACGTGCTCTCTTCTTCCGTCACACGCATGCGGTGCCACAATAGATGTCCCTTTCGAAAGGTAACGGCATTAACTGTGAACGCACTAAACATTCGCAAGTAGCAAATAGGCGGTAGAGGTGCAGTGCCCTAATTGTCGCCTTCCTTCTCGAGATTGTATGGCATGCCAAGCATGAAGTAACTTCTACTCGTATGGAGAGTCATCGCCGAGGATGCGAAACGCTCCTTCCGAACTCGCTGCAAAAGTCGAATGCTTCATTAGTGACTTTCCAATCAACTTTCGAAATGCGCATTGAAAACGTTTCTCGTGGCCTCTTCGAAATCGATCGCGTTCGACTTACACGGATCACAGATGAACGCGCGGCAGAAAAAGCATAAAAAAAGCGAGAGTGTGACCGATGGAGTAATAAAGTTTCTACAGAGAGCGATAATACCACTTTGGTAGATTTTATTCCGCTGGTCAGATTTCTTTCTTCTGCTCCGTCTTTGCGAATCCGAGATCAATGATTAAGTCTTTTTGTAAAAATCTGCCAGTTATACGCGTTCCTCCTACTAATGATTTTTATTATATTATTCCGAATTGTGTAATTAATTCTTTTGCTCATTTCAATTTCACAATAATTTCTCGATTATCAATTATATCAAGAGTCCGTGATTTCGCGATTTCTATGTCGCCGTAAGTAACTCTAGAGATTTTCCAAGATGCCACGCTGGCTCTCGTCCGACGTCGACCGTGACATAGAACTTGCGTGCCAATCGAAGGCATAGTCGCTCTTCTAACAGAGGGCAGAAGGCGCGGCGTCTGTCAGGTACGTTTAAAGACAAGTTAAAGACTGAAATTACACAGCGAAGCGCAATCTATCTGGTCTTGCAAAATTTCTTCCCACGTTTGCCATCCATCAGTCTGTAACATAGAGAAGATCTTTGTATTCATAAATCCACTCGGTGTAAATGCTGCACGAGAACAATTATAATTACTTTAGACATATAGGTTTTATCAAGACTGTTTAATCTTCTGAAGCTGACGGTGGGTCTCTTGGACATATGTCAATTATATTCTTTATATTACATCTGCAAATTTAAATTATTGTTATTAAAATAAACTTAGACATCAAGATTCGCTTTATGGAGTATCTTTCTCGGTTTAACAATAAATTTAATACTTATCCTTTTTTATTCAAGTTATGTCATTTTGGGCCATTGATTGAAATTTATCACAGGGCCTTTTAGTCAAAATAAATTAAATGAGTCTCATAGATCCAGCATCAGTAATTGTGTTATAGATTTTAACGTCATCTTCGGAGGGTTAAAAATAAAAACAGATTCTGTCTCTTTCGTGCGTTCGGCTGAACGTAAACTTTTACCAATCATATTTCGTTCGCATTCACTTTACTTCACGTAGGGTGAAGTAATCGGTGGCGAATAGTAGCGGTGAGTAGCAAAGCGAGCACGTGAAGAAGAGACAGTAAAAGAGAAGTCAACTGAGGCAGAGGAGAAGTAAAGGTAGTACTTCACTCAGGGTGCCAGTCGAGGAGTAGGATAGAAGGGGAGGGGGGGTGTCTTCTCCAAGCAGGCCGCCGCCACCGTCGTCACCGCGGCGCGTTAAGGCCAGTAGATATGGCCTAAGTCACCGGACGCGAACAACGGACGTTCAAGCGGTGAGCTCAGTGATTACGAGGCTGATTGGCCGCCGCCGAGATGAGACGGCGGCGTCTGTCTTGTCGACCGCAGCTCGTGACGGAAGAAACGCGCGCTCTTGAAAGAGAAAGAAAGAGAGAAAGATCTTTTCTTATTTATTCGTACCGCCGTGGCATACGCTGGCCGCCGCTGCCAGCCGCGACTGCAACCGGAATATAGTGGCGTATGCGAGGGAGGCGATCGGGGGAGAAAGAAAGAGGAATATACCCTCTACCGCGAAGCCCGTATATAATTTCATATCGCGGCGACCCGGTGCGCCGCGTAGGGATAGGCGCCACGCCCACCTGTGTGTCTCTTGGGCGCCAGCCCAAGTCGCGTCTCCTTTCGCTGCACCGCAGCGCTTGATGCTGCCTGCCGTTGCTCCCGCACGAGTCTTTGTGTCGCTTCTTCTTTGCCGACCTGTTCCCCGCGGACGAGATATCCGTAACATAAGTATTCAAGACAGAATGTATTCCTTTTCTGCGTAATTTTTGCCTAAACCTTGAAATTTTTGCGAACTTCAAAAATGTAAAAGAAATGGGAATATAATAAAATCTATTGATAATTTTAAATATACATTATGTGAATTTTTGATTGAAAATAGAAGATTCTGATCATATTAATAAGAATTCTGATTATCTCCAGAATTGTGATAGATTCAATCAGAAAATTCTGATTTGATCATTTTCAACCAGAATTCCAATTAACCCACTCTTTTTCCAGTCTAAAGATATAAAAGTACAAAAACATTTCGACATTTGACTCTGGCAAAAATCGAGACTGCATCTTCATACATGTGTCTCTTTCCATTACTTATTCATTATATTATACTCTTTGATCTCACATTTCTAATATCACTGTCACCATTCTATCAACTCTGTTCTATTCCACCCGTCACTCGAATCCGCTCAATTTCCGCCGCAAATACCGCGAATCTGCTAAACCGCAACGCGTGACGACCTAACTGCTTTTCGTTTAAAACCTTAAGGCCGTCTCCACGAAGCCAAATAGATCCTCGTCCTCCCCCGGCCTCCACTCTCTCCACTTCCTCTTGTTCGCCATCCGCGTGATTCCGCGCTCGATTCCATTTAGCGCGACCCGCAAAATGCGAGTACGATGCCCCCGTCTTCTATTTGTCTTTCTTTCCTTTTTAAGTTTGTGTGAAGGGATATTCTTTACGTTATATACGCACATTTCAATATATTTATTTATTGTCATGTATAAGCTATTTATTTCTTTTTATTATCTTGGTTGCACATAGAGAATTATTTGCACTTGTCGATTATTCACATTTTCATATCAGATATAAATATATTTTTCAAGTTCTATAATATGATATAGAATGTTGACTAAAAAGAGAACTTGAATCTTTTGACCTTTTATTTGAACGAAAATATATTAATTTTCATCATTATTATTATATTTACGAGAATATATCTTCTTCAGAAAATCGTGAATACAATTAAATTATTTATTCATCAGAACTGAGGCTAAAGTAAAGAAAAGATGCGAAAGAGTAGAAGAGGGTGGAAAATGCGATAGGATGGTTCAAAGACATGGCCGAAATCTTGAAAGTCTCTGTCGAGGAGAGGCCAGAAAGTCTAAAGCACCATAATAGCAATTTGTATTAAAACGAAAATTCTTTGAATATGTAATACGAGTTGACTTGAAAATATCAAAAACTTCAAAATTAAAAGATCTATGTACAAGAAATTCTGCATAAAATGCAGAAATTTGTCGTTAGAAAATATCTTAAAATCTTAGTTTATTAAATTTTATCGCATCTTCAAATTAAGTTTATAATTTTATTATTTCATGCATTGAACAGTGATTGAGTATAATTATTTTACAGTAAAAATATCATATTCCATTGATATTTGATACGACATATATATTTATATAAATAGGAGATTATCAATTAATTAAAATCAATAAATTAATTAGATATATTTACGTATCACTAATCATAAAATCTATTCAAGACTTAGCGAGATGCCATCTTCAAAAAAATCTCTCCTTAAGATGCATGTTCGGCGACCAGTGTATCTAAGCAGGTTACGAATGGATGTATAATCAGGCGATTAGCGAATGTCGAAAATAACGCGGAAGCAGTTAAACAAAGCATGAGCTCTCCGAAGAGGAGATGATAGAGAAAAAATGTTGATTGAAGGGTTTGCTTAATAGATGGAAATGAAGACCGTCCGCGAAGCTATCCATCGCGACAACACGAAGAGAACCGAAGAGTGAAAGTGGTATGCAGCAAAATATTAATGAGACCATTTAGTCGATCGGTTACGATGTGCCAGATTCATCGGTCGATTACAAGCAGTTGCTTGTGCTACGATTTGTAACTGGAATTGGCCGCGTGAATGCAGTACATAACGAGAAGACGAATGTAGAGACCGATGAGAATTTCTGAAAGAACGGAAATGAAATGATTTGCGATAAAAATACATGAAATTTACGAAAATAAATGTGATTGAGATAAATTCTTATATATGTGTACGAGAATATGTGTAAAAACAATTGCTAGAGACTTAATAAATTCAAATATTTTTTTATAACATAACATTTCAATCGTTTATTAAACATCAATTTGAAAACTTAATTACGACAAAACCATTTACGACATTTCCAATTAAAAAAATAACAATTTTGTTCCATCAAAGAAATGCGATACATCTACGTACATTTGTTCGAATAAAATCTCATTTCTATAAATGATCCAGTTAAGCATGAAGAGAAACGTGATACAGTACATCGAGTAGGCAAACAAATCGGCGAGGGAGCAAACGGTGAGGAAGGAACTCCTACGGCGTCGAGTTCACGAAGGGCGAGGAGATGGATAAAAGAAGGACGAAATACATGGCTGTAACACCGATCAAGAGACAAAAGGGAGGGCGGACGGGGGAGAGGAAAAAGGAGGGCGGGCGGTAACGTTCTCGCGGAGATACCAGAGCACACACGACGAGGAAGATTATTGTGTAGCGCGAGAGGGTAGGGCATGACCTTGGGCGGCCACGAAGAAGATCGGTACCGCGGCAGCCTCGCCATCCATGTTCATCCGCATGCGCACACGTGTATATACGGAGCACATGTGTGCTTCACACACGAGAACCGACACGTTTCACCGCAGTGGAGTATGCGAGGCCGCATCTTCGTGAGAAAAAGAAAAAGAGAGAGAGAGGGGGGGGGGGGGGGGGGGGGAGAGAGGAAGCACCATGCATCGTCACGGAATTCTTAACCGTTCTCGATCAATCTCGCGACGTCCATATTCGATAATCGCTGCTCGACTCACTGATTTGACAGGTGTCAGTCGTTCGATCGTACTCTCGATCTATTCCTGACGCATATAAATCATCGCCTGTTCCAGGATTCGATATACTTTCTCGGAAATACCGAACGATTGACTAAATTCGAATCTCAGGAATTTACACGAAAGAAACAGCTATGGAATATATTAATTGTAAAATATCTTGTATCTAGTACGCTCTTAGATTTAATTGCGATTGATCTCGTCTAAATTGTATTTCTCATTTTTGACGATCGAACTTTATCTTATCTAGAGAATGCTATATATGTGTCCAATGTTAAATAGTATCTATGCAGGTCAAAGGTGTACAACTTTCACTCTAAGTGATTTTATGTTGGACTTGATATTTTACTTAATTTCGAATCTCATACAAATCCATTATACTGATTATAACTTACGGAATGCATACTGACATATATTATACATATAATTAGACTTTGCATTACATCCATATGATTCGCATTATAATGCGAATCGAAAGGAAATATACAGACGTCGTGAGACTCCACGAGAAGAATTGCGCAGTACAAATAAGATTAGTGTATCGTGATAAGTAGATATTATAGTCGCGATCCCACACCTTCCACACGTCTCATAACTCGCAACAGGCTTTTACTTCGCTAACATATCGTTCCGAGCAATCTTTCACCAGTGAAATAATATCGTGACATACGCGGCGGGTATCGCTTCACTTTGCTATTTCATAATTATACAATTCTCGTACATATTGATTGAAAGGTTCATAATTCGTGTTTCTTGCTTGTCTATTCCAATCCAATTTGTCTCGATGACAAAATTATTACGAAATAATGTATAAGCTGTACATTCGGATGGGATAGGATTCAGCCTGCTCTCTCGTAGGATACAAAAGGATACGCGCGGTCCAGCGCGGCGCAGACACAGGCGTCATGAGAGCCAGGCAAACACAATGCCCGTCACGGATTTCTTAATCGCTCTCGATCTATCTGAACCATAATATCTGTTGCGGCTACGCGCGCGTTCGCGTTTTATGTATGCGGCCTGTATATGGACGCACATCTGAACGCTACATACGTGTACATGTACGTATGTAAGTACGTATGTGTACTCTGCATGCTCTTCTTATCCGGTACCCCGCACGGCTTATCCCCTTGTTCCACGGGTCAATGGCTCGCTGCCTCGACTGCTCCGTTCCGATCTACTCTGGCGCTCTACTCTGCTTCATACCTCCCCCCCCTTGTTCCCTTCGTTCGCCAGGCCGCCCCCTCCTCTCATCTCCACTCGGTGTCCACCTCTTCGTCTTCTCTCTTACGTGTTATACAATGCCTTGCCTCACTTGATTCGTTTGTTCTTTCCTTCGTTCGTTCGTGTTACTCTTGCCGAGAACAGCCCGGCGTTTCGGAGACTTCAATGCGCGACAGCTCCTCTTTTCTCGTCTCCTCTCTCCATCGTCCCTCCGCCGTCTCCGCCCCCGCCCGCGTCAGGACACCCGCTCCTCTCTTTTCCGCGGCTCCGTCCCTTCCCCGTTCCAATCCGGCACGTTTCCACGGTTAACAGGTATTTTCGGAGCGACGTCTTTCGGTTATCGATAGTAGTTCCTCTCTCTTAAATCGACATGAGTTCCGTGAGATTTTCTCATCTCGTGTCTTTTTCAATTGGTTCGACACAAGACTTTCTGCAAACTTAAACGAAATTAATAATGTATGCAATGATTGAAATTTCTATATTTTATTGTCTAGGTTTTTCATTTTTTTTTTTTTTAGTATTTAAAACACATTTTATATTTTATACTTTGTATTTTATAATATATAAATATGTTATTACATACGCTTTAATAATACATTTTATATTATATATACATTGAAAAAAGTTTGCTATATCTGAATACATATTTCTTTGGATAGTAGTAAGTAAATATTTATTTACACGCACATTAAATAAATATTTACTCTATTAAAAAATGATAGTTAAATAAAATAAATGGCTTTTGTATCAAATAAATATATCTATTAATATAATATATTTTTTTTAGTAATGCAATTTAATTTAATTTAATTTATATTTACTTAGAATTATATATTTAAACAAATATTTATTAAAATTTAGTGTAATTGTTGTAACTGAATCAGTTATTTGAGAAATCCCATAACTTAATTTTTGTCCAAATTGATTTATGCGATAGAGAAGATAAATGCATAATTTTTTTCAAAAATCACATTAGTTGCATGCCTTTCCTAATCTAGGTTCCTATCAAAGATACCTAGGATTACAAATGTTATTCATATTGAGAAAATCAATGACTATTATATTATTTTTCCTGGAAATAGCTTATGTAGTAATCATAATACATCAGCATTTTCAGCTGATCAGTTGAGAAAAAAAGTAGTCTTAATGATCATACCTCCAGACTAAGGAATTTTAACTAAGAGCCAAACTAACTAACTATGTCAAGTAATAAGACATATCTTTTCATGCCTAGAAAACTGATAGAAAAAAATGAACGATATTCAGGTATTCCATTCTTGAAAAATATTGTATATGAAAATACTTATAGAATATGTATACATTATAGATTTTCATATATAGTATAAATTTAAGAATACAGACCCAAAAAATTAAACCATCTATCAAAAGAAAAAAAAATCCAAATATTTTATAATAAGGCCTGGATAACCACTAATGTATAGGAAAGAGAATTTTTAGATTAAGTATCATAAGAGAAGATTGCATGTTTTTTCAATAAATTGACATATTTTCACTTTATATTAAAGTTTAACAGTTTGTAATATTATATTTCTTTTACGTTACATTCTGTAAAAATATATGCTAAAAAATGAACATACTTTAACATATATATTGAAAATGATATTACGAATTTAATGAATTGTGCATTTTTCAACAATAAAATTAAATATACTTAGGATAAAATTTTTTATTTTATAATATCCTCAATTTATTATTATACATTTACAGAATTTTTTTAATAAAAAAAACTATTTTATATGAAAATACTCATTTTCTTGAGAAACAACATCAATCAACAGTTTCAGAATTGACTTTTTTAAAAAATAAGTTTTAAAAATCACAGTTTCACTCATTGTAAAAGATAATAAAGCATATTTTTAAATTATTTTTACTATAGGAAAAAAAAGTAGAAAGTTTTTTCAGTCTTTAAAAGTTAGATTTTTTTATTTATAGGGTTTCTCAACTAACTGAATTAGAGATAGCGATTGTTGCGAGATTTGTACACTTTCGACATTTTACAAATCAAATCGTCGAAGAATTGAAAAATGAATGAATTAATCAATGAAAATTAAACCGTATTAATTTAGACATTTAAATTCAATATAATTCCTCTTGAAAAAAATATCCAGGTATTAGAGATTTTAGCGAAGTGAAAAATTGCGCGATCGCAAATATACGTAGGGATATTTTTGTGCTTCGCGTAGATTTAACGATCCAACGGGGATTAACGATGATGTTTCGATGGCCGCAGCGAGAGACCGACTCCGTTGATGGCTCAATTGTTTCCGACGAATGAACGATCGTTTTTACTGCCATGGCTCTGGCGTCTAATTGCGTCCACGTCGCGGTTCCATCATCGCACTGAAACACTTGGCGTTTATGCTTCCTTCGAATTGTTGTCGCTCGTCACGAACGAGATATATATACGCGACGACGTGTACAAATGACGGTGCGGGAGTTGTGCACCTTCCTTTACGACGACCGCTCATTTATATTACGATGTAACTACGTGCCGGTCGTTTTTAATGCGCCGCACGGTATATTCCTTCCACGACGCGCGAGATTTGGACTCGGACATGGCCTTTTCGTCACACATGAAGTAAAACAGGCCAAGTACGTGTAGATATTGGTCGACATACACCGTATCAGTAGACGAGATGTAATAAATTTCAAACAACGCTTTACAGTCTCACCATCGATTATTACGCTCGCTTACGTGGTGTCGGTGAACAAAAAAAAATATCGTGTCCCTGAAGAAATGCGCGACGAAACAAAAGCATCGGAACTGTCTTTTTACAAAATGCAGTCGCAAGATCTCCACAGATACACGATTCTGAGAGAGGTAGTTGGTCTGTTCGACTTGCTTACATTTTTTACTTTATTACACATTTTACATTTAAAATGAGATAGATATATATTTGGCGCTGAAAAGAGAGAAAGCGAAGATGCTGAATGTAAAAAGTGTAAGCAAGTCGAACAGACCTAGTATGCCACTTTTTGCGAAATACTTCACCGAGCTTCCTCGGCCGTCAGCCAGGAAACGATTTGTACGAGATAGTCTTACGCGCCGGGACCGAACAATACACATCGATGTGCACCGGCCGTGGGGATCAAAAGTGCAGCGTCGTGATTGCATTGGGTCCGGCAAAGAATAAACATCCACCGATACTTTGTACTTACACGACTTTATGAGCAATCAGCCGACGCTGCCCCGCGCAAATTGTTTGTTCCTCAAACCCATTTAGCTCCATTCCGTGAAATTCTACTCGAATAATCACAGCTTCAGTGCCTGCCAATTACGTTTTTGCGGAGCCGTACGAACGCGCCACGGTAACGTGTATATACGCGTTCTCGCCGCACATTGTTTCAAAGAAGTCTGCGTTGCTCTGCGGTATATGGATACGATATTGTTGCTCCGATTCGACGAAACCTACGAGCCAACATTCCGCCGGGTGCATTGCGCGAAACCATTCTCTTATGTGCACCTGACCGTGAGTAGTACGAATGAAATAGAGGAAATAATTTTGCTCTTATATTTATTGAGGGAAACTTCTCGAAAAAAATGAGTGAGTAAAGATAGTACAGCAATTATTTATTTACTGAAAAAAAAGTATTCAAAATTTTAGCAAGATATAGATCTGAAAATAATTTTATTCCAATCACTATCAAAATAATTATATAAAATGCTTAAGCTGATTGCTAGAATGTCAAAACTTTTTGCAGTATTGCTCAATTATGCTTGAGCGTCCTATTTTAATAATCCAATAAAATATTATTTTTAGATTTGTATCTAACTCAATTTTTTGATACTTCAGCAAAATTGTTCTTTTCGTGTATTAAAACATTTGTTTCCGTAAAGCCTTGTGTCCAAATATTGGAAATAGGTCCAATTAAGATATCAGAAGGAGAGAAAATTGATTAATTACATTGGTTATGTGACCAAATTTTTCAAATATGTTAATTCTTTTTCTATCCAAGATCTTAAAGCGATTTTTGACATTATGGACACATAGTTTTATAGATTGTTTACTGAGAAATTTAGCGAATTCTTTTACCAGATTCTTTTAAACACAAACTTTTCTGAAATATTATTGTATAAAATTAATTGAAATCGATTGAAATATATGCAAAAATCTTACTTTATTATTCTTATATTTTGAGGCATTACATCCTGAATACGCTCGAGACATCAAATGGAGACTAAGTCGATACGATCACGGCGATAATCAATCTTTCATCGAAGATATACTATATCACGGTGCTCGCCTTGATTGGGCGGTGAAACAAAGCGTAAGAGATGCCATTACTTCCTTCCGTCCGCGGTTGTGTGAAACAGACTTGACGAGGGCAAATTCAATGACAATCGAAATGTTAAATGTCTTTGAAGTATTCGTCTCGATAGCTGCCGACATGAAGGAGTCTGATATCGATTATAGAAAAAAAATAGATAATCGATTGGAATACATCCATTTGATCTCTTTGTCATGTCAACCCATGTTCATCGAGTTGCATGGCATATTCGAGGGATCTGATTTGTTTATAGCCACAGTTATTCAACTTACATAATATGAAATTGAAATAACGTTCGCTTGAATATCGAAGATATACATCGTGGCTTTGATTTTTATGATTATTCATAAAAGACAGATACGCAATTGGAATGTTGTGTATAAATAGTTGCGTTGGTTAATAATTTCTTATGAAATAGTTTGATACGCCTTTGTAATCTTTAATACACTCACGCCATTTCTGATACATCAGTGATATTTAATATATTAGCGCCATTACCAGATAGACGCGCGAGATCGATATTTACCGGTAATAGTGTTGCCGCGTAACATCGAGAGAGGTCACATCGCCTGAACTTCTGTCGCTAACATTAACAAGTATCATGGTCGATGTGCTTAATACTATGGTATTAACTTAACGTGCACTAAGTAATAGCTAAGATAAGTCAAGTCTTAGTATTGTAATACTGATTGTGAGTAGGCGTTAGCGTATTATCAGTGCAATTTGTCATTTATTATCCAATATTGCGATCTAACTGGTATTGTTCGATCTATTCCATCTATAAAATCGATGTACTGTACATATGTTTATATCAAATGAAGATTTAGTGATACATCAAATCCTACCCAGGAAGAATGATTTTATTAGTATCTGAAAATAATTTCGTTGGAATAATTATGTAA
Organism: Acromyrmex echinatior; assembly: GCF_000204515.1. Next base: position 579,260 of record NW_011627681.1, on the reverse strand, counting down.
GAATCTCAATTCTGATAAGCAATATTGCAATAAATTTTGACATTCTAGCAACCAGTTTAAATGTTCTATATGATATTTTGATAGTTCAATGAAATAATTTTCAGATCAGTATTTAGCTAAATTTTTAGATACTCCAGCGAATCTCATCTTTCAGTGCAAAATCGTCGATAACAATTACTGAGAAACAACTATTTGAAACGTATCTTACCTGTTAGAAATGATGTATTAAGCTATCAATGTTATCCTTTTACATTAAGAAAAGTATATATATATATATATATATATATACCGAATAATTGCCACAATAAATTAAATGAATCATTGATACATATAATGTGTATCAATTTCAAAAGTTTAAAGACATTAACTTGTAGAAAAAAAATTACAATCTCATATGTTCATAATACGCATAGAATACATTGACTATTTCGGAAACACAAGAGCTGACAGATTTGAATTTATCGACGCCGAATCGGAAATTCGAGACCGATTACAGGGATCTCGGAGAGGTCCACGTAAAAATGAGAGTGATCTTCCGGATACGAGAAGCCTGCGTCTGATATGCCACGACGCGCCCGTCCTGTTGCCCGTCCGTTGCGCGTCCCACCTCGCGCACTCCGGTGTGGAGAAACAAGAAACAAACTGTAGCATCTCGGACCGGCCGGCGTGGACTTCCACTTGTGGGAACCATCGTGCGCGTCGTGGCGTGCTCTCTGGACCACGAAGTGAAAGGTCTGACTCGGAGTTAACTGACTGACTCGCAGTGTATTTGAGGTGTACCGGCCGTGTGGTGCAAGGTGATGTATCCCTTTACCGTCCTCTCCCGAAGAGCTACGGGAAGAAAGAGAGAAAGAGAAATAGGGAGAGAGGGGGGGGAGGAGGGAGAAGAAACACGCATGCACGTACGCACGTGGAGTGGCCGCAAGGTGTGCGTAGATATCCGTACGGCTCACGTTGATGTTACATATGTATTATACTATACGTGCGTATGTAGTATATAGAGGACGTTACGGCCTCCATGGTAATCGCCCATAAACCGCGAAACTATCCTTACATACTTGCCGAGCTATTCCTCACCCGCTTCCCGTTGGTCCTGCAACTGTACTCAATCTTCTTTGTCTATTGGAATCGTCTCGGCTTCCGTGAATACTCGGAAAAGTGGATATACAGGATGCCGAGAGCGCATGAAGACGCGTACGTATCTTGTGCGTATCCGAACAAAGCCTCGCATTGTCCTCTCGTTAGGACTTACCACAAAGCTTACCACGAACCGCGTTCGATAGTAATTAGTCAAAGGGAAGGGAGAAGGGGTGCAAATTGTTTCGCTCGATTCTGCCGGATATTCCTTATGTTGCACGCTCTAGTCAGAATATCTTTCTGTATTTTCATCTTTCGTATCGTTTCTGGTATTTTTGCGCTGAACACAAACTATCGCCGTATCTACTGGAATAAAAGTCAGAATAAAAGTTAGAATTGATAATGAGTCTCATTTGCGACATTGCACAAAGAGCTAATAAGAATCGATTGTTTCACTCGATGATTAATTTTCCCTTGGGTTGACTCTATTGTAACTACGTCTCCAGCAGCATCAATTCACGCTGCTCTATTTAAAACAACATTTAATGATCTTATTTAAAAATTAACCCCTAACGAGTCTTCTGTCCGGCTAAGTAACACTTTCTTTTCTTACGTTTCTTCGGAATAGTCAATCGATGAAAAAAAACCGAAAGTCGATCCGAAATCGCGCAACGTCTGATGAATTTCCATCTTGGGTTTAATTTTTCGGGGAAAAAATGAAAGACACACCCGAGACGAGCGTAACGAAACGCGCGAAAGACCAAAGACAACGCCCTTAGGTATTTATATACGATGTTGGTGGTAAAGATGAGAAGTAAGAAGCGGGAGGTCGGGGCCTGGCGGGGGTGCGCGGAGGATGGTCGAGGGTGGCACAAGGGGGTGGATGGAGATGAGGACGAAGGCGTGGGTAGGGAAGGGGGGGGAGGCAGAGCCGGCTAGGTATGTATAAGCAGAAGAAAGCGCGGGTCGATTAAAAGTAGCGAGGGTGTTTCTCCTCTCGTTACCGGAGAGCGAGTGAGTCGAGGCGAGGGAGAGATAAAAGCCGGGCAAGTGAGAGGGGAGGATCGAGGAAGGAGGACGTGGTGGAAAAAGGAGAGCAATTGCCTGGGAGTGAGACGGACCTAGAGAGGGTGATCTAGATGGTCGCGAGAGACAGAGATGAAGGGGGAGTTGCGCGACGTAGAAGTAGGAGACCGCGAGACGAGGATGAGGAATATACGACTAGGGAGAGGCGACAAGGGAGAGAAAGAAAAAGGTCTGGCAAAGCGAATGCGACCAAGAGAGACGGAGAGGTATGGTTCCAATCTGAGAAGGTTCGAGAAACGGCGCCTTCGAAAGGCGGGCTTGGTGACGCGAGGGGCAAGGACCCACCGACTCAAGAATCTCGACCTTTATTTGGATTTAAGCAAGGAAAGGGTTGTAAGACACGTCGAGGGTTGAGTGGGAGAGGACGGGGTCTCGGAGGGCGCGGACGGGCTCGTTCGAGATGGCGAACGCATACGGAAGGAGCTCGGAGGTACGCGAATGTAAATTTTACGATCAAAGTGGCGGATTAATACTGCCGTGCTTATGGTGAGAAGAAGAGAGACGTTCGTGGAAAATACTCGGATTGGCGAAACACCAATGACGCTCTCGTTGGAATCGACTAATCTGTGCGAAGCAGTCGGTTAAAAATTATTAACGGTTCTCAAGGATGCGTCTTTACTCACAACATATGTCGCTTTTACCCGAAAAATATTATCACTGCTAAGAGTTGTTTTCTTATATAATTTAAAAAAATAAAGAGAGAAAGGTCAAAAGATAATCTTCTTCTCTGGTTTTTAATATAACTGTACTAATTATCTTTCTTGTTGCATCGATCATCAGACACACTACTCTCTATCTACTTATACTATTATAATATTTCGTAGCAATTTTCTTTATTTCTTAAAGTAGAGATATCCGAATTTGCGAAATTCTTTCAATTAATAATTAAAATAAATGCTCTATGAGACAAATTTCTCATCAGAGGGAGGCACGGGAAGGTGAATGAATGAAGTTTGAGTGCGGAAATACTTTCCCGCATCTGCCGCGCTGCTTTATCAAACGAATCGTTTGAAAAGCGTGCGCGCCAATGGTGAAGACGGAAGAGGGAATCACAAATTTCATCTCTAAGGCATCGGTGGTCCCGGCCATCAGCTGCTTCGAAGTTAAACTTTAATTTAACGCATCACGGACAGCCGTACCCTTTTTCCTCCGTTTCTTCACTCCAATCCTCTGTCTTACCGTATCCTAATCCGTGCGGAAAAAAGTCCACGTTTCATGTAGATCGAGACCGATGTGGTCTCATCCCGATTACCACTTCGCGCTTCTGTCTTCACGATCCAATGCGTACGAATTGTGTCTCGCGTCGCGACTGCCAGGTAGAACTAATAACACCTGCTGTCCACGATGATTAACCATTGATTAGACTCCATTCACGCTCGATCGTTCATGCGAAGCTGACGGCTCTATTTGTACTTATTTTCGATGAACAGATACATAACTAAAAGTTTTAAGAAGAGACGAGAAAGACTCGTGTTAGCTATTTGATTAGTAATCAATGATTATACGAGTCAACAATGGTTGCGATAAGATTAATAAAACTTCTATTTTGTGTTTTTCTGTTAATTTTGTTTTTCATGTTTGGTATTCAAAAAATCGTAACACGTTATTTTTGTGTATTTTTTTGTGAAGTGGTTTGGCCGGGACGGGCGAATTCTCGCTTCGGTCCGAATGTTGCATCTTCTTTAAATTTTTGACCGATCGTATAATAAGTTTATGTAGACAGCTGCCATTAAGAAAAAGAAGAAACACTTTCCTATAGTCAAAAAGGTTTATTTTGTGAAATATGAAGTTTTTCCATAGATCTTACATAAATGAACCAAGTAATTTTTTACATAAGTAGCAATTTCATTATCATAAAGTAGATCATTTACAAAAACTTTGAAGAAAGCTTATAATCTATATTTCGATTGTCAAGGTAAAAATCAAAATAAAAGTTGCGTTCTTCATGTGTGCTGTATATGTTGTCATATATCTCTTTTCACGTAGTTGAAGGGAAAGAAAAAGAAAACTTTAAATCTATTTTGTGAAGTAAAAGTTAAAGGAAGGTATTTTCATTAAAAATGATATGCTGATAAATGTTTCAATAACAAAAAGTTATAATTATTTTTATTAATATGTAATTTTATACTCAGCGCACAAAATCAATTAAGAATTATTATTTTTATATTATTAAAAAAAATTGTATTTGTTGACTATATAGTGTTATTTGATATGCCTTATTCGATGTGATAGAAAGAACAATATATTTTACAAAATTTACTTGAAACATGATCTCATTTTTAACTAATTTTTCGGAGTTTACAAGACTATTTCTGATACTTCCATGTTAATTGAGTATAGAATGTTACAATGTGCAACACAATTTCTATATTATGGTTGATCCTGGCAGAAACATTTCTGAAATAACTTGAATTGAGGCAGATTCCTCGCAACATATCTCTTGTTACTTTGCAACACTATTTTCGGATGTTATTCGTTAAGAATTAAAAAAAGATCTTTATGAGATTGCGGACACCCTATCTTTTGTCATTCCAACAAAATTCATCGCTACGTTCTATAGGGAAGTGGCGCGTTAATTGAACACGGTTTATCGGCTTTCTTCGATCGATCATCATGACCGAAAATACATGCCGTCTGGCCATGAACGAGCACTACTCGCTCGTCACTACTCGCGTGTGCACGCTCGCGTAGCATGACTTAGGGAGACCTCGCGGCCGTCCGTGTAGTTCCTTTTAAATGAATTACCACGATAAAGACCCCGACAAAGGTGGGTCTATGTACACTCACGCTTACGCTTGGTCATACATGACGTGCGTGTCCGTCATGTGTCCGTGTGCGTGATACATCCGTACGTTACACTCGGTTACATTTAGTACCTCATGCTTCGTCTCCACCTTCTCTTCATCTCCTCCTCCCCCTGCCACCCTGGGTTTCTTCAACTTCGGCCATGCGCCCTCTTCCTTCTCCGGAGGCACCCACCTTGCAACTCCACTTCGTTCCTCTGCGCTTCTCTCTCTCTCTCTCTCTCTCTCTCTCTCTTTCACACTATCTCGGATCTGATTCGATTTGTCGTACAATGCTGTTCACGATGTGATTACATGCCGGAGGTCCCTGCAGCTTCAGCGAGAGATGCCGGAGCTTAGGCGGCGTGTAAGTTTACAAAGTACGACGCTTCTTAGCACCTAGAATGCCGACCAGGCCGTTGTACCGCGAGCTCGAGCGTCAACTTTCGCGGATCATCGAATGTATTATATTTAGTCGATTAATAATTTTGCAAAATGATCACTTTAATTAAATATTACGTTAAAAATGATGTCATTGGAGAGAAATGAATTAGTTAATTAGATCAAGCTCATTAATCTTGGAAGAATTTACGTTTTCTAATATGATCATTAATAATTAAATTATTCATTACGAAGCTAGTAAGTGTTGCAAAAAAGATGCAAGAATTAGTGTGTGTTATAACTTAAAAAAAAAATATATATATATATATAACTTAAGGTAGGAAATAATTAAATATATTAGGAGATATTTTGAAGAAATAAAGAACAGCATATATTTATACTACGACAGTTTTAGCTATAGTAAAATGATACAAAACTGAGGAATGTCAATATCAATTCCTAAAAAAATTAAGGAATTAAATAAAGTAAAATAATTAATTTATCAAGACATTTAAGATTGATTCTATTAAAAAGAACTATTATAAAGTAAGGAAACATTATATATGAATGAAGACAAAAAGAGAAATATCGATAGATATCCGATCCCGGTTCCGTAATAGTCGATATATGTTCAACGCGAATAAATTACTTGGCATGGCTTTTTGCGCGCAACTTAGTCGAAAGGAAATCTCAGTTCCAACATAGTTTTAATCAGCTTGAGTTTTGGTCTCGTCGAACAGCGTCCGATGCTAACGAGTGGTAACAAGACGTAGAGGTGTAACGTTGGCAGTTTCAAAGACGACTCGACGACGGCGATGGATTCATAAAAGAGCGGAGAGGAAGAGAAAAAAAGAGACCATAGGTACAATCGATTAAATCGAGAAATCATGTGACGGTGCGCGTCCGTTGTCTGCTCTCGTGCCCATCGTGCACGTATGATTCGATGTGTAGCGACGACCGATTGTTCCACGTTGGCCATTGTGCTGGGGACGTAAACCTATTTCATGCGCGGCATAGAGCAAAGTAGAAACGTCCCGCGGTGAAATCAATGACGCGGCATAAGAGGGAACAAGTATCGCGCCGCGATCTTAATTCATTTCGCTCGTGTGAGAACGTGTGTTTAATTTCGCGACGACGCGAGATAGGAACGCTGAACGAGGGAGGGGGGAGGGAGAGAGAGAGAGAGAGAGAGAGAGAGAGAGAGAGAGAGAGAGAGAAAGAGAGTGAGACTGTTTCGACGATGACCAGCGAGAAACTCGTTAACGCAGCCGATAACGTCCATTCGCATTATATTTTTCGATACAGCAACCGATAACGACAAATATCACAATGGGTATGCGGGCCTAATAGAAACTGCTGTTAATTATAAAAACCTTATCGATGATTAACATGTTAAACAAATTTTATGTCAATGTCAATATTTTCATTGAAAACGTAATACGTACTACGTAAAAACAATTCCGTAATATTCATGTACACTTTACTTGCATTTTATTTTGACAATGTTACAATTCTATAATATTGCAGAAAGAAGAAAAGAGAGATTCAAATACATTTTTAAATTAAATAAAAAAACGTTAAACATACGATTGAAGCTAGATCTTAAATTGGTGTCTATAAAAATATTTCTATGTAAATTTTAGATATATCTTTTAATTATAAACTGCGCATCGGTTATTATCGCAACGCAATTACAAACTGATATAATAATTTCATAAATTCTAAATTGATTGTTCATTTGATAATAATAGTAACATCCTAAAATAGTGTAAAGAACTTATTGTGAGAGAAAAATATTATCTCAGTCAGGCAACGATACTTTCATATATAAAAATTTTCACTCTTTGTATATTTTATATTAAAAAAAAAGCATCATCTTAATCAAGCAGCATGTAACTTTGTCTTCAGAGTAGAAAAGAAAATTTTATATATACGCGCGCGTGTGTAACACACACACACACACACACACACACACACACACACACACACATATATAAAATCATACATAAAAATTTTCATTTTTCATGTTTTGCTCTACTGTTTGTTCTACAATAAAGTCGCAAGTCGTAAGCCGTAAGAAATTGACCAATCACAATTAAATATGACAAAAATAATAGAGTACGATTGATTTCTTACGGCCTATTACATATGGACACAATGAATGATGAGTGATGAATGATATCCAATCTAATAAGAACTCTGCTATGCATCGTCACGTGCAAAAAAGAACTTTGGATATCGCTCATCACGTCCAATGTGCAAAAGGCATAAACCATAAGAAATTAACCAATTATAATCGATTATTTTTGTTATATTTAACTGTGATTCAGTATGTAATAGGCATTACGACTTGCGACCCTATTATAGAACAGGCTTAAGAATAATATTACGTGATCAGTTCTCATGATACGAACCTCATGTATGTTATTGCTTACATGACGTCGTAACTTCTCGACTATCCAGGATGGATGTCTTTCCCATAATTCGACTACTTTCAACACTACTGTGGTAATAACTATAATAATATACATATATATATATATATATAAATTTCTAAATTGTTAAAGGACGTTACATTATTGATTTGCAAATTGCTCAGAAATAGGTAAAATTCGAATATATATTCAACAGTAACATCTAACCATACCGATTCATGCACCTGGTTCGCGCGAGTAGCTAAAAGGCGCTATGTTAACGCGATTAAGCGACAAGAATCCCGAGCGGGTGAGAAGAGTATCAGGTTAGAAGGTATCCCGTTCCGGGAAGACGCCGCGAGATGATAAAACGCGATGCGCGGGGATGTTCGAGGCGTTCGTAGGCCGATCTCTGCACGACTCGTCAGCGGCGCAGAAAATTGCGCTCACGTGACACTGGATAGCATAAGTACTCCGTGAGCACCGGCGCTGCGCTGCACCGGGGTTGTGGAATCGAAGAAGAGAGGAAGGATGGAGGCGGAGAGACAAGGGAATGCGGCTCGAAAGTTGAAAAAAAAAAAAGCAGAGGCGAAACGAGACAAAGCCACGAGGGGTGAGCTCTAGGAAAAGCCTTAAATCCCTGAATGAACTGGTCAAATAGCAGCGCGGACCGAGCCGAAGAATGAATGGTTTGCGGCGGCAGTTTCTGTTCTCATCGCAGTTTGCGTCGAGGCCGAGTCTCTTTCCTTTTCCCCCCGCTGCCCTTTTCACTCTTCTTCATTCCACCACTAGCTTGGACATCACCATTTCGAGCGAGAGTATTACCACTACCAATGCCACTCGGATCGCCCCTAATTATGTCATAACAATTTAACTGTACGACTGGTCCTTCGCCTCATTCTACTCCCCTCCTCCCTTGTTCTCCCCTTCGTTCTACTGTCGTAGACCGCGTTTTCGCAGTACGAATTCTCCGTTGTTTGCGTCCTTTTTCTGCAACTTGGTGAATGCCAGTTTTACGTTTTTGACGAACCTCCCGACGGAAATCGCAGATGCGCTCGATCGATGGATTTCACGCGTCGACATGATCTCACACTACTTCGTTTGCCGACGAATCGAATGGATGCTACAGTGTTTCTTGCATGAAAAGAATATAATACGCTATTTGAAATGTAATAAATTGCGAAATTATTCGATTAAATCGTGAGCTTACTAGAGAAAGAAACTAAACCTAAAAACTAGGAGTAACTAGATTTGTGTGGGAATGGAATTGTAAAAGTGTTTTAGACTCTTCTATACAAGATATTGAAGTAGAATGTATTCGATATTACTGGTCAATAGTTGATTTTGTTAACATTAGTAAAAATTTACTTCTAAAAAGCGTAATCTATGTTATTATGCTTCTCTAGTTTTAATTGTCTGCAGATATTCAAAAAGTCGTAACACTTCATCTTTGTGTAATCTTGAAAAAGATTTATCTTTTATCTAAATATGATAAATTTTTTCCGTATATTTTATATAAATGCACTAAATAAATTTTGTCATGTATACAGTTGTTTCATTATAAGATCGCAAGGTAGATCGCTTATAAGAATTTTAAAAAAAGCCTATATTATGAAGTTGAAAATCAGAATAAAGATTGAGTTTCTCATGTGTGCTGCAATGTATACTTATATGTCGTTACGTAATTCTCACGTGTTTGAAAGAAAAGGAAAGAAACTAAACGTGGTAAAAGTTAAAGGAAGATGGAGCGAATATTTTTATTAAAAATGACGTTCTGATAAATATATTGCAATTACAAAGAGTATTTTAATAAAAAAAATTGCATATGTTTTAGTTTTAGTTTTTATTGATACTTTTATATTCAGTAAGTAAAAATGATTTAAAACCATCTTATTTGGTTCATGTTATAAAAACATGTTATTTAAATTATTAGAATATTAGAATATTAGAGAATGCATTAGCCAAATTGAAAAAATTTCATGCGAATCTTTATTAACACAATAGCAATACATTGTAATACATTTCTTTGTGATCTCAAGTAAATATTTTTATCAAATTTTTCGAAATTACGATAGTTAACATATGGGAAATGATCATGAATTGATTGTTCTAGAGAGAAAGAAAATATGACGGAACCCAAATAACTTCCTTTCGCAGAAATAGCGATTCGACATTGGCGTGAAATCCCCTACGATCTCTATTTCCTCTTCCCACTTGAATTTAGCAACGTCGGTCTTTTACTGTACTCTTCATATCCTGAGTAAATATTAAATTTGTGTTTCTCGATAAATTCGTGAGACATAATCGCGCCCGCAGGTCGATTCTTCATGCGTTTCACCGCGCTTGATTGGGCGATTGCTAATTTCACGCCTCGATCTTCCGATTTTCTCATTCGGATGAACGTCGTTCGTGACACCTTCTGTAATTATTTTCCGTGTTCCTTGCGCGAAAGTGTTTTCGGCGACGGTGATTTATTCTGTGCCTTCTTGTGCCGTGTACCATCAGGAGCGACGAAGAGAAACTGACCGTTCGACCGTATAGTAGAGGCGGTGCGAGTTACACAAAAATCAATCTGCCTTTTGTTAAAAAGTGACAACTGTCTTAATTAAGATATAGATATCTTAATTAAAATATGAGATATCTTAGTTCTCTCATATTCTCGTGCGACAAATGATGAGCTTAAAAAGGTTGCACGATTTACTTATATAATCTCGTTCCTATATCCATTTCTATTGTACTTTTACATACACACTTGTAACTGTTATACTTAAATCTCACGATTCTGTTGCATGCATCTAGTTTAATTCGATTTATCCTTCGGGAAAGGACGGCTTTCATAAAACCACAACACGCTGCCCTCCTCCATTTGCCTCTCTAATTAGTTCGCTGCGAGGGAAAGGGTTTGAGCCTCGAATAAGTCGCCGTAGGTGGACAGCGGCGTGTTCGTGGGCGGTACCAACGAGAGAACAGCAGGAAAAAGTAGCCTCGCCCCGCTCTTTCGTATGTCTATATCGGTACGCTTTTTACCTCACATTCTCGCGGGCTAACAGCCGGGAATGAGACGACGTCGTCGTCGCGGTGGGTATATCCGTCACGTTTATCACGGAGGCGTGCTACAGAGAAACGTGGACACGCATGCGGACTGTAAAATCGCAGGTCGCGCAAAAAAGAGGCGCGCGACGAAAGCGAGTAATTTCGTATCTGTGATCATGTCATGTTTCCACGCGGGATACTCTTTCGAGAGGCCGCATGGTGTCACGCCACGTCTCTTCACGAGGTAAAAAGCGGGATTCGACGGCTTCATCACTTATCCGAGGATTTACAGTTATCGTTATCGTCACGCATGAATGGCAGTATCTAAAACGCGCGAAAGATTCTCATGCCGCATTATATTGCAGTTATCACGTAATATATTTCAAAGCGGAAGACCTATTTACTCATCGCCATGGACTATCGATGTAAAATATTCGACTTCGACGCGCTCGATCGTTCAGGTTGGCTAAGAGAGACTCGTCTGAAGATCAAAGAGACGGGGAAACCAAAGCTTTCCGAGTAATAAGGTTAAAGGATCAGAAAATTCAAGGCACCTCGTTCTGATTTGCGGTTAAAATCTGAAAATTGAACTTTATGAATGTCCACAGCTTGAATCTACAAGAATTTTAGCAATTTCAAAAATAAGAGAGATTCAATCGTATTTTCGTCAAAGCAGTAATCAATAAAATTAAGATTCGAAAAAAATTTTTACAATATAGATTTGTCCTACAAAATGTGAAGGACATTAGAGAATGCGATCTTAGTTTGCATTTTACATTTCTGCAATTTTATTTGACATGTTTTATTTTACATTTCCATCGTGAAAATATTTCTCGTTAGACATATTTATATTTAAATCTTTGAATAATTCAGAGCTTGTGTATCACGTTTACATAATTAAATTCTGATTTTAAATATATAAAAATAATAATAATTTTATAAATGCATATACAATTTAGGATAATGATATTTGCTGAGATTGACAGATTATATATACATTATATCGTTCGCAAATGGCGAGGCAATAGCGATACTGATACAAAGTCTAATTAGAAAAATAAAAACCTACATAAAGAGATGAAAACAAAAGAACAAGAAAGTCTTAGATTTATGAACAGTGAGATAAGATATGTAGAGAGAAGCAGCAAATCGAAAGAAAGAAAGAAAGTAATGAGGAGGAACGGATGACGGAAAATAATGCATTGCAATATTTAGCAGTATTGTATGAAAAAGCAGTAGTTTTGTGGAGACGGAATTTTGTGCGGAGGCATGTATAAAAGTAGATGTGAATATACTGATATTAAAAGCTTGAATACTTTTAATGGACGATTTTTTCATATTTCCGTACTTTTCATAATTATCCTTAGAAAAAGCTATTGCAATTTTTCAAAAAAATTACGAATATTACTGTCAACCCTCTTTCATCTGACGATGATTCTCGGCATGTTCTGGTTTTCTACGATTTAATTGTGGTGCCTCATTGAGAAACATTTTTTTTCTTTTATCAAATCGCGTTAGTCTTACGAGAACTGCAAAACTATCATGAAACTCCGCACTCCGCACGATCACTATCAGGTCCGAAGACCGAAGATAAACTTCGCAATCGCGTTAGAGATTCGTGTACCGGATCAACTGGACGGAGGGAGTAGCGCGGAAGGAAGCGGCGCGCCGAGGAAGCTCACACGCCGAGCCGCATTCATTCAGCGGGAGAGACGTAAGTTAAAAAGAGGAACGCCCGAAGAAGCCGAAGAGCAAGAAGAAGAAAAAGGGGGATGGCCGCCGGAGGGAAGCCGATCGATTCTCGTAATACACTCGGGCATGGTTTACTCCCTCATCCTCCGCTTCCCTCTTCCTCTTCCACCTGCCTCCGGCTTCTATCTCCCGGACACGCATCAGTCGCGCATCTCGGCGTGGTCCGGGCTACGAATGAAGTTAATGTGAGGTCGTGCGAGCCGAGTGTGGGAAGCGCGGGACTCCGGATACCGGCTAGCTTCTGGCCTGATCGCCAGGGTATATCAGGTCTTAAGAAGCGTGGACATGAAAAAAGCGACACAAGAGGCTGTCGTCTTCGACATCTTCGTCCGTACGATGCGAAGAGAATCATCGCTTAACGCTCTTTGATACGGAAGAGTCATCCGTGGATATTATATATACACTGTTACATATGAAAGGAGCAATGATAACCCAATCCCTTAAGTTAAATAGCTATTTTATTATTTTTAACTCTCATGTGTGTCAAAATGTAAATCAATTCATTTTTGTGGTTGGTTTTAAGGTAAACAACGTTCATAGTAAATTAACATACTTAGTAAATAATAAACTAAATTAAATTATTAGGTGTTGGAATTAATTCGTAGCGTTTTACAAGTGATGGGAAGTACTTTCATTAATGTATTTTTTAATGCTCATGTGAAATAAATAACATTCTTTCATTAAAAACGCTACGAATTAATTCCAACACCTAATATTAATAAACTAAATTTAAGTCAAATACATTTTCCTGAATTAAATTGTTTAATTAAATTATTGTTTTAATTAAATCAACATACTGAGTAGTGACGATCTACAGAAATGATTAAAAATAACTCAAATTGTGAGTATAATTTGACGTTACGAATTTAACAGTGTAGCGATCATTCTAAATTATAAGTACTAATAAGAAATAGATATATGATTTATCTTTTCGTGAATCTCTTTGTATTAAAGTCGCCTTTCATTTATATTTAACGTTCATCAAACGTGCCACAGGAAGTGAATTAACCTGCTACGACAAGAAAACGGAAAGATATCGTACCATATAAAACAGTTAATAATCTTAATACTTGTAACGTTTTATTGTGTTCAATTTTAAAATAACTGTATTATAGACCTCGAGGGATTGATATACCTTCTTTTTCCTCCGCATGCGGAATCCCGCATGATTTTTCACGGCTCGTTCAATAACGATCATGCGCAACCGTGTTGATTCGCGCGAGGACGTATACAAACGCGAACCGCTGACTTTCTTGTCACTTCGAATGAACTAACTCGAGCCTCGAGTCATTGACTCCGCTTCCGGTTCGGTTCTCTATCGCTCGCATTGTTATCCCCCGACGACTCTCTTCTCGGGCTCTCTTCTCCGTTTCCCACCATCTCTCTATTCTATCTTCAGCAGCGTGTCCGTCTTTTCCTAGCGCATCCTCGTTCTTCTCCCGTCCCACCCAGTTGCATCTCCTTCTATGAATTCATCGGCTCTTTCTATTCCTCCGGATCTAGTGCCATCAATGCAGAATTCTCCTCGACGTAAAGATTTCTTCATTCAAAGTTCATCAAACGTAAAAGTTGAAGTTTTGGAACTTCTCTCTCTCTCTCTCTCTCTCTCTCTTTCTCTCTCTTTCTCCTTTTTTTCTGTCTTTTTCAACATTAATTTATGTTTTTTTTAGAAAATTACATTTTTTAAAAATATTTAAGGTATTATTATTTAAAATATTTAAAGTATTATTGTATATTAAAAGATATAAAAAATATATACTGAGAAATTCAAATGTAATTTTTGTAATAAGAATTTAGATAAATTAATTTGATAACAATAACCAGCTTACGTTCGCCTCTCTTTTGTCATTTTCCGACTTTTTTTATGCTTTCTTTTTGAAAAACAGCGTTTTAGAATTACTATCATTTGGACGTAATGGAGAATGGAGAAGAGCGATCTTAGTTGATTTCCGTGTTCGTCCACGTACCCGGTGGCCGACAATGAATGGATACATTTCAACGGTTGTTGAATTAGTAACGCTACCTGCCACCACGGTTTACCCCCTGCGTCCTTTTGCCTTCGGTATCATCATCGTAGAATCGACTTTCCGATTATCATTGTAGCGCGCTCCATTCGTACTTGATGTTTTCTCCTTTCGAATACAATTACACAATTTTCCGCCGTCGTCTTTTGTTTTCGCTGATTTTCAGATATTTATAATGTAGATATTTATAATTTATTACCTCTCTAATACGCGATGCTCTTCAACCGCGATAAATTCACAGGAATCTGCATAATGCTTATTTCTAATAGATTCTCAGAAAGCATACATGAGCTTGTCTTGATAATTCGCGTAATATATAAAACTGACTTGTAAATTTACGCTACATAATTTTCACAAATACTTTGTATAGATTATATAATTTCATTTTAATTTTTTAACTCTTACTATTTTTTTATCTTATATATTTTGTTTGTTTTTATCAATATAGATTATCTTTGGGCTTGGTTTAACTTATTTTTTTTTCTAATTCTAAGAGTTAGAAAATGATAGAAAATCAATTAATTCTCAGTTTGCAATCTGAATCTTTTTTTGTGAAATTATTCTTAAATTTCTTCAAAATAAAGGAAAGCGGAATCCAATTCCCCTTCTAAAATATCTATTTGACAATGTAATAGAGACGTTGAAAGATGATCTTGAATTTTTCTACATTGTTTGAAAGTTTAGAACAGAAAAAGCTGGATTCCTTTCTACAAAAAGGTCCAGACAGAAGAAATAAAAATATATTGCGGACGCAGGATTATACCGAAATTAACATTAATCTACATTGGTAGAAGTAAACATTACTGTATTATTTGTTTAATTTTGAAATTGTATTTTTCATTTCTAAAACTATTAACTTTTTCTTTAGCCTATTTTACACTATTGTCGAGTCGCCAACCTAAGCGATTGGATTCGTGGCACGTCGAGTTGAGGCCAAAATAATCTAAAATCGATTTTTAGAAGTCGAAGGGGACGGAGACGCGGAAAATCTCAATAGCGCGACTAATGTTTTCCCGCGACGGTCGTATTATTTGTCACACATACGAATCCTTATAAAATTTTATAGTCCGACCACATATACACACACACGTACATATTTCCTGTATGATCTCTAGGAAAAGATATATATTTCTTGCAAGCCGGCAAAGGTCACGAGTTTCTTACCGCGGCAATAAAGCGCCACATTGTGCGCAATAAATTCGCCACGCTCTTTAGACGTACATGGATTTTTTTGCACGACGGCCGATTGATAGAATGTGCACAAACTCCGCTTCATGTGCAGTTTGTGGTCGAAGCTGCTACATTGAACTCTGATTTTCTACGTCAAAAAACCATCGCTTCTCGCATCGAGCGTATGTAACTTCTTTCTTATACTGTTATGATCACTATAACTACTCCTCATTTTTTCATTCTGCGTTTGTAAGCAAAATAATTATGAATCACTGTAATTGCTCATAATTTTTTTTCAGAAACAGATAAATTTTTATCATTCTGAACGTCCGCACGTAGCGGGATATAATTAGCACGACTATTCGCGACCTTTCGGAGAAAAAAGATCGATGAACAATCGCTTCCAAATTCGCATTATAAACTCCGCTATTTTGCCCAATTTCAAACATCATTTACCATAGAAGCATTCCGCTGTTACAAGCGAAGCAAGTTTTTTCCATTTTCAATTCTTTTTGTCTTTAGCATTCCCATTACATCCCCTTATGTTGCGTGCATAAGTGTCGTGGGTAGAAAGAACAATGTGGTCTCTTTTTCTTTTCTTCCTTCTTTTTACCGGTTGCACGGGATGCGTATAACAGTGCATGAGGCCTAGCCCACGGATTTTATGGCCGTGTAATGGGCCTCTTAGCCTTTCCAGCAGAGGAGGCATCACGCAGAAATACGGAGTCCCAATATTAACGCTCGCCTTTCCTCAGTCGTTACATACGCAGTGCACATTTTCCTGTACGGAAACGTCGTGAAGTCAATTTCGTCGCTTACTCGGTCTTCTATTTTTTTAAGGTGACTCTACATGATCAATAATACATTGATCAGTAAGGATCCAAAATAGAAAGAATAAAGAATAGGGAATAAAGATTTCAATCTATCAGAAATCGGATATAACGGAATACACGATTTCTGATAAATCAGTATTCCTTATTCGTATTCCTTCTATTGTGACTGCACCCTAATACTGCTGAATAATATGTATCAATATTTTTAGTATTTTTACAAGCTTACACGATCAGTATTATTGACAATACATACATATATTTCATTTTAATTTTACGTACATTATATTTATTGTACCGTGTAAAACTTTTAAAGTCCGGATATATGGAACCTTGATCAACATTACTTATAACAAAGACCTCGACGGTTTATTTTATAATATTTAACATCGATTCTGGTAATTCTTTTCTGTCTCGATTGATTTATCACAGTGCTATTAAGCAGCAGCATAATAATAATTGCAAAAATAACCTAATATACTCGTTTTTGCAAAAATTGTAATTTTTATCAGATATTTGATAGACACATTTTGATGGAAGCTAATTTGTATTTTACGGAAATTTTCGGTAAAGAAAATTCTAGATTTATCGAAGAATCCGTTCCATTAAAATCGCATTCATTCGGTGATGAGACAACTGTATCTTGAGTACCTTCCGAGATTGACGTATGTCTGGCAGTCGTTGCGACTGCGATAAAGTATTTATCCGCGACCGCGTTGCATCACGATGCACTTGCAGCTGCAAGTACCGGATACGTGAAATAATTATGCGCGCGTTTATCTCATTCGACAAACGGTTATGTCGTCTGCAATTCTGCGCTCCATTTGTAAATGCCATGTTTCGGGAAGGAGAAAAATCGACGCGGTTATTCCAGGAAAAGCAGGTTGCATCTTCTCGTGAGGAGGCAGACGAATAAACGAGTGACGGGCTTTACTTATGTATCAGATTTCCGTTGACGAATCGCGAAGAAGCTTGTGCCTATGCGACACTCGTAATGCGGCTAATTGTCTTTACGCGATTAGAGAGTCGAGCGACGCAAAATACTCGTTGTATGTTCCGCACAACGCGGATTTTCGTCGCAGCGTATTATTCTTGGAAGTGCGATTTTCTGAATGAACGCCGGGACAGCCGGCTATAAAAATATCGTAACGTCTCGACGCGACGATAATGTTGCAGTCATGCTCCGAACGAGGCTGCTGGAAAAGAATGAGCGCCGAAGCTAACGATAGCGATGTTCTCGCGCCTCGTTATTTCTCCGTAAAACGAGGAGGAGCTCGCGGACGCGCATGAATCAGAAATACGAATCGGGCTGTGAGCAAGTAAGAATTTTGCGATCCGGCACTGATGAACGGCGACACGATTAACATAAGATAAAAGCGTAGATTTATTTTCGCAATAAATAATGCAACATAACTTTCTTTTATAATCGTGATATTAATTCTTATAAGATCGTAATGTGCTTATTAATAACATTTGAAACATTAGATAAATAACTTTATTGTAATCGTAAAATTATAATTATACATAGTTATGTTCTAATAAACACTAATGTCAACATCATAATTTTACACTTAATAATGTAGCTGTTATTAAGTGTAACATATGTTATATTTTTTTATATTGTTAAGTGTGAAATTATTAATATTATGGAATTATAATTAACATTAATGTTATGATTGTTAGTGCTTACTAGAATATATGTATAAAGAGAAAAGTGACTTTATTCAATTATAAATTAAAATTTTTATTTATAATATAAAAATACTTTTATTATCTGTTACGTATAAAGAAGAAATATAACGAACATTACAAACTGTTGCACACAAGAAAAGAATGGTTTTGCTGAAGTATCTGAAAATTTAGTTAAATACAGATCTGAAAATAATTTTGTTTAGCATCAAAATAATTACGTATTATAAAATAATTATAATTACTCCAACTGATTATTACAAAGATAAAATTTTTTATAGCACTATTATCATACTGAAGCCTATATAGATATTTTGATGAATCAACAAAATTATTTTTAAATCTGTATGTAACTAAATTTTTAAATATTTCAATAAAACTGTATCTTCCATGCTGTATCATTGGATATTTTAAATACTACTTTATATGATTAAATGACAAATATATCATTTACTAAGCTTTACTACTGAATCTCTTATTTGAAAGACGTAGTTCGTGTTCTCTTACGCATCCATCTCATTTTATGTACTCGACTCCGCGCCTAGACTCATACGAGAGCCCGGTATTTGGTGCTCGCATGAAAGTTCCCCGCGAGCGCCCCGGCGATCTGAGAAACGTTTCTTCGGTAATAATCGTAAGAGCGCGAGAGGCATTCCGCGGTAACGGTAATAACAGTAGGTTCGAAAGTTCGACGTCATTATCCGCCTTCGACGAAAGAGCGCACGCGCGATCGCTTTGCACGAATTGACTTTATCGTCCTCGACGAGGACGACGACGAGGGACGGGGCGCAGCACCGGGAGGGTTCGAATCGTGAAGGACCAGCCGATCATAAGTGCACACCGAGCTCCGCTTCTGATTTTCCATCGTGAGCTTGTGTGCGTGTGCGTGTGTGTGTATATGTGTGTGTGTGTGTGTGTGTGTGTGTGTGTGTGTGTGTGTGTGTACACTTATACGTGGGTGGTTGAAAGGTGGAAGGAGGTCGGAGGTTAGTCGTTAAGCCTCAGCGCCAGATTAGTACCGGCGAGACCGAAACTTTAAACGAGATCATTTCTTAGCTTAACCCCTTCCCCGCTCCTCCAAATCCTCGATTTAAATCCGCTAATTGAAGACCGGCCCAAACAGCAGTGG
The DNA here is from genome assembly GCF_000204515.1 of Acromyrmex echinatior. The sequence continues at coordinate 559,892 of NW_011627681.1, read as the reverse complement.
ATTCTTACCCCGCTGCGATAATTCTGGCGACGATGCTGAGCAACGGGAGACAAACATCCGACGTAACTTACGAATGCCGCCAACTTTCGTGCGTTACTTTTTAACTGAATTAACACAGGATCTACCGATCTTCTAATTGTTCCACGTGTAAACTGTGTAACTTAAGTATTCGTATTGCGTAGTGCGTATGACGATTGAATTACAATCGTAGATTATTAAAGTAAGTCGATAAGTACCGCATAACAATATAATTATATATAAAAAAGATTTTATTCCAAAGATTTTAGTCCGGGACACGAAAAAATTACAATATATATAGATTTCGTTAATATCAAACGAACTCTTATTTAATTCTAGACAACTTCCTATTGATTCTAAAGAAGCAGAAACATTATATATTTTTAAATATTTTTTGTGAGTTTGATTTCTGATATACGTATTTATATCTAAAATAATGTAACTTCATTATTTTACAAAAATAATTGTACTGACTTAGATACTTGAGCCATTATACAGCAGCCACGTATATTAACCCTTGTCCCAAAGAAAATGTTACAAAAAGGTTACATCACTCCGTAGGAAGCACCGTCTTTTCTAAAACGTAAAATCTAGAAAAATATTTCGGAAAATATTTCAGGATATTAACATACAGGATGTTTCAGATTAACGTATCATCTGCAATCTAATAGCAAATTCCTGAAATCATTTTGAGACGAAAATTTAATACCATAATGTCTAGGCTAAAATTTTTTTAACATAATGAATATCAAGAATTAGAAATATCAGTAATTTTATTTTCGCTTATGTAATATTACTAATATTTATATCGTTAACACAATGTCAATGGCTTATTTCGAGCTATAATTAAATTTAACTTTAAATTAATATAATTAACAAATGTTTCGGCTTACAAAGCTTTCCTCAGTGCTACAACGCAGAAATACAATCTTAAATTAACGAACAAAGAATAACGGATATAATGAAAATTTAGAAATCATCAATGATGAAGTGTCAAAATGTAAAACAATTCGAACGTCAATAAGTATCCCGCCAGATGACAATAAGATAGGAACATTTGGATACTTCAGTCAATAGTAGATTAATTATGTTCATCGATAAAATTAGATTTGCCAAATTCCTCGGTTGAGATCGAGAATCCGGTTTGTCACAGACTTGTATCGAACGATTTGAGAATTCTTTAGTTACGAGTATTTTATGATATTGGTATTTTTATACCTCGAGAGACATTTTGTACTAGACATTTTGGTACTAGAATTTTGATCCCAAAATAACTTTAGCAAATCTGCTATTAGCAGGTGATATGTTAGGTTTGAGACCTGTACATATTATGATATAATATATAAATAGGGTAATAATAGGGTAATAATAGGGCAAAGTGAGTATTAGGTGTCAAAAAGGTTTGTCGGCTCAGTCGTCAGATATTACTACTTTTTTCCTATAAGAAATCTTACGGGGAATTTACTCAACTTTTATGGGACTATTTAAAAAACGTTTTGATATATTATCAGTTATAAGATAATTACAAGAAATAATTCAAGATGAATTTTTTTATTTGGAAAAAGTCGAAAATCTCCGTAGCTGCCACTGGCTCATTAGGTTCGAAGCTCAAATGTATATGTATATGACGACACGAATATTCCCACGTTTTCCCACACTTTACACTGGGAACAGAATAATGTATCTTCTATAAATATATAGTTTCTTTAGATTACACTATGGAGTATTCTATAGACACAATAAGAATGAGAATTGAGAATGTCCTTGTAAAAATCAGGTAGAAATGGACAGAAAATCTACATGGCACAAAAAGCAGGTGCCATATAACTTTCTTTCTCTAACGAGGAAAGAATAAGGAAAAAAGATACACAGCAGTTATCTTTCAAGACCCGAAACTTCCCCATTTCAATGATATTTTTCTTTTTTACACGTTATAAGTTTCAGAATAATTAATTATACATCTGTAACCGTAAAAAAGATCGAAATTCAAACAGTCATGGTCATTCATAAAAAGACTGGAACCAAAATCGAAACCAAAAGTTGGATAACTTCGGGTCATAACTATAAATATTGGAAATTTCATTTCGGTCTGAATCCTTAATAAGTAAATATATATTAGGTGTTGGAATTAATTCGTAGCGTTTTTTAATGAAAGAATGTTATTTATTTCACATGAGCATTAAAAAATACATTAATGAAAGTACTTCCCATCACTTGTAAAACGCTACGAATTAATTCCAACACCTAATACATTTTTATTAATAAAAAAGAGTCCCAATGGAAAGAGAAAATATTAATTACAAAAAAATCATTTTTTCATAAATTCGTATTTGATTAAAAAATTAAAACAAAAAACTTCTCTTAAATAGGATTCCAAAAACTAGAAACTTTGGATTTAAAGACAAAATGTCATAGTCAAACAAAAAAACATATGACACCTATCTAGTATTTTCTCGATCGTTATTATTTAAAGGTTATTTGCTTATTAATAATGATTTTTCTTTATTTTAATGATTCTTCACACATTCCCAAAGCTTTGATTTAAATTCGAGACATCCTATGTATGTGTACATATACATACATATATATATATGTATATATACATATGTACAGAGGATGTTAATTTTAGTTTGAACATTTATAAAATCCTTATTGATTTTAATCTTAAACAAATATGCATATGTGGCATATCCGGACATTTTTCCTTTTGAATTCTAAGATATTTTTCTTTGGAGGAAAAGAAATAAAATATCCTAAAGAAAATAAATATGTTATATCTAGTGTATTTTTCTAAAGTTAAAGTCAACAGCGATATTTATTTTTCCATAAACAATTTCGATAATATTGTTGCTCTGACAGTTATCGAACTTTTTACTATAAAATAGTTGTATATACATAATATTTCAGAAGTTACAAATCTTTTTTTTAATATCTCAACTTTATTCGCTATTTTGTACCGTTTAAATTTGTGAGATCCAACCCAGCTAACATTGATGATCGTTGTGTTGCCCAGTTGCATCAGGCAAACGGCTTGGCCACCATAGAAATATGCTGAACGTAAATGTATTACATTGCACAGGTGCCTGTATCAGTCACTGGATATTTTAGAATCGACCGCATTATTTTCAATTCTATTATTTTACCTATTAGAATTATTGACAATTAATTTTATTATTTAAATATATTATACAAAACACATTAATAAAAGGAAATGAAAAAAGAAAATAATTGGATCAATTTCATCATTCACATATTGCAACAAAATTAAGTTACGGGAAATCTCAGAAAATATATTATAAATTTAATTATAAGTTATAGTATCAGTTATTTTGTTGGTTGTATTAAATCTTTAGAAATGGCATTTGTTTGTTGTATACATTTTTGCATTTGTCATTAAGTAAATTTTCGATTAAAATTCTAAGAAGCCTGTTTGAACTAATCGTAAACAGCAAAGCATTATTATTTAATCTTAAATAGTGGGTGTATTTTTTTTATTTTTATCTTACAATTTTTTTTTTTAAGTAAGATTTATAATTCATTGCATTCCTCGCCTTAAAATATTACTGCAGAGCCACTAAACTAGTGGCTTCCCATCGGCTTTCCTGTATAGTAATGTCAATATTTAAAAATAGCTGAATCTTAAATAATTTTCATAAAGAGGCGCGTTTAGATTTCTATTCAAGAGTTTCCCAGGTATTACACTATCCTTCTTTAACATTCGGTGTGCAAGGCTAAAATGACACTTAGATGATATTCAGATGGGAATTTGAATACAATCAAGCGTTTTTAGTTCGCTGTAGAGTACAAATTTAATACCAGAAATTTGAAATTCAGAGATACGGTTCACTTTATAATGTTGCAAATGTTTCGAAACATTATTTGATTCAATTTGTCAAATTCTTTCTTCAGACTGGTCAACGAAATATTTGTAGCGTTAAATGGATCACATCTGAATGAAGATTCGTCATAGCGATAACTTATAATTAAGTTTATAATATATTTTCTGAGATTTTCCGTAACTTAATTTTGACAATCGAAAAAATAAATTTTTTTAAGACATTTTTGATGTTAAAAAATAATAATCGAAAAGTATATACAAAGCTTTGAGAACGCTTTGAGAAGCTTTTGCCGTACGTGTTCGCCACGTGAAAAGGTTTGCCATATTATCCGTTTTTACCTTACGTATGAAAGCGCAGCGTGTAAACGTACGCGATCGGCAGCGCATCGACGCGCGGACGTGCACTCGAGCAGACCGGAGCGGAACAGAAACTGAGAAATGGGAGTGAGGGTGGAAGAGAGATGGACGTAAATGGTGGAGATATTCAGAAGATAGATCAGAGGGGTCAGGTGAGATGCTGCGCGGCGGGAGGACGACCGCAGCGGCGTGCCGGAAGCGAGCAGGTGACTGGTAGTTCCGCTCCATCGAGCGCTGTTCCGCGCCATGACCACTCAAGATCGGCTCGGTGGACTCCGCTAGCGATTCCATTCGGATTCGCATCGTATCTGAACTCTCGATGGCTAACATGGCTGCTTTTAATCGCGAATATTCTAGTCCCGATGTGCGATATCATCCTCCCGGAATACGGTAGGGCAAATCATATACTTGGTTATGTCGGTCGTTTAATTTATAAAGGTACTCGATTGATACCGTTACGTTAATAATCCCTCGTGGCATAAAGTTATTAAAGAGTAATCATTATTGTTTACAGTATCATTAACTCTCCGTCTACAATCTGAGTCTTTTTTTAGTAAAGGAGCACAGAGTCCGATTTCTCCCTCCTAAAATAATCAAGAAATTATTTGGTAATGTAATGGGGAGATGTTGAAAAATAAATTTTCTCAAATTTTCCATATTTTTTGAAAGCCTAGAACAATAAAAAATACTTGGGCTGGATAAGAAGTCAAAAACTGAAGGATAAAAATATGATTGCAAATGGAGGATTAATTAATATTGTACCTTGTGTTATATATATTATATCGTGTAACATACTTAAATACGTTGCCCCTCAAGCACTTTGTTCATAGATTAAGATAAAGTATAAGACACTATAGCATTGTTAACTCGGGCGAGCGATAACCAGTCGAAGCTCGCCGAGAAGATTTCTATAGTCATCTCATGACCCACCGGGCTCTCCAGGTCTTTCTCGCAATCGATATAGTGGACTGTAATTTAATTACCTTTTAATGGAAGCAACGTACTCTGCAATCGGTAGCGAGAGAAACGCTAGCTAGGGTCGTACATAATTTTTAAATTTCAGCAAAGTTAAATTGGGGCCAAATAATTGAAATTCCACTCACAATCGCTCCTTATTCTAGCGTACAATATCAAGGGGAAGGAAATTCGCGGCGCACCGGGAACGAAGCGCGAGTAGCAGCGAGACTGGTAACGAATGTAAAGCATAAAAAAGCCATGCCTACACACTCGTGCGACTATACGGCTTCAGTAAACAGGAATGTCGTTGAAAAATGAAATGCAATAGATATAAATAGATTGTTAATTTTAACACGCTACAAACACGTCGGAATTGCAAAACGTAACGAGGTGTGGATTTCTCTTGATGGAGATCTCATTCTCTTACAAACGAGTCTTCAATTAAGACATATAAATAATATTTAATTTATTGTGTTCCTATAGAAATATACTGAAATATATAAGTGTGAAATATAAATAAATTATTTATTTTAATAAAATAAATTAAAATAAATAATATCATCAATAGATCTGGCGACAATACTTCTCATAAGTTTCTTTGTAATAATTGGTTTACTTTATCGACGTGAACGCACACACCTAAAGCACCGCAGGAAAAACAGACCAAATACAGTAGTGAACAAATAAGAATTTTTTTTGGTAGCACAAATCAAATAAAGTGGTTCTGAATAGTTTTTATTCATTGAATCCTAAAGTATTAATGAAAATTTTCTAGTAAAATGGTTTTGTTATTGAAATATTTATTAGGACGTCGTTTTTGATAGAAATGTCTGTGCTTTATTTTCCACACTATAACATTATATAGAGAGAACACATTAGAAACTCAACATTTATTTTGATTTTCAAATTGTGACAAATTGTTGCAATATTATAAACTTCAAGTTTTCTTCAAAGTTTTTGTAAGCGTAATTTACTTTACGATTTTACAATGAAACAGCCACATACATAAAATTTATTTGGTGCATTTATACAAGATTTATGATGAAAAATTGTATTTGGATTTTTAAAAAGTTTTTTTTCACCAAAATGATGTGTTACAACTTTTGGAATGAAAACTTTAGACATGAAAATCAGAGTTAACAGAGAAGCATAAAATAGAAGTTTTATCAATGTTATACTTAATTATATTTAATTATAATAATTCAATTGCATATATAATTATAGTATGTTTAATCTTTAATAGGACAGAAAAATTACTATAGTGACGCTGAAACAGTATCATTTTGAGGCAAAGAATACAATAAAATAATGAATTACAAGAAATCTTACTCGAGAAAAATTTGTAAGATTTAAGAAATAAACCTTTGAAAAATTAAGTTAACCGATGACATCACGAGTGGCACGCGTCACCGCATGAGGCAAGGTATCTCATGAAACGGCTCTGGGGAGCGAATAAAAGCTGCCGCCGACGCATAAGCGCGTCTTTTCGCAAGGCGAGGAAGGGAAACGAAAAGGTGGGATCTCGCGGGAGCACGTAACCGCGGTAAACGATCAGGACGCGTCAACGAGGATTCCCACAGTCACCCCGCGTGACCCGCGAGTCTTCCAGTTCGCGCAATCGCTACCTTTACCCTCCCCCGTTCTCTCCTGTCTGCACCTTCGACAGAAGGTTCCCGTTGGCCCGTAATTGACCCGCTCGCTAATTTCCAAATGCTGCGCCGTTACGGACACGACGACGACTTTACTAGACGACGGAGGACGGAGGACGAAGGTGCACGAGAACGCGCGCGGCTGGCATTACCACTGGAGGATACCCACTACCCCGCGCCGCCGACGGGAGAGTGTATATCGCAAACGAGTGATTTGCATCAAATTGATCCGTTAAGTCAACAAGACCAGTTATACGCGCGCGCGCGGTGTATTCCTCAGCTCTCCAGTTCGGTACCACGAGTCCCGCTGTCTCAGCGCGCGCGGCGGCCCGACGTTGACTCGTTGCACAACCGAGACTGACCCCCAATGGAACGATTTGCTCCGCAACCAATCCTTTCTACCACGAAACTGCGAAAGATGATTGATGTGGGAGCGGTCTCTCGCGATCTATTTCGTTTCTTGTATCGATTCGCGAGCGAGCGAGCGAACTATTCGTGCCCGGCGAATGTGGGACCGGCCCGCGTCAAGCAGATTGTTGTACACTAATCTCGGATCGCGGTAAAATGCCGCGCGAACCTGAATCGATCGATAATTAAACGATACAGAGATGATTCTTTCGTGGTCTTCTCTATCTTCTCCTCCTAAGTCGAAACCAGGATAATTTCGATGAGCGCGGGATTTCAATCCTATAAAATTATCCCCGGTGCTTATTCGTCGACAAACACGATGATTGACGCGAAGTATGTTTTTCTTTAACTGTTCTGTACATCGCGAACCGGGACTCACCCAAATTATACCGGTAATTTCGATCCGTTATCGTGCGCGAGGAGAAAGGTCGATCGCGTCTCTCTCATTCGCGCGATCGGCGGTGCACGATCATGATTTATCTCCCTCTCGAAATACGTCGAAAGCGGTAGTCGCGGGCTCGAGCTAATTATGCGTGGAGGAAAAACGAAAGAATATACGCGCGGTTACGGTGCTATAAATATAAATCACAAGAGGAGCTCGCGAGATTTGCTACAGTTACCTGCCGGTCGCTCGTACGCACGCAACCGAGCAGAAGGTATCTGCCGTTCGCTTTATGGGTGAACGATTATGTATGTAGAATGAATAAATCACGAGTACCGGGTAACGTAGCTACTACGTTTACGCATACTGCGCACCTCTCGCGTACGAGGAGAAGGAAGAAGCGGCGAGAGCCGCTTCCATCGTCATTTCGCGCCCTGGCATACGCATGGGGAGGGGGGAGGGAGAAAGGCGATAGGTGATCCCGGTCTGAAAAAAATGTTTCAGGAATCCTTTTGGTTCCGGAACGTGCTATGAAGAATTTACCCTCCCTCTCACCCCTGCTTGCCCGTCCGCGTCCTCTCCTTCGCGGGAAACTGCGCGCCGTCGCAGGATGTCGTAAAATCCGATGGCTCCTTATTTCCTGCATCGATCATACTTGTCCTGGATTATCCGACTCTATCACGCACACCTTCGCTGCGGTTTGGATTGCGAATATGTATATATATGTATTTGACCCCCCTCTCATACATATATCTCTTGTAATTACTATTCCAGCCGCGGTATATCGGCGAGCACTGCGGAGTCCCTGGGCGAAGTTCGCCCAGAACGGTCGTGAAAAATAGAAAAAAGTATTAGTATCTTCGTGCACGAACTCTACGTGAACTCGCGTGCTTCCGCTTACGAACCGGGCGAAATTTCTCATTATCCAGTCCGCTCTCCGCCGATGGAATCGAAATTTCACAAGAAAATGAAACATAAGAATATAATCACGCTTTTTAGGAATTATTGAGTTAAACGCCCTGGCAAATGTCCGATTAAAGAATATTATCGAATAGTTTTATTATATTAGATGATAAATATTTTTATTACATTTTTTAAACACTCCTTTGTAATTATTATTCAGATATGTTTTTATCGCCTAGCAGATCATCAGTATACGGATATATTCTTCGCATACTACTTTTAATTTATACATTAATTTATATTCTTTCCGTATGCGATCTTTTTTATTTCTTTTACTCGCTTGTAGAATTTTTCGTACTTTTATTAATTAACACTACGTAATTATTTTACGCTTTTAATATGTTTCAACATTTCTCATCGTTATATTATAAAAACGAAACTTATCAAATATGATTAGCGAAATGACAAACGCGTACCCGTAAGAAAAATACAATACCTTGAGAAAAAGAGTCGAGCGTTTGCTTGCGCAAAAAGGTTGTAACAAGACATATTGCTTTACTACGGTTTCCGCGGCCCGGCGAGCATTCATCTCGTGCATATTTTATAATTACAACTGCGCGATGTCTACTAACTTTGGCAGTTTTCCAAGCCGCGGTAAAAAACGTAAAAGAACATCATTCAGTATCTTTGTGCGCGAATGTCGCCGTCACGATGTATACTCACGTTTGTGAACTTTACGAAGGGTCTGCTATTATCCGGTCGGTTCTACTCGACGAAGAAATTAAGTCTCGAGCGAAGCAAGCCAGCGCAATGAAGTCGTGTGTCTTTAATGATATGCACTTCGCCGTGGAAGACTTGGTCCTTGTAAAATAGCTGCGCTATTGTCTATTAAAGAAGTGACCGGGTCTCACGAATATTTACTCTGCACTCGCCTCATAATTACGATTTCATTGCACCAGTCGTGTTGCCCAATGGACCCAGCTTTAACGATCGCGAACGTTTCGCGTGTAACGACAGCATATCGTGCATCGCAATAAAAGCGAGAAATACGATAAAATTTCGCTGCAATGATGGAACAAACCTGTCATTACGAAACTCAATTTAAATTTATTCCTATATCTATTATTTTAAAGGAAAACGAGACTTTTAAAATGATCGAAAAATGAATCTCTAGATTTTAACGACTTTCAATAGAACTATCTTTTAAAAGTATTTTGTTGTTTTGTTGGACAAAAATATTTAAAATTGCAATTTTGACAGCTGAGAAAGGAAACGATCGAATTTTTTATCTACGCGTTTTCCTCCTGTAAATCCAAAAAAATCATATATCTGTATTATATATTAATTAATAATAATAATAATGTTAAGAGATATAAGATGTTGTACGGTAAAGACAAATGTATTAAAGAGCAGCATTTCAAAGAGCATCAGTAATGAGCATCAGTAACACTGTTTCGATTCTTGATAATTAATATAATTAAAAATAATACAAAATGATTTAATAAGATCGTAATGTGGCTACATAATGAATCGGAAAAGACCTTAAATGATCAAGCCGAATTTTTAGTGCTGAAATAATTCTGGGTGAATTTATATATCCATATTCAATTCCTCAAACTGCGCCCCAAATTTATTTTTAGTTTTAAAATACAATTCTAACAAAGCTAGTAATATTACAAATATTGACAAACAATTTAATTATATTGATGCTTATATGCATCTTAAATTGATTTTAATATTTTGCTAAGCATTCTAAAATCTGTAAATATAATTTCATTGCGAAAAATATTTCAGCCGAGGATCGAATCCCAAAAAATAATATTAATGATAATGTTACAGAATATGTGCAAAATTCTGCATAAATAACATTAAAAAAAATTATAGATATTAATATAAATACTAATATATGAATATATAAAAAAGTGTAAAGAATTGTATATAGAATAAGTAATAATATGTAATCGACGATGCTAGAAAATATTAAGAGATTATCAATGAAATTTATGAAATAAAGTGCTTAAGAATATAGAAAAAAAAGTAAAATTGTGTATAAATGTTAGAAATGGTGATCTAGCGAAAAGTAGTTGATCTTTACAAATACATAGGAAAAACAAACGTCTCTCTCACACACACATTTACTTAAAATATATGTTACAGTATATGTTACACTATGGAATGACTGAAATTAGTCACGCAGTAAAGAAAATAGAATAACAATTCTTCTTTTGTAACTTCTATTGTAAGAATTTCCTTTGAATTTTTATATGTTACCTGACTATTATTTCAAAAAGCGCTGCACGTAATTTGTGCAGACATACAGGATGATATAATATGTGGAAATAATTTTAAAAATGATCTTAAGACACAAAGTAACACAGAAGATCCATATAAATATTTGTTCTATCTTATCTTGTCTGAGTTACAGATGATTTTGTATTTTATTAATTTCCATTATGAACTGAACTAGAATAGTTTTCTTACACGTCTCCGTTTCTAAAGAGATCAATAAAATACAAAGACGAATGAAGATATTGACTCCGTTTGTAACGAGAATTAATAAACATTAAAATATTTATAACTTGGAAATAAAATCAGATAGATCAAATGTTTACATGATCTTATGTATTATTTTTGTGTTCTCTGAATTTATTTTAAGTTATATTCGTATACTATTAAATACTCTGTATATTATACTTATATTTTTAAATCTTTATTATCAACTGACGCGATGTAAAATAAAAACATCCTTTTATTTTATAAACTGCTCGCTCGATTTATGGAATTTGGCCTATGGGGTCTATGGAATAATTTGGTAATTATTTATTTGAATTTAAGATCAAAAACAAAAAAATTCAAAATGGATGATTTAATAAGACAGAATTAAAAAAAATTTGATTTCCATAAAAATTGATTTTTGAGAGTTTTTAATTGCAAAGGACTATCAGTTTTCAATTTCGCTTATTTGAAGTTCATCAATGCTACGTAAACAGTTAGTACTGCTTTCTAAACTGACTTTCAAACTCTGATTATAAGCCCTCTGACACTAAATCCTCCTTTATGGAGGTTATTACACTTTTGAAATTCGATATTTTCAGGCTATATTCAAACTCAGAGATATCAAGAACCTTGTAAAATAGAATTTCACGATAATCAGATTATCTTTTTAAAATTTGAATTTTAGAATTCTGAGACTAGAATCGAATTCAGCGATCTCGAAAATTCTTAGAAAGTAAGTATCTTCCAGTTATTAAGATCTTAAGTTATTTTACTAGAAAGCTTTCATTCTCGAAAGGTTAAACAACGATGTATAATAACCATTAGCAATATTTACATTTTAAACTATTTAAATATCGATTTTGGGAAGATGTTATTATTATATGTATGTACATATTATGAGATATTAAAAAGAGATTGACTCGATTGCCTTTTCACACATTTCAACATGTTAAATAACGTTATGTCTTTTACGCTTTTTTTTATATAAATATCTTTTTTTGACAGCACCTGTTTCATAATCATTACGACTGTTATTAGATAAAAAGAGAAGTTCGACCACGCGCTGAATACAACAAAAGAAAAGAGGGAAATAAAAAGTGCGCGCGTAATATGGCTATTTTTAGACATCGCTGTTACTGACTTTTTAACTTCGCGAGTTGTTACCAGCCAGCGTACCACGACGGAGAAATTAAGACGCGGAAGAACCGCGTAGCTAAATGAAACCGTGTGTCTTTAACGATATGCGCTTTTCCAGAAAGAAGGTCGCGGACTTCCGTCTGTATAAGGAGCGTATTGCGCCATGTGCTGTCCCGTATTATACACTTGCTCGGAGAGTATTCCTTTTTAAAACTCTCCGCGCCCTCGCTTTTTAATTACTTTCATAAATTACGATTCTTCAGAGTCCTGACGCTACGCGCGTCGCAAGTCCATCATGCTTCCTGAACTACCGACGATGCTTCTCTGCATCAACAGATAGAGCGCCGACGAGAAGCACAGATATGATAAGCAATATTTAGTAAACTATATACTCAGGCTTTCGCGCATTTTCAGGAAGGTGTTATAAATTAGATTCTCGAAATCAAGTATCCAAATGAAATGTATATGTCTGATGCATGTCTAATCGGACGGTATTAACATAAAGAACGGATAAAAAAATACAACCATAATGTAGAAATTTTAACATGGAATTAGATTAAAAAAGTAACAAACAAATCTCTAGACATGTATATACATTAGTCTACTTATTTAAACATAATATAAACCACATTAAAATTAATATACGAAACTAGAATTTGTACACCAAATCTAGCACTGTGTTTATTTCTTTTTTAAATTCCAAGACTGGATTCTCTATTTGTATAATAAAAGCTCTGTTTCTGCTGGCGGTCGAAAATACATAGAATCAAAGTGTGCTGTCTGCGTCTTACAGTCGCTATTATACTGGGCGGTAATAAAAACTCATGGTGAATATGTTCCAGACTGTGCACGTTGCTTTTTAACTTCGGGGAAAGCTCTTCGTTACAACGATGAAACAGAATAGAGCTAGCAGGATTTCCGTAAATACGCCGGAAAAAAGCAGCCACCGAAATAAAACCACACGTTTGCAGTACCACCGTCATTATCTAAGGTTAGATATATTTTTTGAATTTTATCGCGTGCTTTTTCTATTTTCTCGGTATAATAAGATTCAGAAACTAATAATATCGTGCCTAAATTTTTGGATTCTAATAAGTAAGGTGGGATTTTGGATACATTTGCTCACTGATTGGATAATCACTATGATATGAAAAGTAATTATTAAAAGATATTTATTATAATTAATATGCTTATTTATGAAGTTAATTAATTATATGTAGAAATATTTTTTGAATTAAAAAAGAAGCAAAAACTCAAGTTTTACTAGATTTAATCGGTAATCGATTAGATTCAATCGCCTTTGAATAAAATTATGAATAATTATATTGATATAATTTAAAATATTTAATTGGTTATGATCTTTCTCGACAATTTTAAAGCCAAAATTTAAAAAATCACACGAAAGTTACAAAAGTAGGGCATTTCAAGATGATGTCTATAGATCTTCAGGCACCTGCATACCTATCTCTGCAGATATACTTAACTTCGAAAAGATCCCGTCTACCGTTATTTTCCTTCTGCCTCTCTCTTGGCATGTAGAATGAGGAAAAGCCAACACGAAGAAAGTAATATGCAGATACCAAAATGAAGCCGTGTGTCTTTAATGATACGTCATGAAAAGTCACAAATTTTCAGCTATGAGAGAAGGGTGTATCGTATACAGTCTGCGTTTACAGTCACACAACCGCAAGAATATTTACTAATTCTCGTTGCGTAGAAAATAAAGATACGGTTAGACGACATTTTCTCAGAACGAAAGAGGAAGGAAAAGAAAGAGAACGAAATAATGAGAGAGAGAGAGAGAGAGAGAGAGAGAGAGAGAGAGAGAGAGAGAGAGAGAAATGAATGAAAATAACGTGGAAATAAGGAACGTAAAGAAAAGATAAAGAGAGACAGAACGCAAGTCGAGCGGGAACACAGAGAAAGTCTAAGAAGAAGAAAAGAGTTAATGGAGAGATAGAGAACATGAGACGGAGATGGTTCCGAGTTTTCTTCGCAAAGACAGTATCTACCAATTCCCTCGTACTCATCACCCAAGAAAAGAGTATTTAAACGTCAAAGTGCTGACGTCACGACGGTATGGGTACACGGGACAAAGCAGAGAAGACATGGATGAGAAGAAAAGGGAGAAGAAAGAGGAGAAGGTGGACGCGGTTCGAGAGTTTGTAACGTGCGACGAAGAGCTGGAAAAAGAGAAGAAAGGAGAGAAAGAGAAAGAGTTGCGCAAGGAACGGTAGGGGGATGCTTTAAGACGCTCAATATAAATACTAGAGGGGGTTGAGAAAAAGGGTTGCTTCCCTTCGGGCCGACGACGCCGGCCGGAGCGTGTACGGTCTTCGGAATGGTGAGGAGGTAAGAGAGGTTCAGCGATGAGGGAGAAAAGCGGGCGCGCGAGAAAACGAGAAGACGAAAGTCCATCGGTGGGAGGTGGAAGGAAAAGCGCGGCGGAAGAAAGACGGGGAGGACGGGGGGGAAGGTTACACGGTGGAAAGGTGGTGGATCGAGGAGGGTCGAGGGTGGATGGGTAGCGGCGTCGAAGGGCTGCCGGGGTGGCGGTACCGGGGGCAACCGGGGGGGTAGAGGGAGAATGGTAAGACGCAAGGGGGGCAGGGATGAGAGCCTACGGGGCTGGAAAACTCACCCCTTTTCTTGCTTACCCTCGCTCGCTGTTTAATTGCATCTTACTTTCGAATTTTCCGCGTAGAGCTATCGATCGAGACACGCGAAAGGGGGTTCGTTTGCGTCTTATCTCCGACGGCCCTCGTCGTCTACTCTCCGCTCTTTATCCCCCGTCTCTTTCCCCGTCCCTCTTCCCGCCGGTTTTTCTCTTCGTTTCTCTCCTGGTCGGCCTCCTTGCACGACCCTGTCCTCTCTTTCTCTTTCTCTCTTTCTCACGCGCGCATTCCCTCTCTCTTTCTCTCTCACTCCGCTGTCTCTACCCCCTTCGTCCTCAACTGCCTCATCCACCTCACCCACATCAACCCCATTCGCTGAGAGAGTGAGAGCGTGAGAGAGCACCCCGTGCTCCGGCCGGGCGCCCACCCCTCGGCGGACTATTTAAAACTACACATAGCCAATGCGTAAGACGACGGACTGGCTCAGGGCCGACGAGTTCGTCGCAAATTTCTTTTCTGATTTCTGCATCGTAGTACACATTAGCATGATACGTAGATTCGTAAAGCCATTAACATGATGCTCGGTTTTGTAAATATTTATTTTCTAATAATAACTTTTATCCCATATACGATGTACAATTGAGAAAATGATATGAAGAAAAATGATATGGAAAATATGAAGGGTGTGTATGATTATAACTTAATTATTTTCTTTGTTATTCTAAACATTTTTTTCAAGCACTTGTTTCGAAAAGAATATTTCTTCCAAATTTATATACGCAATATATTTTTTTATGTTTATATACGCGTCAGTGTATGAGCTTGTGTGTGTTATTTATTTTTGTGTTACTTATTTTTCGTTAATTCCTGTACGATCAATTTGGAAATCAGAAGCGCGGATCAAGACATCAGCCGCAACGATGATTTTATTACACACTTAATTAATTTCATTAAAAATTCAGCTTAATTTTATTCGGTTTAAGACCCGCTATAATATTTACCGGTGACGAAGTAACGAACTTAATCGTATTAATCATCAAGAGGAAATTTCGTGCTATCTTAAACCGAATGCAAATTATGGTATCGTTCAACGACGTGGATAGCCGATGAATAATTAAACCGATGTAGAATCTACATTTACGAAAATTGCACAGAAACACATCACTATTGACGCATTCGTTTCTTTTTTTTTTTCTTTGCGAAACGATTTTGACACCTTTCTCAGTCATTAACGAACATAATCACCGTGCATACGTTCGCCTGCCGTCACGCTCGCGAGCTCAACTAACACTCTTCGTAGAAAGATCGCGATCAGCAATTGTTATCTTTTTCTCTTTCTTTTTCTTTCCCTGTCCTTCTCACAACCGACAATTTCGTACGTACCGCGAGAAAAAGAATCAGAAAGACCTAAAACGCACTACATCGCGAGGGAGAGATTCACATCCGAGAAATCGTCTCGGAGAACGAGTCTGGGGTTTAACGAGCGGCGAAGGCGCCCGATGTTATTTTCGCCCCTTAGATTTTTAATCAATCCGTCACTGGTAGGGTAGAGACGGGGTGGTTTCTTCCTTAGTTCCCTTCCTCGCTTCGTATTTAAAACCTCGGGGCTGATGAACGCTCCTCATGCCAAGCAGCCTGCCGCCTCCCTCGAATCCCCCCGATCCGCGCTCCTACCAGGGATTTCCATCCCCCGGAAACTCACGCACGCATACGTAGACACCTACACACAGAGACACAAGAGAGAGAAAGAAATAGAAAGAGAAAAAGTGTGAGAGAGAGAGAGAGGGAGGGAGGGAGGGAAAAAAGATAGGTATCCCTCGATCTACTCGAAAAGCGAGGAAGGGTGGAAGTATAAGAGAAGGCGATTTCGTAAGTATGCAACGCATCACGTGCAGGTTTGTCCTGTGCCATTACCTTTTCCTCGTTGTATTATGGCTCGGGTAGAATGGCGTGTTACGGACACTTACGGCGTGGTACACGTGAGCGTTACGTGAGCGTTGGGAGAGGGTGGTAAGAAAAGGGGAGTAAGAGTGGTACACGTGTCTTATGGTAGAAATTATATTTTGTTTTAACACATCGATTTTGACGGCTCGCTTTGACGCGCAATCTGCATGCACAATAACTAAAGCAGAAATCTCACGTCAAAAGGAGACATTAAAATAAAAATATACATTATATATTTATTATTGTGTATATTTATTTATTTTATCCATTTATTGTTTATTCGAATCCTTTTTAATCTTTACTGAGTATCGATCATGTCAATGATATATTTTTACAAATTATAATAATATTAAGTATTATATATCGATAATTAAAATTGCATTTTTGTAAAGGTAAAGTTGTGATGATTAATATTTAATGGATTATTTACATTTTGATCAAAGCAAGATTATAGTGAATGTATTACTCGATATAATCGAAGTGTGAACAATTCGTTAGATATTAATCACTCTTTATCTTTATCTTTATCTTAAGAATGCAACTTTAATTATTCATGTACTTAATGTTGTTGTTATAATTTGAAAGTATATGTCATTAACATAGTCAATACACAATATAGATAATCCTAAAAAAAATTATATAAATCCTTTTCAATGTAGATAATTCTAAAAAGGATTTTAATATAAAAAGATAAATTATTTCAAACGCAGAAAAATGTTAACCTCGTTCATTTTTGCGACTCTACAACAATAATTTATTTCTCGCATAATTTGTCGTCCATGCGTAACGAATAGCACACCTGTCCTGCACACCTGTTTACGTAATGTTATTAGTCGCGCTCGACAAAAGTGATCAACACGTTTCATATATGGTCGCCGAGAATATTGATAAGAATCAGGAACGCGTTATCGAGGCAATCGGGGTGGCGTGGTACACGATGGGGGCGGCATAGATTTTTACTTCATACAATAGGCACACGCGAATGTGACCGCTGACGTTTGCCCGCGTCCCGCGATGCCTCGCGTGTAATTTCATCCCCTTTTCGATTACCCCCACGTAGATTTCGCGACCGGCATTACACACCCACCGTACATATACACTATTAACCTCGCCGCCGACTTCGATTTCCTAACAAAGCACTTCGCGCGTCTGACTAAAACTTCTCCACCCTCGGAAAAGTGTGGAGGAATTGCGATAAAGTTGATTCGTTTCGATGTATATTTGAAGCATTGAGAACGGCCGTACGTCTAAAGCCATGAAAGAAACGAAAAGCGAAAGATTTTAAATCCAAGTAAACAGTTTATTAATTATTTTTACAATAGAGTAGCAAATTAGCATATTAATTAGCATATTAATGATCAAATGGCAACTTTACATGGTTATTATGATTTTTTTTTGTAATAATTCGTTTTTTTCATAGAAAAAAATTTCAACTATTAAATTAGCAAATTTGTTTGTTATTAAAAAACGGTAACATAAAAAGTTTCGTTATTGCAACAAAAAAATCAATTATAAAAGATTCATTAAGATCAGAGAGTGTAGAGTAATTAATATCATTATCGTGCGTAACTTTGATCAATAACGATCAATAACGATCAATGATAAATAACGATCATGCTTCTATTGTCAGAGTAGGACGAGAGGTATACGTGCATCGAAAGATAAGTAAAGACAAGTTTTTGACCTGCAAGAACAGGCGTATCGCTCATAGGCAACTTATGACGCGAGATTCCAGGATTTCCTTGATACAGACAATAAGGCCGAAGAGATGTGAATTGCTGATGCATGACACAGACCGCAGTCCACATCCGGCATTATCGAGCGGCTACGGTAGATGTCTTGCCCTTCATCTCCGTTCATCTGCTCGCCTCCTGATCGTTACATCAACGAAACCTTCTGTACTGTCTTCTTTTTTTTCTGGCCTTTGTTTAACTCTTAAGCATCGTCATCGAACATTGGTGCTACATTCAGGCTTCGAACAAATGTTACGTTCAATTATAAAATATTATATCGTCTCAAAATATTTACACATCGTGAATCCCCGGCCAAGATAATATTTTTTGCAATAAAATTAATTACGGGTTTGAAGCTTATCATCATCATATTATTAACATCTTCTAAGCTTCTATGCTTGTGAGTATATATACCGATATTATTAAATTGCTTGTCAATTTAATTTATAATATTACTCTAGTTCTGTTAGAATTATATTTCTGTTAGAATTATATAAAATTAAATTCAGCTTACAGTTTGTAAGATTAGATATGTAGCATATAAATTCATACGGAATTATTTATCAATTCTAAGCAGAATCGTAAGACTCGTAACGTGTTTTTATAAAACTTGTAAGAACTTATGACTCATATTCTAATGTTTTTTATGTGTATGTATCGTAAGACGTACAATTATTCACAAATATTTAAGATTTCTTATAAATTTTATGACTAGTAAGAAAATGTAAAAATATTGTATAAAAAATATTGTATAAGCATTTAAAATTCTTACAAGTCTTACAAGAATACATGTTACGATTTTGCTTAGAATTTAGATATTAAGATCCAGTTGTCCTTTTAGGGCCTTTATTTCTTATATTTGTTGTATATACAAATATAATATTTAATATGATATTTTTATAACAGATATTAATAAATAATTTCTTTAAAAAATGTAAACACTTAATTTTAATAGACATTTCTAATGTTTGATACATTTATAAGGAATTGCATAAATGTGACAAATAACTGCGATATTCTCAGCAGGTTTTGTTTTATGTGAGGTCATTGCGACAGATTTGCTATAAACGTAAGAGGGTGGGCCGCGGTACGGTGGGAAGAAGGAAGGAAGGAGAAAATAGGTGCAGTTTATGGGCGTTCGACGAACGACAAGCTCGAGTAGCGACGGCGCTCATGTAATTCGTTGCCCACAAGACGCAAAGAAAAGTGTCACGACGAGAAAGTTGCCTTTTCCTAAAAACACTTGAAAACTTGGATATCGGCGCGGGCCGAAGGGTACACTTTAAGTCCTCGTACGAAGTTCGAGAATCCGTCCGGGCAAATAGTAAATAACAAATAAAATCAACGGGACTTTGGACTCCGCGGGAGTCGGAAGCGGAAAACATCACTGTCTGCTTTTTTGTGATCCCATACGTTGAACACTACGTAATGCCGCGTACGAAACAAATGGTGAAACGAGAGTATGCGCGCGGCGTGCATGCGCGAGACGTAGCGAAGTTAGAATCGAGTTAGAAAGATCCTCGATACCGAGGAGAGCATACCCTTGCGGGATAACGTACCATAAATGCGATGAAGGAAAGAAAGAAGGAGCGGAGATTTATGTCATACTCGAGTGGTTAGTTGTAGCCGAACGCTCGACGCGCTTTATCGCGCTCTACTGGGCACCGCTGGGCTCCACTTCTCTGGAACAAGGAGAGCCTCCGGTTAAATCTAAAAGCGAGAAGCGCTGCTTCTAATGGCAGCAGCAAAATCGCTGCCATCCATTGATATCATCTATATATTAACGCGTTTGTCACAAATATAATCCTTAGTTTCCATGTGTACGTTGAGATGTGTTGATACGGCATCTCACTTTTCGTGTACTAAATCGCTTATTATACTGCATATTAACATGTGTATTTTGTGTCACAGTCAAGTTGTGTTAACTCAGTGAATGTATACACTTTATGTAGTCTATTGTAATCAGTGTACATTTGTGCTATATGTAAATGTATACATCAACTAATAAATGTACGTATTATATTTATTATAAAGTTACTTGTGACATATACATAATCAAATACTCTTCAGAAGATTATCATTGATATTATATATTTTCATAAATATAATAGATGTAGATTGCACATTTTCTGATCTTAGTTTTCTTTTTTTTATATAATTAAATACATATCAGCATTTTCCCAAATAACATAAAGTTCAAAATCGGGATATAAGACATCTTAAAGATGTCTATATGATTTTTTTTACAGAAATATCTTTTAAAACTTTTTATGTTCTGTTTTTGGATAGGCTTATTATCTGGATTTTTTTAATTCGATATTTCAAAAAGAGAGAAAGAGAAAGAAACCGAGAGAAAAAGAATAGTATATTATATATATTTCAAGTTCTTTCACTCTTTTTAAATTGAGTGTGACAACTTTATAGAAATGTGCAGTCTATTCTTATTGTCTACATGATTATTTTCCTTAAAATAAAGTGAATTTGAATTAATTAAAATTAAAGGTATGTGGAGCAATTTATAATCATGACGAATATAAAATAGAATATTTGTACTATTTATGAAAGAGAAAGAGATATTAATATATAGCGTTGCGACCGTTCAGTATTCTTGACGAAATCTTAGTCCTAAGGGCAAGTAAACTTATTCTTCTAAAATATCTATCTATAGATAGACTGATTTAGATTTGGACTTCTTTACACTTTGCAGTAGACGTACGCAGAATTAGATCGCGAAAATACGGAAGCGTAAAATACGCATATTAAATAAAGTCGCAAAACGGTCCTGCCTGAAGGAGCGAATTGCGCTGAAACCAGGCGACAAGCATATTTCCGTATCAGCAAATCGAATAACGCGCGCCATCGCAGCGGTATGGATAAGATAAGGCGAAAATATCGATTAGGAATAAGACTTAACTTAATAAACTCTGTACAATAATTTCTCGATGAATACTTAACGAAGTGGCTCAACATTCCGCGCTATTTTCCTATCCTTGACAGTTCAAAACTCAAAATCATTCGAAACTTCGACTTTTTTGCTGCATTTGATCATTGTGTGTGTCATGCGTGCATTCTTTAAATAGTTTTCCGATTCGATACGGACCATAACTGATGTTAGTCACGCAATCATAGTTGAAATAACGGGATGATAAGAAATACTTTTATGACATTTCAGAAATATATATGATGTCAAATAATTATCTTAGATATGTTTGCTAAAACGAAATAGTGAAAGTAGGGAAAAAAGATAATTTAGATTATCTTTCAGAAGCCTCCTAAAATGCCTATTGATACAAACTAATTTCAAATTTAAATAAAACGTAAAAGGACAACTGAAAAGTAACAGCATTTAGATCTAACATTTGTGAGTAAAAAGTGTGTTATCTAATTAACTTATAAAACTTATAAACAATAAACAATTCAGTATAGTATACTCACATACATGTACATTTGATAAAAGATGCAGTGATATATGTAAATAGATAAATAAAGTAATGTAAAAATCCAATGTAATCGAACGTGTGGAGAACAGCTGTAGGTCCTACCGAAAGACTTAGTCCAAATTCGCGCGATCGTCCGAGGGAAATGAAATAGTATCCTTCGCGCCACCTTCCCGCTAGAGAATCCATCGTTGCCTCATTTGCGCCATGTATCAGTAGTCTCATATCTTCAACGCCCTATGTATAATAACCATGTACAGCGCTGGGCACCGTAATCATCTTCTCGACGACTGCTATTAGCGGACAACCCGGTACTATAGAACGGGATCGCGCAAAACAATACGGCGGGTCGGGATTTTGACAATACGGATCCACGGATCCCCGCGAATTCGAAAGCGTTGACCTGGGGGCCCCGCAGAGCCTGGCAGCTTTCCGGGTGATCACCCGGTATGGACACACTTACGAGCATCCACACTTGCTCCCGGGGCGAGAGGCGAGTTCGTATGAGAATACACCACGATACATTCGAGAGTGTGGTGAGTGCGCGAACGGGTGGAAGAGAGAAAGAGAGAGAGAGAGAGAGAGAGAGAGAGAGAGAGAGAGAGAGGGAGAGAAAGGGGTGTGCGCGATGGGATGGATGCTGCACAGTACGCGGACGGTCTTAGCGGTATCTTGGCTCCCTCGCTGTCCTGGGGGCGAGCGGCTAAATACCTCAGGATTGTTACTATTGCCACCCCTTTGCGCCCTCCTCCTCCTCCTTTGCCAGACCAGCAGCCACCCACTCCGGCTCCTTTTGATAGGGTGGAATGGGTTAATGCTATTGATTCACGTGCACAAGGTGCTTGGGCAGAGGCAGCAGCGACGACCGCCACTGTTTGACAGTAACGGATCTCCTTCCCCTTTACGAGAGATACCTACACGGATGCGGCTATCGACTCTGTCGTCTTTCTTCCCAGATCGACAAAAAAAAATTTCAATTGGAAACTATCTTGCTCCTTAAAGATATTCGAGAAGTTTAGAATCTTAATCTTGTGATATTAATCTATCTAAACATTAAAACATAATAATGATAACTTTTTAAAGAAGAAAGATTAAAAGAGATTTATAACTTTAAAATATTTTATCAGTTTCAGAGATGACAACATGCGGTATTCATTTCAAATTCAAACATATATCATGCATGTATATATTTTTATGATTAAAATTGAGTTGTTCTATCTTTCGATAAATTTTAGCTAGCTCTCTTCCTCTCGCTCTCGTTCTCTCTCTCTCTCTCTCTCTCTCTCTCGCTCTTTCTCTTTCCTCTCTCTTTTGTTCTTTTTTATCCATTAGATAAATTATCATATAAGTTTATCCGAAAAGTAGCACAATCGTAAAAAACAAATTAAAGAAATAAATTATACATATTATATAAATTGTTACATTTAACAAGTCTTATATTGACTGTATTATAATATTTAATCTATATTTAACATTTATATTTCTAAATCTAAAAATATTTAAAGTAATATCCACAAACAATTATATTAATTTAATATCTATAATTAAAATCCATATAAAAATTTTTAATCCAATTGTATTATAAATAATTTTAAAATTTCACAAGATTTTAAGTAATAACATGGAATTTTGCAATATTTATAACAAGATAGTACATATGTGAAACTGTAATTTATACTGTTACATAAGATCTGTTTTTTTATTCTTGCATTCTGTGAATTGGTGCAATAAGTTGAAGTTGAACAAATATATTTGTTTCACTTATTTCACAATATACACCAGTTTATAGAAAGTGCAGGAATAAAAAACAGACCTGTAGTCAGACATGATCAAAGTCTGTTCGTCAATTTGAAAGTAAGTAATGTGCAACGGGAACAGTAAACGATCATTACATTAATTTTTAGCTATTGTCGTGGATTCTTTGTCACATAAACACCATCGTCAATTAACCCGATAGTTAAAAAGACCTTAATTCTTCAAACAGTTGTTTTTATTATTTTATCTTTGTTGTTAAATGGACATGAATGCATATAATAAAATAAACGTAATGTTTATATTTAGATATTTATTTATCATTTTATTTTAAGAATCGGGAATTAAATATATCTGCACACACATTACCACCATCGTGCCTGTGAAACGGTTAAAGGTTAAATATACCAGTATCATCGACTTCCAAACTCTGATTTGCACCCTCTTCTATTACTCTTCAGCTCACTGGTTGCTTGCTCTCGAAATATTACACAGCGGAATATTCGAAATAATTCTGAATTTCGCAAAATCGATCGCATTACGATAATCTGAAAAATTAAAAATAATTTTATAGTATTAAATTTTATAATATAGTTCGCATTAGTACAGCCTAATACGACAAAAAAAATAGATACGTTCGTTATCGAATAATGATCAATGTATTAATTAAAAACCTGTTTTCCTTTGTTGTATTTTTACGCAATCGATGGCAGCCTCAGTAAAAATATCTACACGCGATGTCGAAATAAGCATACGGGACGGAAAGAATGTCTATATAGTCAGCAAACTTTGCGGTTTCGCAAAGCACGCGGTATTGGAGATAATAGCATAAAGACATAATAACGAACAGAGATGCTATAAGAAAATTGTACACAGAATTTCTGGGATCTGGCAATTTTATCTGAAACTCGTGATATATGCCACATGACGTATTAATCAATCGTTAAATATGCATACGTCTCACATACTTTTCGCATAATCAACGATCTATTTACAAATGTTAGATAATTTACAATCCAGACATACAGTTAACATGAAATAATAAATTATAAAGCTTTAAGATGTAAATAGAACAAATAAACATATTCTCGTATCTAAACTTCTTCGGTAGTACAAAAATAATATTTTATATACAAATACGCAAGAGAATTATTTTTGTTAGTATAAGTACATACAAAAGCGTTATTCCAACTAAACTGATTTTAACACAAAAGAAATACATAGTCGCTGATAATCTGTATATCTGCGTCCGCGTTTAATAATTTCCTAAAGACAGTTATACGGTAAATAATATAATCCTAAGGTTTTTCTTTCTTTCTTGAAACGAACGCCCGACGGACTCTCAATGAAGTTAACCCATCAGCATACAGCAGCATCCGGTACGGACCGATCTTTCTCTCTACCGCGCCACGAGGCACGCGCGCGTCACTCAATTACAATAATGAGATATCGGCGCGCTCGCGACCGCCCATGAAAAATGGAAGGACGGATCGGTTCTCGTGGACGCCGGACGATGCACCGCCGCGCTGTTGCAAGGCGTCACACAATACCCGAAAACGAGAAGGGGCGAGAGGCGGTTGGGAGGCGGTTAGCGATCAGCGCCCGCAAAGAGAAAGCGCGAGCGACTATGGTGAGATACGACAGATAGAGAAAGAGAACTCGAAGGGGGGAGGTCTACATTATCGTGACGTGTAATACAATATGCAGATAGATATTTGCAACTCGCGCAACCGAGAGTGAGAGAGAGAGTGTGCCAGCCCAGCCAGCGCTGCCCCGTGCCGCTCTCTCGGAAGTGCGATTGGAGGGAAGGAAGATGCCTCTCTTCTCTCAACTCGCCCTCCTCGTCTCACCCTCTGCGGCCGGACACGAAGAGCGCGCGGCAGAAGCGCGTGCGGGAACAGGAGGACGCGATAAAGGCAGGAAAGGGAGAAAGGAAGATGGAGGAGGACGGCATAGACGGGGAGGGGGGTAAGAAACTGTGAAATATCGATTAAGTTTGCCAGTAAGACAAGGAACGTCCGCGAGGCGAAGCCAGGGCAGGCAGGCAGGCAGGCAGGCAAGCAAGCAGGCAGGCTGGCAGGGGGCCGTGGAGTTGGCTGGCGAGGCGAGAGGGATCGGGAGGCGGGAGGGTGTGCAGGAAGGAGGACAAGAGCGGCGGCGGTGGGTGGTCAGGGAGAGGGGAAGGTGATATGAGCATTGTATCGGGGAATTAACGGTACTCCCCCCTCGCGCGCGCTCCCTCGCCTCGTGCACCAACCCAACACCACCCCTCAACTACCACCGGCCTCCTCCACCTCTTCGTCCTTCTCGTTCTGCGCTTTCTCTCTCTCTCTCTTTCTCTCTCTCTCTCTTTCTCTTTCTCCATCTTATCCTCTCTCCCTCTATTCCTTCCTTCTCGTCTTCCTCCTTACCCCTCCTTTACCGCGACTCCCTCGAATCCCTTGCCATCTTTCCAACTCCATCCCTCTCTGTCTCTCTATTATATGTACGCGCGCATGTATATCTGCACGTCTTTCTGTCTCGCGCCCCTCACCCTTCGTCCCTCACCCACCGCTCCGGCCCGCCGTCTTACGACTCTCACCCCGCTCACGACCACCTTCGTATTCGCCTGCCCAGCACACGTCCCAGATCGGCTCCCGAGCAACCCTCTATCCGGTACCGGTGTGTACAGCCGCGGGGTGAGGAGCCGCTATTGCCCGGATAGAGGGATGCAACGGCTTGAGGATGCGCGCATACACACCTAAGTCCGTTTCAACCTCCTCCCCCTGTACCACCACCCACCCCTCCTTCACCTCACTATGTTCTCCGTCACTATGCGCTCTTTCGTCCATCGTGGACACGTCCTTCCATCATTCGGGCGAACGAAGTAGTGGTCAAGCGCTTCTCGTGTCCACCATTGAATTCATTGCCGTAACATTGTGTGTATCGCGATACCATAAATGAAATCTATCTCGGAGAATCTATCTCGACGGTGAAACAAAGAGTCGATGACCATCGTATAATCGTGTTTAATAACATTTAGCACAAGATTATTAAAAAATAGAATATTTCGTGATTTTTCGAAATCGTGCATATACGAAATTGAGTCGTATATCTGAAGATACAATTTTAAATAATATTACAAATAAATTTTTGTGTATAATCAACATCATGATAACTAAAATGAAAGTTATCTATATATATAATATACATATCTGTATAATTAATTAATTAAAAGACCCTGGTCATGGAGTAACTCATAAATTAAGGTATCTTAATACATTTTCTGAAAAATTTTTATTACTTATATAAATATAAAATTAGTACATGTTCGTATAAATTCTGACCACGAGATAATAGCCAGCGAACAAGAAAAAGGACGAGTACAAGTTAACTAATAAGATTTAGAGACGCGAATAACAGACTAGGTGGCAATAGCCGCAGATTCGATTATTACCGATTTATCTTCAGTTTGGCCTATATAATTATTCGCGGTTGTTTCCGTTAGCAGCTGTGAGATTTACGGTCACTGTTCGGAAAGAAAGCATTACACCATTAGGAATTCAATTAATGCACCTCGCTCATTCGGTACAGTCGGATCGTGCGCATTTATCCTCCAAGGCCGAATATTATATATAATCTGATTAGCAAAGACTTAGGTTTGCACGGCTATTTGCTGCACGCGCTGTCACAGACATGTACTATTCTCCGTGACTCACGTAAGACTCAACTTTGTGCGCGGTTCCTCTGAACGAATACCGTGGGCGGACGTAATGTAATATGAATAAATCAAATTTATCTAACCTATTTTGATTAATTTGATTCACTCATATATTATCGATTTTAAATCTAATCCAATAACGTAAATAAAACATTATAAATAAATGAAATATATTAGACAGTTTGTTAAATGAGAACATTACGAGACATATTTTTCTTAAGAGCTGTTCAATTTTGCTTTAATTTTCTTTTGTCATTCGATCTTGCAAAATAATCAGAAGAAACATTTTTAATAAATTAATAAGCAACGATTAGAAAACGTACTCATTGATAATAGAATCTTTGATAGCAGTGCGATGATACTTTGCAAATCCTCGATTCTGAGATCATCTCACTTTCGACGTCCCTCAACGACATACATCATACGACATAGTCTAAACGCGGGTGTGTGGAATCTGTTCTGACAGCGGGGTTCAGAAATCGGCGATAAAATTGATGTAAACAGCCACTTGGCACGCTCTTCGCGCCGATGGTTGCTCCCAGGAGGGCTTCTTCTGGCGTTTCCATCTCTTTCTTGCTCTTCTCACCGTCACGTGCCTTTCTCTTACTTTCTCTCCCTTTCTCTCTCTCTCCCCCATGTAAGCTACATGATACGATGCTACCCTTTTGTGAAGAGAAGAGAGCGCGGATACGAGTACGTAAGGACCGATGGTGCCGCACGAAGGCGACGAGAGGCAACGGCGGGCGGCTATTGCATGAAGGTAACGGGGGTGGACGGGTGGGAGGGAGATAGGTTAAGAGAGAACCGAGAGGAGCGCAAGGAGCAGCCATAAACAGCTTGTTGCTTCCGCGAAACTGCCAAGGCTCCTACGGTGTGGCTCGAATGCACGCGGGCTCTGGTCTCACCTCGATTATACCACCTATCCAACAGAATAGCTCAGCTAGGCGTAGGAATAGGTATGCGTAGAATGTGAAAGATTATCCCGTGAGAGTGAGAACCCTGCTGGAAGTGGGCCCCAGACTATCTTAAGAGACACCCGACTTACTATTGTAAAACCGTTTTATTCTTAACCATTTTGTTTTTATTGTTAACACGATCTTTATAGTCCGACCGAAACTGAAAACGAACACTCATTACGTATTAATTTCGACTGAAACCGTATAGTTCTTCTTCATGTTAATTTTATTATGTGTAATTATTGTTTCAATAATTAAATTATGATATTTATGAAGAAGAAATACTTACATTCTTTAGCCAAAATTAATGAAATTTCGGTTTTCGATTTCGGTCGAAATTTAATTACTACTTCAATAAATTATAATATTTGTATAAAAAAGAAGTATATGATATATGGGCATGTATCTATACATATGGCCTTTATAAGGTCTCTATGTTCTAATTTTGGTTTCGATTTTAGTTGAAACTGACATGTGACCGAGTGTTTCTGTTCAGTTTTGATAAAAAAAAAGTTTCGATCAGACTCTAACGATTTTCTATTATCGCTGCCCGATCAATGATCATATGTGCCAGAAATCAATACAATTAAATTTAAAGTTTGATCAGTCGTGAAGGTTCACGTCACTTACGTTTGTCGAGTAGAATAATATAAATAAGAAACTTTCCAGTAACGTTCTACGTTACATTACAAATAACGGATTATATTGTATTTTACCGACAATCTACCAAGTGATTATAAGTCAATAAAATTTTTATTTGTAAAATAGAGCGTTTTTGCAAGTATAATGATTCCTTACTATGATTTTTTTATGTGCAATAATCTTTTATAATTTTTTGTGGTGCAATCACTTTTATTACGTTGAATGAACTCACAAAGTTCAAAATAATGTTATAGTCATATAGCAATGCAGAAAATTAAAACTCAAATAAATAAGAAGATTAAAGGAACGAAATTGAAATGTCAGTGTTAATTACCAACCATAAAACATGAGAAACTGATGTGAGTCGTAGATCAAAAATCTGTTGCACGAAACAAATCTTTGTCAATCGACGCAGTGTCACCGGAAACTGTAATTATTGCATAATCGTTGCCTTTAACAATGCGCATGACGTAAACAAGAGCACCATTTCCCAAAGCCGGCACTCCGTGATAGTTTTACGTTGCAGAACCCACGACGACGGCGGTCGATGGAACGTATACGTAATTACCGAGCGTGTGCCGTGGCGTACCAGGTACACGAGAAACTAATAGTCGCCGAGTCGTAACAACTGTCATTAACAGTCATTAACAACGCACCGCTACCTTGCAAGATCAGCGAAAATGAAAGGAGGGAGAAGAAGAGGGAAAGAAATGGGAGCGCGATATTCAATCAGCGAGGGAAATCAGTATTGTGATGATCATGATCAGCCGTGTTTCGCACTAATATCTCTATTTTGCAGTAATTATCACATATATCACACCGTCAAGAGAAATAATTATGATTACATATTGATTATTTTTCTATGATAAGAATAAAAAAAGAATGGTAGAGAATGATGCTTAGAATAAGGGAAGGGAAAATACTGTTCGTAATATTTAAATATCGATATATTTCTTTATTAATTTTATACATATTAATTTAAAATTAATCATTATTACTTTTATTTATATAATTTATTATTTATAAATAATATTATTTAAATATTATTATTTATAAATAATATTATTACTAGTAATTTAATTATATATGCGGGAACACAGACATGTTTTAAGTTAAGTTATCGAGAATGTACGAAGAATAGTATTTCAATCGACCGCTATAGAATTATAATAGTCAAACGTTTTACATAATAAAAATCACACCGCCAATTATATCTACAATTGGTAAGGCGACAGTTTCGAATTTATTTATCAAGTTATAATTTGTTAATTAAACTTTTTTAACTTTTTTAGTTCAGTTTAATTTGACAAGTTCAGTTTAATGTGGACAATGCGTGACATTAATAATTTATCAAAAAATCTGACTATTTCTTTCAAACTTGATCATTGCCTAATATAAACGCGATCTCATATTATGACATATATATTATTTATTAGATATATTTTCGTCATAATTTCAAATATAAAGTGTGACTTTTTCCTGTAATAATGGAATTTAGTCTTTCTCTTTCTCGTTTTTTTCCTTTTCTTGTCTTCTAATAAGTAATAAAATGATTTACATTCTTACCTCTTGGATTTTTAGAATTTCTTTTTTTAAGAATCTTACTTAAATTATTGTTTTTTAATGAAAATATTTTTGGATTATAATTTCCTGAAGAGAGAGAGAGAGAGAGAGAGAGAGAGAGAGAGAGAGAGAGAGAGAGAGGAAGAGATGCGATTTGTAGCATAAATTTTCATTAAAATGAAATCTGTAAAAAGATCGAAGTAAAAGAGGGATTATTTACAAGTAAAATGAAAAGGAAAACAATTTCCTTGCAAAACTGGTGCGCACAATCATTTACTGGATTCAGCTAATTTGACAGAAACGAAGAACATAAAACGGTACAATGCGCTGCCGGAAGAAGGTCGGTCAAGTACCGAGACCTTAAACCCTTGAATCTTGGCACGAATCTTCGTAGCCGAGATTGCCTGTATATAAAGGCGCGATGCCTGTAGCATCGAGTAAAGGGAGAGCATGTAAATAGCAGTCGTCGACATCGGATCTAACAAAACTTTCGTTGCGACGAAGTGAACGTGGAAGATTTGAAGAAGATGGGAAACATTTTCGCGCAAAATATCGATGGATTGTTTCTCAGTCTATCTATTGTATCATTCGCGGATGATGTTTCTCATATAAGAATGAGAACTCCCAGCGAAATAATATAATACAATCGACACGCCGCGCCGCGATTATGCGGCCGGTGATTATTGCGAATTCTCTCCGCCGTCGGAGGATTCTCCTGGTTTCGAGTCTTCGGGAACACAGAGAGAATTGGTTCGCGAGACGCGGTGAGGAGGGAGGGGGGGAGGAGAAAGAGGGGCGAGAGGGAGATTCGCAACATCGGATTACGGGAAGGCATGTAATCGGCCGCAGGCCTAGCCGCCTAGTCGGAACGGACGAACTTCTCCGCGAGAAGGAACCGCGAGGAGGAGTGCGAGGAGCCGGTCAGGAAGCGTGGGTTGTGCGAGGGGGTGTAGGAGGGCGGTTGAGGAGAGCGGGTGGACGCTCGAGAGAGGTTTGGTAACGCGGGTCGAGTACGAGAGCTCCGCAGGCAGAGAAGAAGAGGGAGGCGGGGGTGAGCGCGCGCCAAGGGTTCTGAGATACTAACCCTTGGCCAAGCCGCACCCCGAGGTCCAGAATAATCTACAATCCATATCAGTCTTAGGTAGTCCACCCTGCCGTCCTAACCTCCCCCCTTCCTATCCCCCCCTCACGTCCCGTCCCACCGTCCTGCAACCACCTTTAGCAATGAGAGAGCGTCTCGTCCCTCGTCTCTCACCTCCGCGGCTCCGTTCGCGCGTCCTTTTCCCTCTCACCATTCTCCGTACAGCATCTCCCTCCGTCCCTTCGAGTATTCCCGTTCTCCCCCTCCCCCTCCCCCCGCTTCTGCCTCCAGTTGCTCTCTCCGTCTTAGCCGCAACCCTTGCCGGGACCAGCCGGCTAGTCAATACCCCACACGTTCCGTCCTTATACGTGCTGGTGCCGGCTCCTTCTATGTATGGACCCTAAACCATCTCCCTATCCAGTCCACCGCCGGGCTGGCTCCTTAACGATGGAACTATACGCGTCTCCCGTCGACTCCCTTCTATCCCCGGACACCCGCCGTCGCGGATCGCCGTCGTACGATAAATTCGCTTGGCAACCTGGCGGTCTGCTGACGCGAGTCATTGGGTACACGACGATACATATCTACATTGGCGAATCACAAGGTGATGGACGAGGTGCGAGAGTCAATATCCGAAAATGTCGTTGGAAGCGCGAACTTCCGCGACATTGCGAGACGCGAAAATGAAATTCGAGGTGGATCAATCCTTTCGTAAATCGCTTCGAAACGAGCGTGGTTCTATATTATGCTCGTAATTCTTTTTTATTAGATATAATTTACGTTGGGTACGTTCTACTTGACGTTCACAACACTCGCAAATATTATTTGATCTTTGTTTAACATTTTTAATAATTAGCAGGGACGAAATGATGCTCGCGAACGTTGCAAACGCTAAATGGAACGTATCCATTGTGGGGCGTTTCTTTATTTCATATTTTGAATTAGATCGTGATTGTTATGAGAGGGGAGAGGATTAGAGAAATATCAATATCGAGAAGATTCCTTGCTTGTTAGCCGTTTCAACCCATTCCGACATCCGTGGCTTCTCGTACTTTAGAAAAACACATTAGAGCGTATAAACGCGCTTCTCAGGAGCGAAAATAAATTTGCATGGACGATCTATTTCGACCGGCAGAATCCATCGGTGAGAGGTATATATAGAACGAGGTGTCTATTCCGAGGTAATGCGGAACGCCCGAAGTCACGAATGTACATACAGGAATATCGCGGAGGAGTCGGTCTAGAAATGGACGATTAGGTTATCCGAGTTAAACGGGCAAACGACTGTCCTGCATTATTAAAGAGCTTTCGGTGGAAGGCGGCGAAGAGAGAGAGAGAGAAAGAGAGAGGGAGAGAGAGAAAGAGGCGGGGAAGAGAGAGAGTGTGACGGAAAACGGGCGGTAGATCTAGCATGGGGAGCCGAGTAGACGAGGTATTTATTATGGCACCACTTCCTGCACAGCTATTTCAGTCTTCATTCATACTTAGAGGCAACGACGGGGATTCAGCTTGCTCGCGCGAGGCGCTACATAGGAATAGTTAGACTCATTCAGGTCTTCGACGCTCGGGGTTGCTCGGAGAGGGTTCATTCAGGGTCTATATATGTTCGATTGCCATGTCTTTCGTCGAATCTGACCGTACGAAAAAATGAGTCACTTAGTCTTTAATTGGTGATTCAAAATCGATATTTCTTTGTCGAATTTATATCTAATTCGGCAACAAAGCATCTTGTATTATTCGTATAATCTCGATAAAAACGAATAAATATCCATTTTTATGTGTCAAATATAATACATTTCAAGTGTTTCTAACAACCCATTCAAATTTTTGTGTTAATTTAATATTAGGTGTTGGAATTAATTCGTAGCGTTTTTTAATGAAAGAATGTTATTTATTTCACATGAGCATTAAAAAATACATTAATGAAAGTACTTCCCATCACTTGTAAAACGCTACGAATTAATTCCAACACCTAATACAATTTAATACGTGTTAATTTAATACAAGTTGTTAGAAAGTAACAAATATCTTATAAAAAAAATAATATAAAGAATATGTACTGATACAATTTGCAAGCAAATTGTGAAATATATTATATATTTTTTTTCAATAAAATTAAAGTCTATAGTGTGTTAAATTAACATGTGTTTTATTTATTTGTCTTATAATTTACATTTCAAAATATATTATTTTATGTTATTTATTCATTTACTCATAAATTATGTTATTTTCACTCTAAAAATGTTGAACACTTAATATATTAAACTAATATAATAACATTATATTAAATTAATTGAATATGTTAAAAATTCAACACATTTTAACAAAAATTTAAATGGATCGGTTTCAACACAAATACAAAAAGGTTCTTTATTATGTATCTTTTTATTAAAATATCTTCAGATTCGTTCAGAATTTAATCGGATATGAATGATGATGTTTACAAAAATTATAACTTATTGGAAACGCAACATGCGTTGACTTTGATTTGAGTGTATAACAATTAAAATTATTTATTAAATAATCGATTTCTCGAGATTCTCGAGCACTGATTACTAGCATATTTATATATAAGAAAGATAAAAGACAGAAGCTGGATTGTTATAAAAGTTAATATCAGAGTTGTGAAAATCGATAACGGGAGACAGAGATCGGTATGAGAGTAACTGCAAGTTGTAGACCGCAAACTTGCACGATACCATTGACCAATTCTTTGATTGCCTCTTATAATCCAGCTTATTATCTGGAAAACTGTTACTAATCTCGATAATTCTAATCTCGACAATTCTCCTTTTCACTTTAATCAATTCTTCTCTAGTCAGAATATAGTATTAAAGTATAGTATGATATGATTATGGAATATATTCTATATATAAACTCATCAATTCCCGAAAAAATTCATAATAATAACGATCAAACATTACCTGTATATGTACCAAGCAAGAACTTTTTTATATCGCGGAGAAAGGATTATATGATTCTTTCAACAAAAAAGCATGAACATGTAACTGTTAATTTATTTTACTTTATACTTTTAACACATTTATTGTTATTTGATTAGTATGATAATATACGCATTTGAATTTTGTTTTTGTGGTAATCTTTATTAGTTTAAATACATTTGTAGTTTTATCTACCGACTTCCATGGATAACTTCTAAATTATTATTTTATTTATTGTATTATTTGACTGTGAGGAAAACTCTATGAATTGATACTATCCTTTTATTATTTTGTAATAAGATTTATTTTAATTTTTTATCTACACTCGATAGCTGCACATGTTCCTCCTTTTCTATTGTAATATTAATATCTTGTATATTATAACAAAGTAAAACTTAATACTAATTATTTAATTCAATCTGTTGACACATTTCATACTAATTTGAAGTGATTTGACGCTGTACGTGAGATCTATAGGTTCTTATTTGCGTTTGTAAAAAATATGTATCTTATAATAGTTAAAAAAAAATACAAAAATTATCACTGATCTAAGATACCAATATTGCAGTGTATGCACAATATAAAAAAATTATTTTCTAATTGTGTTTCTTTTTATAGCCAAAATATCAAATATTCTGAATAGAAAGTCTAGTGTGGATCATCGATGCAATCACATGGCATGGGACATGTTACTAAATCATTATTGAAAGAAAAATGTGCACCTCTTGTGTTTCTCTGTGATCTGTTATAGAAAGACAATACAGAAAAATGAATTTCTCATATATACGAGGGCAACTTGAAAAGTTTCTTAAGTCGGAAAAAAAACATTTTTTCGAAAAAATTTCATTTTATTTTTCAATATAATCCCCTTTCAAATTAATACTTAATCCAGCGATGCTCCAATTTTTTTAAGCCGTCCAAAAAATATAATGACTGAAACTCTGCAAAATAGTCGTTCGCCGTGGCAATGACCTCCTCATTCGAGGCGAATTTCTTTCCTTCGGACCAAATTTTCAGATTTGGGAACAAAAAGAAATTGCATGGGGCCAAATCTGGAGAGTACGATGGGTCAACAATTCGTACCGTAATTCGATCAATTTTGTGGTGACAATTGCGGATGAATGAAACTCTTTTTTATCCATTGTTGAAAAAATGCTTGACTTGATTTATTTAACAGCTTGTAACTAAATGACTAATGGATGCAACTGCCTGAAAATTTAACAACAACCATAAAAGATGGTGTACCTATCGGCCTTTGTATCCTTTTTTGAGATATGCGCGCTATTTTTGTGTAACTTAAAAAACTTTTCAAGTTCCCCTCGTACATATGAAAGTTTCTTCTAATAAACGGTTTTACTTTTGGACGAACTGTTTTGATTTGTTTAGAAATTATTTTCTTTGAAAGTACAAAAAAAGAATATGATGAAAACGTATGCATAGGATACAGTTAACGCAGGAGAGTCTTGGAAATATTCTTAAGAATCGCTTCTGTCCTCTTTATTTCTTCCTTCCTTCCTCTTTATCTTTTTCATCATCCATTTTTTCTCGTTATTCTTTGTCGATCTTTCGTTTAGCTTACTGAAACGATGAGCACTTGGCATTCGGTTATCGGTAAGGAACGTTACGAACACTAATGACTCGAACGATTGGACCTTCAGAGAAACGTAGAAAAGCCTTGCCTTCTCAGAATTCTGCGTGCGCGTCGTTCATCTGCACGATTCTCGTCACTTTATGTCTCATAATTATTGCTTCTCCGAGCCTGCTTTGTACTATTTTTGCTCAACCACAATTCCCGCTTTCTCATTTAAATATACATTCTATCGTCTCCATTTTCATCCATATACGCATATTCCGTGTCTTAGGACAGTAAGCTGAAAATAATTTTGTAAGAAAAGTTGCTACTGCAATGCACAGATTTCGCTTAATCTTCCAAAGCTCCGGGAAAGGATACGAGAAAGGTCGTTCCGATAAACGAGAAATTCACCCGTTGTATTTGAATTTTTTGTATTATCACACACATAATAACATTGTCGATAACAGTAAGAAAATACAAAGTTTGCTGTTAGATAAGCGTACTAAAATAAAAATTATGCACTAATTGAAAAGTCGTTATACAAATTGTCATCAGTCGTTCAATATACATATGTATTAAAGTACTTTATTAATAAGGAAAGTAAAGTCCAATTATGGTTTTAATGAAATTTTATATATATGCATATAGACTAGGTAAAGAAATGAATTTAAATTATCAATTTGAATTCAAAAAGCAGTTTAAAGTGTAAAATTATAAGTATTGCGATCGCTTATAAAAGGCTATAAATATATCGCTTATAAATATATTACTCAGCAAAATTAAACAATCATTTAAAATAAACATTAAAAAGGTTAAAATTTAAAATTACATATCTTTGCAAAAAATAGTCGCAGAGCGATGTTTAAAAAAGCATTTTAAAGTTTGAAACTTTAA
The DNA here is from genome assembly GCF_000204515.1 of Acromyrmex echinatior. The sequence goes on along the minus strand of NW_011627681.1, from coordinate 522,915 downwards.
CTTTTGAATGCTTTAAACTATCACGCATCTTTACAACAGCTAATATAAAATAATACTTGAGAAATTGAAAAATACTCTAGTATTCATCTTGGTCTCGTCCTTATTTTTATGTATTTCTGTATATCTGTGATCGTCCTGCATTCGTCTTAATTTTTTTAAGAAAATATCTCGTCCGGTAAAGTACTTACTGTTGGATCGTGAGACGGAATTGCTGAATCGTGAAAAACGATTCGGCGAGAAGAGAGTCCAATTGCAGAGTAGTTAAATACCGAAGACATAATGCGAGCTTTTCTTTCCAATCGCCGGTAATTGCTCCCGCAATACTGGCGAGCGCTTTGCAAATATTTGAATTATGTATTGCAACGAGTGCGCGAATCACTCCAGAAAAAATCAATTATTGTCGCGAGACATGTCGCAAATGGATCTTGGTTAATGTTAACGTGAGATCGATTACGTGACTATCAATAATTTGTATTTGAATAATCATAACACATAATGTAAGTTCTTTTTTTAGCAGGATACAAGAATTACATGGTAGCAAAATTTCAAAAGCTATATGAACTTGTTCAGCGTACCTTGCTAGAAAAATTTAAATATTTTTGAGTATCTGAGTATCTACAATATACAACACCGATTTATTTATTTAGATTAATATGGGACTAGCATAAGAGAGTTTATATTGGAAATTACACTTGTCTCACAACAAAAATAATTTATTAGTTTGGAAGATATAGGATATAGGATAGGCATGGCAGTTTTGATAAATGCCAACAAGAAACACTGACAAATGCTTTAAAACATGTATAAAATATCAAAAAATGCCGACAAGAAACATTAATAGAATGTTTTGTCATGTAAAGAATATCGATATAAGAATTTTTCAATTTTTGGGTTTTGGACCCCCTGTGAATTCATACATGCTTATATGTATTATGAAAGAATGGTATATCTCGTTTCTCAGAAGAGGAGTGCTGATGCATGCGCACGGATATATTTTCAATATATTACAATAGACAGGTAAATTTACAGAAAAAACTTCTATGAAAAACCTTTTGTGTAGGTCATGTATGCCATACGTGATAGATAGAAAGACATGTCTGCAAAGATACGGTCACATAAGTTAAAAATTCATGATACATCCGCATGTTTCACACTTGTATCACACAATCCGTCATAGTGTTCAGCGGGGTACCTGTCTACTTATAGAAAATGTATTTACGAAATACGGAAGTTACATTCAAAGTGTAACAAAAACGTATATCTTAAAAACTATATATCTTAAAGAGATATACTTTTTGTATTAAAATCAAGTAACTCGAATTTTAAATGTTTAGTTTTTAAATATTTAAATTCTGCGGATTTTTTATTACGGGGCGATATTAAAATCTATGGCTTGTTCGTAAAAAGTAGATATTCAAGAAAAGAAACTTTGTAAGAAGATTTTTGAGAATCACTAAGAAGCTTGTTTTAAGACTAAAGATACGTCAAACATTTAATGAATAAAGCTACGTAATTTGTATTTCATATGAAAAAATAATAAATACTAATATTTCAGAAAATAAATATTTTTGGAACTACATATAGTAAGACAAAGAATTTTATTAAAATATAAAAAACATCTTCTTTAATTAATGCATTTATTAATTTTCTATTCTAACTTATATTTTCTATATTTTTGTTTGTTATAAATGATTCAATCGTGTAAGACTAAATACATATTAAAATATATCGAATTCCGATTGTCGATTTGTTATTTAAAAAACAAATAATCGTATGTATAGTGAGTTATAGAAAGGTTGCAACTTTTTTCGATTCGTTTCGGAATTTAGCCTTGCTTTAGAGATCGAACGTAAATGATTAGAGCCATAAATAAGAACCAATCGCTCCGATTATAATTGCATTCCGAAACTCATCGAAAGGAGTGTTGCAATCTTTTCTTAACGAATATGATGCACTTAGCATAAAATTATTTAAATCTCCGAGATGCTTTATTTAAAAAAAAATTAAATATATATCATTATCTGTTATTTGATATTACTAATGAAATATGATAAAAAATCTCTAGTTGATTACATTATACTATCTTTTCTCATATTTTCTATTTAATTTAGTTATATTTTGTTTCAATCATTTATAATATTAATATAAATAATTAAAACTATACTTTGCACAGATGAGTAAACGTGTACAAGTGATCAAGACAAAATATAAACAAAGTAAGTAGAGAAAATGTGTGAGAAGAAAACAAATAACATATAATGGAAAACAGATTGTTTTGTCATATCTTATTATTAGCGTAAAATGTTAGATTGTGAAATATACTTAATTTTTAAAAAAATCGAAATATATTTCAAATAATGATCTCGTGTCAAACGCATTTTTTCAATGCACGTTACTTGCTATTATATTTTATTTTTATCTACACGCCATTATCTTTCGAGCTGAAAATCAGCATCAGCTCTTCGCTCAGCATCTTTTTAATCATCTTTTGCATATCGAAAGGCATATCTCCGTTCAGCGTACGTGCACACGGCCCGGGACAGTTATCTTCCCGGCATCCTGTTTTCGTCCATGAGTCACTCCTTTGGAAAGTGTCCTCCTCGTGGTCTGAGACGCGCAAGGTACATACTTTTACCTCTGGCGTACGACCGCGGCGCACCTTCCAGCTACGCTAATCTCTCGCAGATCTCCCACGGAATCTCATTAGAAATTCATAACCGTCGCCCGCCGTACCCCGCTGCCACCCCTGTCCCGCCGGCCGCCGGAGGCGCGGGGGAAAAAACCCATGATACGAAAGAAATAAGCAAGCAAAGTACATTAAAAATTAATTACTTTGCTGATGGAAGCTAGAAGTGCCTAGGTACGCTCCACACCCCCTCGAATAGCCTGCTTACCCCCTGCATTCACCCGTCCGGGGACGAGGTGTTGCATTCCGCCTCCTTATTTCAAATACCTTAAGGCGCCGCGTATTTGTTAGCGCTCGCTTTAGAAATCAAATCGCCGTTACCTCCTTGGCAAATACTTTACTCGTTTTTTTTTAATCTTGAAAAGTACGTCGCGGTTTTATTATAGTTTTTACGGTAGCAGTTATCGTTATCTTTATGATGATCAAGTAGGATCTGAAAATACCTTTTTATAATTCAGAATGCTTTCTAGGCGATTTCAATATCCGATATATTAATTATTACTTATTTATATGCATAGCAATTTTAAATAATATAGATTTTAAAATTCTTTTAAATAATTTATACGATACATTTCGTGTAATAACATCGGGATTCGTTCATTCGCGGATGACAGATTTTCAAACTCGTAAAATTCATGGAGATTCAGGATTCACGTGAATGAACTCGAATGCAGTTTGGTCAAGTCGGACTTACAGCAATGGTAATGGCTCTCTACCCATTTATTTTAATATCAGTTCATTACCTCTTAGGCCGAGATAAATAGATAAATAGATTCCGCGGAAAGGCCTCGATCGGATTTACCGAGCGGCGAGGTACTTAACTCGCGACCCTCTTCCGCGATGCCACCGAGAGAGAATCGTAGAAGAGAGGGAGAGAGAGAGAGAGAGAGAGAGAGAGAGGGAGAGAAAAAGAGGGGTAGAGGGCGTAAAGGAGGCGCTCTCCTTCCGCCTACGTCCTCCGCGTCTACATCAAATTCCGCCGTCACTCCCACGTCCATCGTCCTTCGCAGAGCGGCAGGACCCGGGACTCCAGGAGTAATTAACTCCTTAACGAAGTAAACACGACGCCATCTTAGCTCCAGCTACCTACCCCCAACATCACCCCTTCGTGCATCCCTCTGCCTTGTCCCTCTGCCTCATCTCTCGCGCAGGGTGGCTGTTCGCTGTAAATAAAGTATACCTGGGCACAGAAGATGCCCGTAAGGGGGGTCGCAAGGCGCGAATCGAGCTTTTTTTCCATCGTTATCCCCCCGTCGAGATTGCACCGGCGATTTTATTTGCCGTGTATTAATGCGATTCGAGATCTCGGGAACTCCGCGCCGACGAGATCTCCCGAGGACCCACTACGGCTCGCCTAATTGCGTTTCTGTCGTTCCGCGTAGATTTTATTTTAGGAGCGACGTAGACCGTCGACACTAGGCGCGATATAGATCACGACTTCGCAAATCTAAAGTAAGTAGATGATAAAACTCTTTTTTTTAATAGTTATTTTCTGTAACTCCAAGATGTTGCCGTTATAAAAGCGTTACATAGATAGCAACTTTTCAGAGTTTTATCAAAGAATTTTATTGCTTATAAATAAGCGAAAATACGCTATAGCTGTAAAAGTAATATAATTTTCTGTAAATTATAACTTTTACAAAGTGGAAGCATTTTTATAACACCATTTTTCATTTTCATTTGAGATCATGTGTCCAATGGTTCCAAATTATCATGACTTAAGAAGTAAAACTTGATAAAATTTTTTTTATAAAAACAAATAGAAAATTACTTACATCGTGCAAAATCAATTATTAATAAAACTCATAGATGGTTAAAAGTGAAGTGATTACGCAGAAGCGTCAAACTAGTTCGGGCATAGTGAAATAACGCATCCCCATCCGCGACTGCATCCACCGCGGCAAAACTTAGAGGCTGTGATTAATAAACGGCTCGGCGTAATAAAACACTGGGCATGGTCGAACCGTGTTCGCAAGATCCTCTATCGACGATCCCAATCCCCACGACCCGATCAGACGCCCGGGTCCGCTTCTTCTTCCTCCTCCTCTTTCTTCTCCTCCTCTTGTTCGAACGGACACGTGATCGCCGACAAATGTATACGAGGCCGCGACCGTATCCGACATAATTCGACTCCAGTGCGCTGGTGAGGTAACACAATCCGAGTTGCATCACAGGCGTGGATCACATCTCCGCCACGTGAGGCGGGGGCGATGGGGAAGGTGGCCAAAGTAAAGGCGGAGGAAGGCGAAGAAGCAGAAGAGAAGGTGTGCGAGAGGAGAGCGGATGCACCGCGAGAATACGGACAGAAGAGGGACAGAAGAGGGCGAAAGGGGCCCACTTCGTTTGTTCGTTCGTTCGTTCGTTCGTTCGTTCCTTCGTTCCTTCGTTCCTGCATACAGGTCGAGGGGTCCGGGTCGCACGATCCTGCTTGATCTTTGCGCTCGTGCGATCGTTCCTTATGGGGCGCCCTTCTACCAAAGGCTACGAGTACCGGCGCGACCACGATTTTGTTCATAAAAAATTATTCGGATGATTTCCACACTTACTCTCATTTATTCAAGCCTGATATGTATAATACAGCGAAAATTGATGAATTCAAGTAGTGGAATAACAGATTCGTAGTCGATGATTTCTACATTTCGTTCTTTGCCTTAACATTTGAAATATATATATAATTAACGAGCAATTAATGATAAATACATTCGTACACGTGATCTATGCGAGTTGCTAATTTCCAAAATGAGATAAGGAATAAATTATTTATACGACGTGAGATGTATCGTGACACTCATTTGCAAAAGAGAGTTCTTGAATTTGCATTTAGACACAACCCTTTAAAAATAAATGACTCGTTTGAGAGAGAAGATCGGTGGCGAGAGAATTCAAGCAAGAAATTTTGACGCGGCAAATTGACGATTGCGTCGGTCCGTTTACCGGAAAGTGATTAATTGTCGGGGTAATTAAGGGCCACGGTGTCTACCGAGCGTCTCCTTCGCCGGGACGACGAAATCTTTGAAGGACGCGAATCGGTAGTCCGAGAATGGAGAATTAGAATTAAAGGTAGATCTTCTCATTTCTCTCAGTGTTGCCGTTGCTGAGTGATCGCGGTCGATCTTATACATGAAATAACGGAATCGAAAAATTAGGATCGATAAAGGTCACTGTCGCCATTCGTCGTGCAAAGTTCAGGCGGCCATCGATTATCTTCTCGTTTCTCGAGAAGTAGTTGGTCGAGACGGACGGATGCTGGTCTCGATAAATCACGGAATATGCCAGTGCCGCGCGAGTCGAGTGGGTTTTCCGGCCGTAACGTCTCGTCCAAGTTTATACCCATCACTCGCTAAATCCGAACTTGCGGTGTGCATAACCCGATCTCCTAGAGGTTTAACCAGGCACCGGTGCGCCTACCTCCCCTTGTTTCTCCATCACGCCTCCCTCTCCTCCTCCTTCTCCTCCTCCTCCTCCTCCTCCTCCTCCTCCCCCCGCTCCGCTGCCATTCACCCCAGGACGTGCAGGACGTCGCAAGGTATAAGAAGTGCATGCCACGTTCTGGAGCATGAGGAACGACCCGCTGGAAGGATGTGTGCGCGAGAAAAGAGAGGGAGAAAGAGAGAAAGCAAAAGATTGTAAGATGGTAAGAGGGAGAAAGATCTGGAGAGGAACACAGAGGAGCAACCAAAGGAGCAACGAGAACGAAGACGCCGTAGGAGAGAAGAGTATCTTAGGTGAAATGGGGAGAGGGGGAGAGGAAAGGGGCTGTGAACAAACTGGCGAGCGTGCAAGTGAGTGAGTCGTGCATCTCCCACAATTAGTCGGGATCTACTTTATTCGTCAGCGGAATTTATCGCCCGTAGTGACTCTAGATCAAGCAAGAAGCCTGCTCGTGGCTTTCTGCTTCCCCGTCCCCCCACCTCTCCCTTTCTTCTGCCGATACGTGTACAATAACGTGCTTCGTTCGCGTATCCCACCAGGAGGGAGAATGGAATGGGGGATGGGGGAGGAAAAGGTCGGTTTGTTTATAGGCGAGATGCGAAAGATTAAGATGCTGTGTTTCACCAACAATGCGACTGTTGACCGTTGATTATCTTGTGCTGATCTCGCCTGTCGGTGATGATATGATGTAATATGGGGTGAACTTTTACGCCTCAGAGAATATAAAAAGATAAAAAAATCCTAGCAGATTTTGTTAGTATTGAAAATGAAATTTTTTTAAAGTAACTTTTGTAAAAACAGAATTGATTCCTCACACATTTAATATATCGCTTTGTGTAGAATATTGATATAATTATGCTTCTGCGATCATAATTAAGTGCGGTAGTCCGTGTTTGAAATAATAACAGAAAAGTCTGTGCTATTTCCTTCGTCTCGCTAAATTATACATTGAAGTCGCTATAAAAAAAATTATAGGCAAGATCAGCCGTATTCGCGGCTGGAGATCACAATTAGACGAAACGGCGCGGCTGAGGCAATCTCAAATTCTTTCAATCCAAGAATTACGAACGGGGGTTATGTAACACGCGATTCAACCCTCCAGAGGAATAAAGGGACTGGTACAGACTCGTCTGATTATTTAATATCGTACAAAACTGCGCGCCTGCTTCATCTTGGAATACGTATCGAGAGGTGGGACGGAACAAAACGCGGAGGGATTCGAGGGAATGCCGCGTAAAATCAACGTACGTAGGAAATTATGTGAATAAAAAATTCTACCAAGCCTTTTATTTAAACTAAGATAATGATAGTCTTTTCATCATTAGTAGGTAATCTCCAAGAATTTATTATTAAAGATTTATGTAAGTCGAACGTTTTTTTTTTATAATAATAGTAAATTTTAGTGACATCTTCTTTCCTTTTCTTTAATTTGTAAATTTATCTATAACCTAAAAAATATAATTTAATTATTTTTATGAATATAAATGGAACAGGAAAACATTTATAATGCATACTATTAAAATTTTATAAAATTACAAGTACTGGTTTTTATTTTAAAAACATTAATAAACTAGAGTTGTTATACAAGTATTCTCAAGTTAGCTATACATGTTAGGAAATTGAGCATATTGTTATGTTATTAACAAGATTTTATTTCTGTTTTGATAAAGAAGCTGCGGTTCGCGACGTTACGAATCGCTTGACTTCGGTTCCATGCACGTTTCAATGATTTACTCGAATAAATACGCTCTCAGGCATGAGGCGGCTAACAATGAGCGGTGCAGTGGACGGATGACCGGATGTGACGAGATGGCAAAAACCGCAATAGTTACGCTTCCCTTTCCACAGATCCGTCTTTCTCTCTTACTCTTTTTCGCTCTCTATTTGCTCCTTTCTCAATAAGTTTCCATCTCCGTTCAACGCCCACGACCTTCTATCTCGATAACTCGCGAATGTCTTCTACTTCTATTCTCTCCTTTTTTGTTCCCACCCCTTCCTGCTCCCGATCCAGATCGATATTATATCGCTTCTCGCCGGTGTGAGAAAAGCGACCGCATGCATTTCGTTGCAACGGCAAGACGGGCCTCATGCTCGCTTCGCCAAAGATCATAATTGAAAGCGGAAAGTTTCAATCATATTAACTACTTGAAAACATTTATTTAATATCAAATAATTACACATTTGCAATTAAATTTTTTTGTTTTTTTCCTTAGAAAAACAGGAATCTATCAATATAAATCATACAAGAATACTAAAGATATAAGATAGAATATTTTCAACTTTTAATTAAAATTTATTTTTAAAATTGAAAATTCAGCTCTCTCATCTTCAATTAGTGCACAGTTACGCGTGTTTTGATTATGACCATGTTAAACATACTTACAGTTATAGAAAGTAAACCGCATTAACTATAAATAGAAAAAAATGCATCATTTTTTGAATAACAGATCACGAAAAACGATCAACTATTTATTCCGAGTTTAATGTTTAAAACTGACCGTCAATTATTATTGTTACAACTTTTCTTTATATCAGTTTTTAAACTAAAAATAAAACTCGGTTCCAACGAAATCTACCTATCTACAAGTATCACCTATGAGACTTAAAGCCGTGAAAGGAAAAAAGGGAACAACGTAAGAACAGTGCGAGAAAACGAGTCGCCGAGAGTCAAAAGCAGGACGACGTGTCTTGAGGGGTTCTCTCGCTTCTTTACCGTTCTATTCTCCCTCTTATATCTTCCTGCATCTCTTCTTCTTCATCCTTTCCTTTTTCTTCTTCTTCTCTTTCCGTTTCCTCATCCTCGCCCTCGCGTCTTTTCCACCACTCCACGATCGTCCCCAGGCACGAGGGAAATATTCGTAAGAATTAAAGCGCCGGGAATTAACATTCCTTGGAGCCGAGAGCGTGCGTGCCTCCCTCGCTCGCGAAACAACGGGAGCATTACCGCCCCTCTGCCTCCCAACTCCATCACCTCCTCACCTCACAAAACTCACCCCCTTTCTCTCTTTCTCCCGTTTCACGCACTCTTTCTTCGTCCTGTTATCTCTCTTTCTCTTTCTTCCTCTCTCTCTCTCTCTCTCTCTCTCTCTCTCTCTCTCTCTCTCTCATTCTTTCTCCATCTCGCTCTCCGTTACTCCTTCGGAACCTCGGAACGGCGCTCAAGTCCCGTTCCTTCTCTCCCGTCTCCGATTCCCGCGACCCCCTTCTTTCCTATACACGACGTCGTTCGCCGTCGTAGGGGAGGGTGAGACTCCCGCTTTCGCAGTAGGGGAGGCTGTCTTATTCTTTCCACTCATTAAGGCGGATCGATGTGGCAGTGGATGCCGCGACGACGGGACGGGGAGAGACGACGGCGCGGGCGGGAGGTGTACCGGGAGGGTGGTAAGGGGCGCAGGGAGACAGAGAGACGATGGGTTGAGGTGGTTGGAAGAAGGTGGAGGCGAGCCAGGCACAGCATGACATGTCATGTACCCACCCTCCCATTGACTCCCCCCCTCGCGCGTCTCGACGCCACCGTCGCCGTCCCCTACACCCCGGTCGTGCTACAACTTCCTCCTCCCCCCGTTCCCTCGCCAAGGATGCGTGTGTGTATATATGGAAAATACTCGCGCGTCCGCCCTCTAATAAGCCGACGCGAGCTCCACTCTTATCCGGCAGCCTCTTCTTATGAGGTATTCGTGCCTGCGTGTCTGGAAAGCAGACGTCAGATCTGGCGAGCACACGCGCTTGTACCAACCATATTAACTCTCAGAAGTATCAGACTTTCCCTTGATTATGTACACTAACATAGGAGCATTATAAGGGCATATTATATTAAGTAACCGAGGAAGATTTGCACTAATCAAATATTAATGTGCTAGTGTAGTAAAATTTAAAATTGTAGTGTATAAAAATTTTCTCCTCTTCCTCTACCTATAATTAATTAATTTAACATGTGTCTTTAATGTATATGTATTACAATCTGTGAATTGTTACATATTAAAAACATAAACTTTTTCTTTGTGGTTTAGTATAATATATTTGAGCGTTACAGATTTTGCCTAGTTTCACTTAACTATTTAACTGTTATATGTAACGTATATATATTTTGCTTGCAGTATATACGCGATGCTATGGCATCGACTCCTTGCAAACTGTTCGCTCTGCGTATAATTTAATTCGTGCGTCTTCGTGTTCTTTTAACTTTAATCCGCAAGAACGGAGGGACGTGCCGCCCCTTATGCCAAATTTCACACAGACGCACACAACGACGATACATCCCTAAGACCGCCAATATTGAACGCCTCCTGCGGAATATCTGCGCTAATCCAAAGCAATTTTGACGTTAACACCTGGTACCCATAGCAACGCTTTTTCCTATCATACTTTATTCGCTTTAATTCTCGGTTTGAGGACTATACACTTCAGTCTTAGACTAGCCGAATCGACAGATCACTAAGAGAATCCATTAAAGGTTCTTTTATAGGAAATTGAAATAAAAAACAATTTGACATGCAAAGACAAGAAATAAAAAAAAATAGAAACGCATAATAAAATAGAAAATAATATTAAATAAAATACATTTATAATTAGACTTGCAAAATTGTATTAGAAAGTATTATAAAAATTGTATTTGTAAAATATGCACTATTATAATATCACTATTATAATTACATTTTTTTTTACCGTTTGCGCTTGCAAGAACATTGCGTATCTATAACGTCGCGAGTAACTCGCCCATTTGCATGGGACTATTTCCAATCCGCATACCTAGCATGCTTCTATACCTAATTTACAGACTGCAGAGACATATCGTCCGTCAGCAAACCCCATATTACGTCGAGCATTCCATTGCGTAAAGTGGTTTGAGATCAATGACACGAAAATCAGAAAGATTTCGGCGACGAGCATAAAAACGGTGATATACGAGTCGATCTACAATCTCCTGCGTGCTACAAGAAAATAGAAGAACAAATTACTGGTAGATGTAAACGTCCTCCGATGTGTGCGTGATTTAGATGGAACAAAACAGAGAGATAAGAGAAATTGAAAAGACAGAAGATCATGTGAAACCAAAAGAGAATAGCATTTATTTTACGTGGTAAGACTTCTTTCATAACGCGCATAATATAAACAGTAAAACACAAATATGAATGCATCAAAAGAAAGTAAAAAGGTGATAATATGAAAATATGACAGAAATAAAGATAGAATATTAACTTTAGCCAGCAAGAATATGGATTTCCAAAGATTAAAAAAATTTTCATATTTGAAATAATTTAATTAGAAATGAATCTAATAGGTTTTTATAATTACACATTAACGCCAAGATAATAATATATAAAAGTGATTTCAAAGTAATAATTTGAATAATACACTTCTGATTATCTATGGTATTGCAATAGGCCGAATATATCGATATATATACATATATCGTTCTAAAAGAATTCGCTCCCCCGAATGTAAAATGAAATAAATTCATTTTATACTTTTACTGTTTAAAGATACTAACACTGAAAGATAAGTAGAAGGAAACTTGGAGATAGAGCGAAACTAGGAGGGTAAAGACCACGTGCTCCGCCACGTGGTGACCGAGCCCCACCCTTCGGCACTCGACGACCGCTCGCACTCTCTCCCAACCACCTCCTTCCATCTCCTGCCCCCTCAGACTCACTTTCCACCACCCCCGTTCGGGACGGGGCTCGCACGACTAAAGCCGCGCCGACGCCAGCTGACCAACGCAGACCATGGACCATCCTTTACCGACACCAATAAAATCTCACCGCTATTCACTCGCCGCCACCCTCTCACCCCCTTCCGCCCCCCCCCTCCCTCCGTCGCTCTCTCCCTTCTTTTTGCTTTGTTTTCGTGGCTGCCACGTGGCATAAGCCACCCGACGGACCGGCTGACCGTCCGGCCACTACCGGCACGTGACTGTCCGAGTACGAGGAATCAGCTGACCGACCACCCCGTTCATGCTTCTTTTTCTTTCCCTTCCCCCTGCTTGTTTTTACGCGCACCCCAAACACCGCAGTTCGACTTCATCCCTCGTACGCTTACATTCTTCGCTCTTTCTTTTTCTGTTATTTCACCCTTGGGAAATCGTGCACTCTGATACGAGCTTTCTCATATATTCTCGTACTTAAATACACAGATCTCTGCGTTTGACGATGATGGAAGATATAAAGACGACTTTCTCGATTGAAATCAATTGTGCTGTTTTAATGAAAAATTGACAATTGTGATTAACGATACTTGCGAGTAACGATAATCGCGAAAAACGTTCTTCGTAGGCATCGATGATAAGCGTGCGAGCGTGCAAGTGTTGCGAGGATGAGAGGAGTTTTAGTTTCAACGTTAGATCTCGTCGAGACGTTATTATGTGCCGAGAGACTAATTACGAGTTGAGATTTATGGCAACGGGTAGCGACGATATACTCGCGTTTAATTATCTAAGCGTAATCTTGGTACTTATACTCAAATCCAGGATGATGCCATCTCAAACGTTCCAACATTCCGTGAACGTATCTTTTGACGCGGAATACGGACGCGTGGCTCCATATGGTAGAGGTTGATACACTTAACGGAGGGTGAGCACGAGAGTGCACGCACCCCCGGAGGTTGGGAGGAACTCTGCCGAGAAATTCTGACGCGCTTTAAATGAAAAAGGTATAGGATGCCAATTTAACGGATTAATTAACGGATGGGTGCGTTAATTAAGTATAATTGAACGTCGGATGATATTGTTCCAGAATTCATTTCTCAGATTGTTAGATGGGATACGCGATAGAGGATGGATTTCTTTTCTTGCTTAAGGAAAATAAGAGGTGCTTCATTCATTGCGATACGACGATCTATAATTCGGAATAAAGTGTCCCCTAAAATTCATATTCAAATTTTAGTCAATCGTGCTTAACAAGATCATTATAGAAGATATCTTTACGTATCTCTATTCTTACTGTGATGCGACACCGTTACCCGAACGATGCATCCGTATAGTTTGTAGGACGAGAGACAATGCAGAAACACATCGCGAAGTTTTGACACGAACGCTAAATCTATCTCGCGTATTATATCCAACTTGCCCTGTGCTTTTATCGATAAATTAATGGATGTTAACGTCGGGGTGCTTAACTTTGCCCAGTGTAATTGTACAATCACGTATCAGAAATACATGTATTGTAAAATTATCTTCCGATAAAATTAGCTTCTCCGATTTTATTGGCAACATGATTCTTATTCTCGTGAGCATATTTGTTGACAATGTCTGACTGAATTACTGAAAATTAATTTTTTATATACTTGTTAAAATATCATTATTATAAGAAGGAAAAGTTTATTTTGTGATTATGAGAGAGACAGAAGAGAAATAAAAAAGAGAAGAGCGACGGGAGGAAGAAAGAGCATTTCTTATTTATAATATTTAGAAATAATTTCTGGACAAGAGAATTAAGTTTGTACGTTTCAAGTTACTTACTTTTAAAATTATTTACATTCAAATTAATACAAGGATCAAAGCTTCGCTAATCACTCAATGTCTCAAATTAATACAAGGATCAAAGCTTCGCTAATCACTCAATGTACCTTTCGAGCCTCTTTTTCAGAACATGTTTCCTACCAACCACGTGCTAGTAATCTACAACGACTTCCTCAAATTCCCGTATCCGAAACCTGACATCGAATCTCTTCGAGCGTGCCGATTTTCTCAGCGGTATTATCCGCCAACGTATTTTCGCAGTCTCTTTCGACGAGCTGAAGCCGCGTATATATAAAGCCACCCCTCGCTCGTACGATCTCCTCTGCACGTCGAGGAGGCGACAGGAGCGCGGGGTGGTGGACGCGCGGAGTTCACCGGTGGAAGACACATCGCGAAGTTTTAACTCGAGCGTGTGTCGGCCCATCATGCGAATTATAAGTAGAGGAACGACGACGAGGGCGACGACTATACGACGACGACGACGACGACGAAGACGACGAAGACGAAGACGAAGACGAAGACGAAGACGAGGACGGTGGGAAACGCGGGTAATGCACCGGGTCGGGTGCACCTACAGAAAACACACGTGTATGCCCACAAACATACGTACATACATTCGCGTGTGGTACTAAGGTCGTCTGCACAGGATGCCTATATGTAGATTGCAGAAGAACCACGCCCTCACCCGTCGGGGGGGCCTTCCCCCGCTCTTTCGCCTCATCCATCCCCAACCCCTAATGACGCAAGCAAAGCAAAACAAAGAAAGGTTTATATACCGGAGGAGCGCACGCTCTCTCGTTTCTCTCGCCTTTCCCCTTTCTCTTTCTACCTTTCTCTCTTTCTTCCTTTCCTTCACCGCGACGGGTCCCCGTCTCTTTCGCGCTATTTCTTTCGTCCTCCTCGCACGCATCAACTCGTCCTTACGGTTTCCTTCGCTCGCTCGCACTCGACGCTGTCTCCTTGTTTCACCTATACCCTCTCATTGCCTCTGTCTGTCTCTCTATCCTACCTACCCCACCCCCTTTTACTCTTTCTCTCTTTCTACGGCGCGGCTTACTCGCTCGCTCGCTCACATGCGCGCAAATGAAATCGATTAAAATGCTCGGCGCAACTTCTAGGCAGAGCTGCTCTACCCCAACTCCGTGCTTCCCTTTCATCCCCCTCACCCCCTCCCCGTTCCCGGCAGTCCTCCGCCTCAACCTCCGCCAAACTCCCACTCCTACGCTGTAAGAAACCGAGAAAACCCTTACGTACGTTCTCGCTACCTACCTACCTACCTACCTACCCTCGCCCGCACCTCTCCCCCCCCCCCCCCCCCCCCCCCCCCTCTCCCTCCGTGTACCATCGTCGGGCGACAGTGTGGGTAGGCTGCAAAGTTCGTACGCGTCAGTGTGTATGTGTGAGTGTACCAATGTGCGTACGTATATGTATGCGCGTAAAGAGAACTCGTATGCGTGATTACCGCGTCTGCCACTCGCGCATTACTTACGCACGTTTCGAATACGGCTCTATATATCGTGCACGTTGCCTTATGGTACCACCATCGAAGTAATTAGCAATCGGCATCAATACGACAACGGGAGCGATATTGCAAAGTCCCACAGTCGACCCGTAAAACTCTATAAAACTGCATGTATTATTGATCGTTAGTATAATTGGTAAACGTCTTGCTTGCAGCAGTCACGAAAGATATTGCACAATCCAGGATGACAGTTACAAATAACCGACATGCGTTTGACTACCAATTAGGTCACCGATAATAAAGCGCAGCGAAGAAGATTATATTCTGCGACACAAACATAATTCTCTCCAGTAGTTTTCGTATATTAATATGACACGGAAATCATTTATTAACATTTTGGACGAAACATGATTATCAGCTATTTTCAAACCAACAACAAAGTAAGAGGAAGTTCAAACGGGAGAGAGAGAGAGAGAGAGAGAGAGAGAGAGAGAGAATTATCCAACGTTTGTCTTTAAGACCGCTATTTTATTTGTGCGATTTTGTCGTACGACAAAATTTTTCAACCCTGTTGATTTGGCTATAGGATAGAGAGATCCGAGGACTTCTCTGTCCTACACATATTTATCGTACGACACAAACGCACAAATAAAATAGCACCCTAACTTTTTAGAAAGTTAGTATACATCATGCAATTTAAATTTATGTCCAATCGTGTCAATATCTCTCGTTCAACTCATCCACCGTATTCGTTTTGTCTGTCTCATTTTTCCTTCCATGAATATACATACACACACACACACATATATAATTTCTCTAATACGAAGATGCACGATGAGTGCGTTCGTCTATGTTGGTCGAGTGTGCTCGAGCATCGTTCGCGTATACGACGCTCACGTATACGATTCTGCATGCGTGTGCATCCAAGGGGTGCGTCCATGTCTTGGTTTACCGAGAGTAAATGAGTACGCGGCAGTCGCAGGATGGTTGGTAAAAACAGTGGCCCTCCTTGCCTACCCTTTCCTTCCTCTACCGTCCTCCGACTCCTCTGGTACCCCTCTGGTCCTCCAACTACCCTCTTACACGTCCCCCTCGCGACTCTCAAACCCCCGGCGACTCTCAACCGCCGTGCCCCCTCCCCCTCCCTCCGTCCTACCCCGCGCGTTCCTTCTGCGCGCCACTTCTTCCCTCGTTTTCCTTACCTTTCCGATATTCCACTCCCAGCAAGCACGCGCGTAGACGTAAGACTCATTCGTCTTAAATCCTGGAGAGAAGCGACGAATTATTATGCGAGCTAGAGCGAGGTCGCGCGAGCAGCAAAACGCGGCAATCCTATCGCGGCGGCACTTTTGTTTGATGCATCATAAAGTGTAGCGGTATAAAAATCGTCACCAAGATAGGGAGTAACGTGTTTGGCTAATTGAATAATTAATGTAATTAAAAATGCCTTTGAAAAAATAATATCGTTGTAATAGTAAAAAAAAGATGTTAAAATGGTACTACTCAGCATCCATTAAAAAATGGATAATTCCTTCGTTTGATAACGCATGTGACATAACACTGTTTTTTAATTGCATCTTCGTTTGCACGAAACTAGAAATCCTGCATAATTAAGATCTCAGTTTATTTAGTGCAGCAGTTTGCATTAATTCACGACACATGTGGAAATGTTTAATTGATATATATATATATATAATATACTTATGCTATATATTAATATGTAGAATATGTATGGAAGTTTACTATTAATCGTTTACTTAGAATTGTTCATTTTTATTTAATTAAATCGCGTTGATTAAGCGTGATAGAAATCTATGTATTTAAAGTATGGAAGTGACACATGCACGTGTGACATGACAATCGATGTACATTGTCCGCTTATCCATTAGGGGTAGTGAAATTAAAAGGATCTCAAGGGTTGTCAGGCTAATAACGCATGCTAGTCCAGATGTTCGTATATTTACATAGAAGGATTAGCAGTGATGATAAAAATCACGTATCTGTATCTGTTGGAACGCAAATTAGTTCTCATCACATCGTCAACCAGAAACATTTTTGCTTAGAGATTTATTATTAGTTTCTGTATATGTCATAGAATCATATAATTGTTTTAAATTAAACACAATAAAATCAATAATAAACATATAATAATAAAAATTTGATATTTACTTAATAATTTTATTATGTATAATTTTATTTGTAACGATTTACAAATGATTTGTAAGGAATCACAACGAATCATCATACGAATCATTTATTTACTTTAAATGATTTTGTATCAATATAAAATTTTCGTGGCAAAGAAAAGTTTTTCCAATACTTTAATCAAATAACTTAAAGCGTTGTTACCTCGTTGTCCTTCTAAAACTGCGTTTATTAATGAATCGTTCGCAAAGCACTGCTTCAGCTTTTAATCAGTCCGCTTTGCACTTCTAGATAAATCTTAATTGTATCTTTCGAGCTGTTTTGCAGCGAGACCTCTCCCTTCGACTCTCAGTCGCTCGCACGCAAACTCCTTCGAGAGCCGCCGCCGTAAACAATACGTCCATTATAAAGTTCAATGAGGATCATCGGTAGGTCCTCGTGAAAGCCGACGAGTATGAGAGTGTGTAAGTGAGAAATAAAAGTGAAAATCATATTATTTAACGTATTATAGAGGACTATGTCACTTGTGATTTACAAAATCAAAAAATAATTTCAGAATTTAAAACGATTAAGTATATATACATAGTCAGATAATAATAGTTAAGATCTCGTCAAAGTATTCAAAGCTTAGGCTTAGAGTACACTCGATAGTATCAATTTTCAAGAACAACTCTCGATAGCAAAATTTCTCCGTTGAATATAGAGTTAGGAGTGACCCTTAAGAAGTGTCCACCTATTTACTTTATTCTCCAAGAGTTACAGTCCATAAAACTTTCCGATACATATACTTACTTAAAAGTAATTTTCTAAACGATTTTAACGATTTCTTGACTACGTAAGATGTAATTTTCAAAATTCTTCAAAATATACGCTTTACATCTTACATAGCCAAGAAATCGTTAAAAATCACATACCCTACGATAAGTAAACGTTCTAGTTCAGTTCTATGAATTTCCATTTGCATTGGAAAAATTAATGGATTACTGAAAATTGCATTTTTAATGTCCAAGTACATAACCGAGATTGAAAACTGCAATCGTTTTTAATGTCCAAGTATATCACCGAGTTTCTTAATTCGTCACACGATGTACAGGAAGCGAGAATGACTATCTTCTTGCTCATCCAAGTGTAAACACATGAGAACGTGCGCGCCACGCAGAGATGGGACACACATACAAACATACATATATACACACACATACACAAACACATATACATGTATTCCTGGCAGTTCGGTGGCTAAGGAAACGGAGAACGCGTGTGAGGGCGCGAGGGAAAGATAACGACGGAGTTGCAAAGGGGCAAGAGCAAGGGAATCAGGACGGAGAAAGAGAGGGAGGGAAAATGAGAGAGAGAGAGAGAGAGAGAGAGAGAGAGAAAACGAGAAAGAAGAAACCCTACGATAGAAGCGCGGAGGGTGCGAGAAAGCAGAGAAGGGGGTGGTAAGCGAGGGTGGCACGAGAGAGTGGATAGGGTAGCTAAGACGACCGGCTCCCAAGTAATTATAAAATGCAATCAATACTTTACATATTTTTCACGCGAGGTGGAGTGGATCTCCTACAAGTTCTCTTGGTCCCCTTTCTTCTCCGATCTTTAGACGTCATCTAATGTGTGCGAGAAAATAATCATGGTGACACAACTTATTAAAGCGAACTGAACGTCGCTGAGAAAAAGGAAAACATGTTAAGCAGTTATTAGCAGTTACTACTTTCATTATTCAAACAATCGCATTTTCATTTAATTATCATTTTCGTGACACATCATAATTTTCTACTTAATCTTTACCACATAAAAAGTTGATGATAATTAGCCCTCAAATAAATATCGCAACTGTAATTATAATTATTGTGTTTGACATCAAACCGCGTCGGATTTACGCATCAGGCTTTCTACAAATCAAATTACATTTAACAGAAACTTTCTTTTCTTTATCTCCGAACATTTCATATGTTTATATTTTTATGTTTTTTCTTTTGCGTAGGTATTGTTTGTCCGCACATTAATCTGAATTGTAATATAATATAACGCATAAATATATTTAAAAGTTTCCTTATTATTTCATATTACTAATTAAAAATTTTTATGATAAAAATATATTCACTTAAATAAATATGGGAAGAATTTATAATCGTAAGCATTTATCCCTTATTAGCCCTTGGGGCTATGAGAGCTAACATTGTTAAGATGTAAAGGGAGAACATGGGGTCTACGTGAAATAAGTTTCTATCGAGCAGTAATAATGCGTTCGTAAAATAAGCATTAACTTTCTGCGCTAATGATATAACGCGAATGAAGCAATATTAATAATAGTGACGCACAATAATAACAGTAACCAATTGAAAACGCATAAAAAAATGTACATTAAAATTTGAAACAGTCAGCAATCTATAAAAAAATAACGACTACAAATAAATCTTTAATATTTATTATTAACGAAACGAAATTAGGACTGTAATTATTAATACATAACGTACAATATTTGTTAATGACTTATAAAAATATATATATTGTTTAAAATATTAATATATATATGTGAACATATGATATATAATTTTTGAAACTTTCTGAGATTAATCCGATTGTATACGAATTGAATATGCGCCAGAGAATTCGCTTTTAAGATACTTTTGAGTAGATCTGGCGCCCAACCCTATATATGCATTTCGCGTCGTGACGCGTTCGTTCTCGCGAGAGAAGAGAGAACCGGCAGAATGAGAAACGTTGAATAAGTTAGAAGCTGAAAAGCGCGGCACTCGATCGCATCGCTAATTACGCCTGCACAAGTGCAATGCGATACGCAAGGAGAAGGACGAATTCGTGACTGAGAATGCAACGTTCAAAAATGAACGGACAATGGGAACGGTCGGAGGAAATAATGCAAATCCGCGGTACCCGAAACAATAACTCTCGAGTGTCGGTCGAAAATTCTCTTACAATTTCTACCCTTGTCTGACTCGTCCTACCTTGTGATCAAGAGTGAGATGAAGGAAAAAGGAAACGGAGTGACGCAATCATTTTTGATCCTCATCATCGAGTCCATTAGTGGAAAGTTAAACTAGCCTTAACAATTTGAAATGCATATAGGCATATTGGAACGTATAATATATGTTGCAACATGTTAACTTTATAACAATAGATAACGATTCAATTAATATCTGATTAATATCTGATTGATAGCATCAAAGATTTAATTAATATAATTGATATCCAAGACAAAAAATAAATCACATTACAAGCGAAATCGTGATGCTTCATAATATTGTTAGAAAACCTAATTAATATATAACAACTATATTTAATTAATAGAAAATTAATGCAATGAAGATAAAAAAAAATATATATATAAGGAATTGTATTTTAAATTAGGTGTTAAATATGATAAATAAATATCTGTTTCTTCAAGATGTGTGTGTGTGTGTGTGTGTGTGTGTGTGTGTTGCGTATGTAAAGAATTAATTTATAGAGTTAATCATTCTAGAAAAAAAGAGAAAAAGAGTTTAAAAACAAAATAAAAATAATAGATAAAGGTATTAATTGTTAATTCCAAAATCTAAATATAAATCCGATTGTGTTTCTCTTTAATCATTAATACTCGATCAATGTAAATATTGCAGTGTTCGAGGTTGCATAAAGTGCTCCTAAACTTTTCAGAACTATCGCAGCTGCTATCGATATCCCACGGCTGTTCCATCTTCGCCCAGTATTCCTCGATACCACTTACGCTTCAAAACTTTCACCTGAGTTTCAACGATAAGATTATTTATATGATACGATTGATATTACGAAGCAATATAGATTCAATGATATTAATTAATTAATTAAGAGATTTTTATATATTATTTATCTATTCAAATTAAAATTTAACTTTCCTTATTCTTCATTTTTGAAGATCCTATTTATTTAAACATTTACATATTTACTTATAATTGTCATGTAATTGCTTCAATATTAATGATGCTACGCAGACATCCATCGTATTTGAAAATTAATTCAATATCGTTTGTAGTGACTCAGCCTATTTTCAAAAGTCCAAGTGATAATTTCTAATGAATCAAGCCATCCAAATACGCGTTTTTCTACAGAAGAAACTGTCACGTGAATCAGACGAGATTGATAACAAACTCTAATCAACGAAACGTGCCGAGGTACTTTTGACGCGTTTATAGTACGCGCGTCCTACGACGCGAATGTATATACATTCATCCCTCTGATTAATAGTCGAACGTTATTCCTCGCGGATACCTACGGTGCCCCTTGCCCTCTCACCTCACTCCTTCGGGCTACTTCCTTGCAACCACCCGCGAAAGTAAGTAGTGAGTGAGCGGCATTCAAGGGTTAGTGACTGTAGGGATGCGGGGGTGGAAAATGGGGGGAGGAGGTGGGTGGTAGCTCCGACGGCAGGCAGAGAGTAAGAGTAGGAGGACTCGCGCGGCTGGGTGGTGGGTGATGGTGCCGGTGGGTGGCGAAAGGGTGGTTGGGTGGATATACCGAGGGTACGGCCAGATTTTAACGATTCCTCTGCCACGGAGTCTTAAGAGAAAGAATGGCGGGGATGGGTGAAATGAGAGGGGAATGTCGGGGGTAGAGACGAGGGTGTTCAGGGGTGTGGGTATATGGGCAAGGGACGGCGCGGAAAGAAGAGAAGGGCGGCAGAGGGTGGTAAAGGAAAAGACGACGCGAGATGGAGAACGAGAAGAAGGAGGATGGAATGGGAGGGGAGAGGGAGGGAGGGAGAGACTCGCGGTCGGCAGGCGGGCAGGAGGGGGGGGGCGAAGGGGGAGGCGAAGGACGCGAAATGAAGAAATTCTATCTACATTTCCAACCCTTCATGCAGCGTCTTACCCCCTTCGCATCCCTCGGTCTCTTTCTCCCTTCATCCTTGCGCGTTGCAACTTCCTTGTCCTTCGTCTTCTTCTTTTCTCTTTCTTCTTCTGCCACTTCGCTTCTACTTCCGCAGCCGTGCTTCGTTCCTTCAACCGCCAAGGCCCCTTTCCGCCCTCTCGTCCTCTGACATCCGCCATCCCCCCGACGGTCTCCTTCTCTCTGCGCGATGTCCCCTCGATCCGCGCTCCCGCGGGCAACCACCCCGCTGAGACAATACGACCAGCTCGACCCTCTACCTCCCCCTCGTCTGTCCGTCTTCTTCTTCTCCTTCTTCTTCTTCTTCTGCTTCTTCTTCCGCTTCTTCCGCTTCCTTCCCGCGACTCTGTACTACACCTCTTCCTACGTACCCATTCTCCTTCAAGTCACTCTAACCCCTTGAAAACCGGCATCGCCACCACCCGCCCACCACCATCACCATTGCGACTAACAGAGAGTATACGGTAGGGTTGCTTCGGTGCTTTCATTCTTTCCTTATCATCTACCCTTCCCTCCCCCTCCCCCAACCCTTTCTCCTATTTCCTCTCAACCCTCGCGCCACTGTCCCCCTCGCGTACAACTGCGCTCGGCACCACTTCTTTCCCTCTTCTTAAATACAAAAGCGAAAATTTTGCTTATTAGAATATTTCCAGGAGGCGCTCTTCCCCGCAAACCTGTTCGCCACCAACCCCCAATTCCCCCTCGTCTCTTAGTCTTTAGCGAGAGTTCGCGCACTCAAGTGTGACGGTACCGGGAGCTGTGTCGGTGTTGTTGGATATCTTCTCTCGTTTCTGGCCGCGGCACGGCGGACGACCGGTTGGCGGCCATTACTATGATTGTACTCGCGCGTAACTTTAATTATTATTACGCGGCGGGGCCCCTCTGCCTCGAACGGCAGTCCGACCTCGACCGTATGACAATAAGGTGCACCGGCCCAAGTACTTTGTTCGACCAAGTGTGTAAGTAGATCTATGAGCGCGCACGTGCGAACGAATCTGTGAGTGTGCATGTAAATGCACGGACGCATCTCATCCGATGCACAAAGCCGGATTGAGATTTTTCGCGTTAGTCGTCGACATGGAGAACACATGGACACCCTCCTTTTTTTAATCCTTCCATTAAGGAGAGAGTCAGCTCCTTTTATCCTTCCCCATTCTTTTCAGAAAGCCAATCGTGCAATGCATTACGTAGGAATGAGCAAGTTATAAGACGAAATGAGAGAGGTAATTAAAATACAATAAATTTTTCTATAAAATTATATAATAAACAATATAAAATATTGATTTTATAATGGGAATAAAATAATAGGAATATGGAATGAAATAATGATTAATATTTCACACCTTATGTAATCTTTCTCATAAAATGTTATAAAACATCAAGTTTTTATTATTAATGATAATAACTGGCGAATCGCGCAACGAACACGTCAACATTTCTCTGATAATGACGCCATTCTTCCTCGACTGCTCGCTAGAAGACAACCACGGCGGTCGCATGACTTGCGAAATCGCGATGATGGATGTGACTTGCGAAGCGTATTGCATCCGTGCGCAACTATGGCAGAGCAAAAACTTCACACACTAATTTATAGTCGCAGGAAACGCGAGGTGCGCTTGTCCCTCGCATTTCTTATTTTTAGTTGTCTAACGCCTTCGGAAAATTAAGGAAGATCGTTTGTTCATTTTCAGAATTTCGATTCGTAACGCGTATCGTTTTTTAATAGGAAAAATTATCTACTATTAATCTAATTATCTATTAATCTAAAACGTAACTACTGGTGCTGATAAATCTGAAGATTATAAATAAAGTAACTTTTTCTTTCTTGCTAATATTATAATAACTTGCAAGTTATATATTGTTCTTTTATTTTAAACACAGCTCAAAGAATGAAATTTTTTTAGAAAAGGGGAGAAACTATTTTTTCAACTTAACAGAATATTATTAATTAATCAAATAATATCGGTGAAAAGAATATACTTTTAACAATCAATGTTAAATGTTATTTTTGTCATCTTCGTTTTACTTTTAGAAACCATCCTTTTTAAGTAGTAATAATTTTGATATCTTACAAAATTATAACAAATCCGAAATAATTTATCTCAAATATAATTCAAAATATCATCAGCAGCATTTACATTTATCTTGAACTAAAGTGACTAAATTCAAAATAAAAGAATTTCTTCTCCAAATCTCAATAAAAACTATCTTATCTCTAAATATTCTCTGTATAGAACTCTCTTTCTTAGTTTTTATAATAATGATACAACTCAAAATATATCACTCTTATAAATGATATTATGAGCTCTTTGAAAACCTTAAGAGCGATACAAGTACTATTTGACGGACTGTGAAATTAATTTATTTTTGAATGATTGATTTGACGAAAATAATTTTTACCTAACTCATTCATGACAATAACTCGAAAATCACATTTTTTGAAGTTATCACTTTTGAAGTAAGGAACAGTACAGTGTCTGATAATTTTTCAGAACATGGTAAATTTATATGTCGATGTGCAATGTATGTATACTGTGTGTATATGTGGAGAGAGGGAGAAGCGAAGTAAGAAGTCACTATCTTCGTTAGGATCCTAAAAGGAGTCAGTTCCGATTTTGCTAGGTAACCGAAGAAAAGCAGTGTGTGGAGACGGGGATGGAGGGATCTTTCTCGCTCTCGCGAATGCAGCCGACGCTCCTCTCGAGTGGCGCAAAACCCTCGAAATAAAGCTGGGCGCGATGTAAGATACTGAACGACAGGGGTGGCTGTGCTGCTGCTGAAAGAGAGAGGGCGAGACTGCGACAAACAATGGAAAGGTAGTCTTCGCGGACAATAGCTCGTGTGGAACAAACACATCTTACCCATTCGCCATTTCTCAACCTCCGCCTTCCCTCCCCCTTCCACCCCATCGTCCGTTGACACACAGAGCGCTTCCGAGTATCGGAGGGACTGCATTTCCTCGCAATATGGATGTCACGTTTACATTTTTAAGCCTTAAAAGCTCTAATATTTCTATGCATTATGCGTGCGCGGATGAACAATGCGAACCGTAAATAAACACAACGACAATGACGGCCATCGTTTTTCGGCATCCATCCATCCAAAATGCGGGACTGCATTCGCGGACAGTTCGTGATGCGAGCAGTGCATTGTATGAAATATTTCGGGGGAAGATTGTTTTTTTTCTCTGAATTTTTTCATGACGCACTCGGTTGTCTCGACTTTTCTGAAGAGCGACTCGTGCCCATCCATCGTTTTCACGGTCGTCGAGTCCGATGAACTTTTTTCCCTTTTTTTCCTAGCAACTTTATCAATGATTCTCTTTCGCATTGTGATAAGCTTAAAGTAAAATACATGTATTTTTTACACATTATTTTAAGATTACAAAGCTCCTATCTAATGTAACAATTTCTTAAACATATGTATTATATAGTTTTATCGATATCGCAAAGCGGTATTGAATATCAATTTAATATTGATGGATACTTCGAAAATTTTAATCCGCGATAAAATGAAAAATATATATATTTTATGATCAACTACCAGCACATTTATATTTATAAAAATTAAAGAAGCTGTAAATGTTTCCAAGAATCTTTGAAGACTGTTCGCAACTGCTGCGAAAGACAAGAGAGTTCTCGAAAGAAAGGGAAGACATTTTGGGAGAAAAAGGACTTTCGCGCACATTCTAAGATTCGGAATCTCGTCTTTAACCCCAACCTCCACCCTCTTGGTATTCGATGTAATTCCACCACGTACCTACATTGCCTCGGGTGCCTTCGGCCTTTAGAGGTTGCGAGGGAGACTTGAAGTTACGAGGGAGAGAACGTCGCAGCGGGATGAGAGAAAAGGAGAGGATCAGTGCTACGTGCACGAGGCGAGTTCCGTAGAAAGGGAAAGGGTTACCTCGGTCTTAAGTGTAAAAGATTATCGAGAAGCAGCGCGGCTTTAGTATCGGAGGAACTGTAGACGACGACGACGGAACGGGGGGATAAGCGTGATGAGTGAGAGGAAGTGAAAAAGAAAGAGAGCGAGAGAGAGAGAGAGAAAGAGAGAGAGAGTAAATGAGTAAAAGAGAAGGAGAGAGTGGCTGGTGGTGGCTCACCGGTAAGAGAGTCGGGGGTACGGAGCACGAAATGAGGGTTCCTGAGTTTTTGCCAGGCGATCAATAAAAGTCTCTGTGCTCTCCTCTTATACTTGTCGTATAACGAAGTAGGCTGGCTGCCTGTAAGGGGTTTGGGTGCGTGGCCTGGTGCGTGCATTAATTCCACCTCCGCCACCTCCGTCCATCTTTCTCTCGCGCTTACTCTCGCTCAGTCTCATCCATTCCAAGGGCCAGACCCGGCTCCTTGCTTCCTCCTACGCGTTTTCTCCTTCTTTTCCTCGTGCCCTCCATTCTCCTCAGACTCGTTCAGACTCCTCCACAGTGCCCATACTCTGCTTTTTCCTCCCCTTCATCTTGCCGCTTCGACTCATCAACGCTCGGTGCCTATGAGAGCACGCAGCCGGATACGATGAAAAAGAACGATGTGACGACGGCGGTAGTATGGCAGTCCTCTTTGGAACAAGGCATGGAAAATGTCATGTTTCAAAAAAGACTTGTTCTTAATTTTTACTTTTAAATTTTTAGATTAATTTTTCTTGTCATGTCCTTTTGTTATTTTTATTTTTTAAAAAATAGGTTTTGCATTTATAAATGCATTAAGCCGCTACTGAGATTTTAAGGCATGAAACTTAAACTTTAAGTCTTAGACATAAGTAATAAGGAAATCAACATGTTGGATTGGCTATTGCTTACGTTATGGACTCTGTGATTGGTCAATTCGCTTATTGCTTACATTTTACTGCTTAAGTTTTTTTGTGTGTCATGGCCCTTAAATCGTAAGAAATTGATTAATTATAGTCGATTATTCTTTTTATATTTGATTAATCAATTTCTTACAGTTTAGGGCAGTGCTGGGATTTAGTTGCACATTTCGGTCATTTAGGTTGCGCGCGAGTTGGTAAAGTAAGGGACGGGAATCAAACTGAAAATCGGCCGAAATGTGCAACTAAATCCCAGCTCTGGTTTAGGGCTTAAAGCTTAAGATTTATGCCTTAAAATCTTATTGTAGACGCCGCTTTATATAAATATTTATCCATTGTAGAAAACTCACAAAGTGTGATCTTGATTGTCAAACAACACATTTCATTGTTAATCATACCTTTGTCCTTCGACTGTATTGAATTCTGGTATACATTGAAAAACTTAATTATTCAAAAGACAAACCTCACTAACAAGACAAGACTCACTCACAAGAATATTTGCCCTTGAGAGTGCTGAAAATAAGAAGTCTTTCTTTGTTAGCGAATTAGGGAATGTTGAGGGTTTAAATTTTTTACAATATTTCTAACAAATGAAAATTGGACAGTTTTTAAATAATCTTGTATTTCGTACACGTTTATTATTTTTACGCGCCTGTATATGTAACATCGACAAACGTATCGATATCTGTAATTACGACGTCGCGACACCAACTCGTTGTTGCCAACTTTCTTCCTGATGAACCGCCCGGTCGCGCACACAACTTTCTCAACTCTGTTCGCTTCGCTTACTTCTATCTTCCCTCATATGTAGTATAATATATATTGTAGTTACAATTCGAATATAGATAATTTCGCACACAAGATATGATATTGCTCGTTCATTGTTCAAAATGGTAAAAACTTTCGTGAAAATTGGATGCATAAATTCTTCAGTGTTGACGATGTTCGATAATGAAGTATTACTCGCGCCTAAGTAACCGTGTAATCAAGACATTCGCGCTGTCTTTTTCCCCCGAGAAACATGATTAAGAGATTGCGCTATGCTAGCTGCAGACTTTACTGCGAGAGTCCGTAAACTGGACACCCGCCAAGACACACGCTGCGTTAGGATAGATACTGAAACGAGGGTTGAAAATCAGGAAGCTCGAGAACCATTAATCCTGCTGATATAATTTAACCAGATTACATTGCTAATACAATTTTTAAGACGTACTTTTAAAACGTAAAAGGTAGTCTTATCCGTTATATTATCATTGAAATTAACGCGAGCTTTGAAACTTCCTATACGTATATCCAATCAGTTTCGTTTCTCTCACTGAGATTTTCTTTTATTTTTTTGAACATATATTTTGCTTAATCTAAATTTATATATCAAGTTTAAACATAAAGTATAAGATTTAAATATAAAATTAACAAGTATATAAAATTAATAAATATACGATAATTGATAATGTCAAAGCTTCCGAATGATTCGTTTAACATCTTTAATTACGCGTAGAAGAAGATTTCAATTCTTTAGGAAGGTGTCGCAGATGGGAAGTTTGTCCTCGCAAAAATCCTTCGCAGCGTGCCGTCAAGAACGTTCGCAAAATTTATGGCGACCTCTCGCCGTGCCGGAACTTCGCGCGAGCATAACGCGCCTCGGGATGTTCTCCGTGTAAACCTCAACGGATGCCGCGATCCGATCTCGTTTCGCTTCTTCTTCTACTTTTTCTCACACCCCAACATCCGTGTCCTCCTCCACCTTTCCTCGTCCCTGAGACTTCGGCGCGTCCTCCGGGCACCGACACGCTCGCCGAGTTACTATACCGCATCACGCGACCACCACCCGATTCACCCTCACTTTATCCTTGTCCCCTCAACGTGAATTCTGTCCGTAAAAGTAAGGACCATAAAACTGCGGAGCTTGTAAATACTGCTTAAATCAACGGCGGACTACTGGCGGTCATCGATTCTCGATCGCTCTTCGTGAGAGATAAATAGTGCGCGTGTCTCTCATGTCGCGACAAGATGATTTGTTCGACGGTTCATTCTCATTGTTTAACGTTCGCGGACGACGTTTAGATTAACGAGACATTTGAGTCGCCGGACCTATTATCTTACCTGACAGTTAAGTGTAAAATTGCGTTAAGACAATCGGAGGCGGAATGTCACAAATGATTTTGACATTATGGATTTTTTCTTCGTGAATTGTTAAAATAATTTAATTGTAATTTTTTTAATCATATCAAATTTTAATTTTGATAGAGCAGTAATTGCGAGTACTCTAACATTAGTGACGAAATTGTGTCATTATTTTTGGTAAAAGAAAAATTCAATTTTATATTCTCCTCAAAGAATTCAAAGTTGGCGTTAAGTTTAAAAATACTGTTTATTTATTTTTGTAATAAGAAGCATATATTTTTCTCATCTTATTTGCGATTTATTACAATAAAAAATAATTCATTATAAATTGTTTATTTAAGTTGTTATTTAAAAGTAAGACAATATAATACAATAAAATCCTTTATACAATAAAATCCTTTCTCTCATATGTACGTATATTTTATTCTATATTAAAAATAAATATTATTTTAATTTGAAAATGATTTGCATAAATACTTGTGTATGAATAAAACAACTTTTCATCCGAACGCAACAATTGCGAACACTCGCACGGATTAACGGCAGGAAGGTCAACAAAGAGCATCGATCGGGATTTACTGGACCGTCGCGCATTGTCTGCTTTCACAGTGTTCTTAGGATACGCAGTCTTTGAAGCGTGCATCGTGGCATTGTCGCTTTGAAAGAGACTGGCCTACATATATTGTACGTCGAAGTCTACACGCTTCCTTTTCCAAGGACAGGACTATACTCTCAAAAGTCGCAAAAAGTCGGTTTGCGCATGTCTTCGCATACAATATTAAATCTTCCTACAATTAATCTGTTCGGTATACATTTAACGATCGCAC
This sequence comes from Acromyrmex echinatior, assembly GCF_000204515.1. Next base: position 493,117 of record NW_011627681.1, on the reverse strand, counting down.
GATTCAATATATAATTATCATAATTATTGAATTACTCTGGAATAAACATCCGTTGAAATCACTCGAAATAGCATATGACATCAAATGAAGATATAAAATGTATGTCAATTTATTTAAATTGAATTTGTAGCTTAATGTTGTAAACTATTTCTCTCGTCTGAAATTCAGTCTCTCTCTCTCTCTCTCTCTCTCTCTCTCTCTCTCTCTCTCTCACTAGTACACTTTTAAAATACACAAACACATACACACACACACATTTGTCAAGTCTTTAAATTGTTTGCATGTAACATTTATTTTTCCTAAATTTTTTTTAGTTTAATTTTTAATTTTTAAATTTTTTAAATTTATTTTTATTCTATTTTTCTTTTGTTTTTCTTAATATCTTATTATTTTATTTAATCGTTCCTGAATGTAATAAATATATTATAAGCTATATCTTAGCGTTTGAGAGGATGTCATCTTGTATAGAGCACGTTCAATAAATAATGATTTCTCTCTCTCTCTCTCTCTCTCTCTCTCTCTCTCTCTCTCTCTCGCGACTCTTAAACCTTATCGATATAAAATTATCAAATTAGATCCCTACGAGAAGTGCGAGAAATCCAATTTGCCACCACGTCGATCCCTTTGCTAAATAAAAATGGTACTTTAATTCTCACGTCGACTATCCCGTTGATACGATCGCACGCGTGAAGAGATAGTCTCGTTGGAGAACATACATTTGGCCTGTCACGCTGCTCGACCGCGGACTCGCGTCGACTTTGTTCGAAAGACGAGGAACGATCGAAGTCTCGAGTCTGCGATGCGATTCGGCTCTGCTCGTACCGATCGGATTATCGATAAGTATTTAAGCGCGGTGAAACGACAGCCGGCGCGGAGGCCAGAGTGAGAATTAACGAAAACGTGACTCGGCGTTGACGCGATGCGCCATGGCGCTGCCCCCCGCGACGATTCTGGGTAATTAATTCACAATGGGGCGCTGGGCGGCCTCCGATCGTCTCATCTTCTTTCTCCCTCTTTCTCTCTCTCTCTCTCTCTCCCCTTTCTCTCTTTCCTTTCTCTCTTTCTCTTCTCATTCTCATACAGCATACCTAATATACGAATCTTCTTCACCCTCATGATGATATCGATCGCGAATACGATTTAGTTAGTCGTTCTTCTCTACATACACGCGCGGTCACTCTTTAAGATTGAGTATCGAGGATCGATTTCGTACGCGCGCAAACGCCCTCGGGTTCTCTCCTCGCACCGATATATGGACAAGCCGATAAAAAGCGGATTTAAGTGTTATCTAAACGACCATAACATACACTACCACATGATTCTTCTCGTAATCGCAGGCGAGAGCGAATTTTCGCTGGCATCATTGCTCGATAATAATCTTTAACAGATGAAGATTCAGATAGAAAAGAGAAAAATAAATTCAAGTAGATAGTAGTCATCGATATATAGTATTGGATAAAGCATAGAATCAAAACTATCTTGATGTAGATATAAAAAGAGAAAGATGTGTGTATAGCGATTCATTATACAGATCAAAAGTCATGAGGCATTTAATTAATTTTATTTACGCATGAGTTGATCTGAACGCATCTGTGTTCAGATTATTAATTTTACGTAAATGACATAAAGAAACCATATTTATTAATTTTACATAAAGAAATCATATTTATTAATTTTATATTATTGTATATATAATTTCGATTTTAATCGTTTCTATACGCAGCATCTTACACTTACATTATAATTAAGCCCTATGCACATGCACACACACACACACACACACACACGCACACACACACACACACACACACACACATTTTATATATATATATATATATAAAATGAAAATAGTATTAAGACCAAAAATCTATTAAATTTTATATTAAATTTTAGAATAAAAAATTAGGAGTAGATTAAACGTAACATACAATGGATACAAATAAGATATAGGACATTATTATATATTTATATCCATTGTGTTTTATGTTTAATCTCTATTTCTAATTTTTTTATTTCTCTAATATTCATTCTTGTTCCTAATATTCTTCCATTGTGTACAGAGTCTTACTGATTGAGAATATGCTGTTCCTCTTTTCCTTAAAAAAACTAATAGGATAATAATAGAAAGGAAGTTCCGTTGATTATATTTTTTTTCCTAGGTCTCTAAAGATCAAAGAAATTTTGCCGTACATTCCAGTACTACATATCGATAGACGTGATGATTCTTTCATTATTTGCGAATATATGATGGCTGTTCGAGAAAGATTTAATTATGCAATAAAAATTTATTGTATGCTGTTCTAAGATCTTTTCCAGCAATCGACTATTCCATCCTCAATTATCATTCGTCTCGATAAATTAATTTATATGCAAGTAACGTAAAAAAAACATAATTATAAAATGTTATCTCGCATTGAATTTTTAATTTAATAAAAAACACAGTTTTATATGTGAAACAAAAGTTTCTATTTACGTGCAGCTAGTTTTTCGTAATTAAATATATCCTACTTAAACAAATCTATCTATTTTTATATACGTAATTACGTCACACGACACATATTTAATTAAAAAACTTAATACAGTATTACGGAATTGTTTATGTAAATATTTCTATCTTAGGAATCTTTGTGTAATCGAATGCGTCCAATTTAACATATATATTGATTATCGTGATGCTTGTTCATGATTGACTTTTCAATAGCATCCTGATAGTCATTGGTGACCAGTATTATTAAAATTTTAAAAACGTTTGTAAAAAAATTAATACAATTTAATATAAAAAATTATTAATTATAAATAGCTAAATAACAGTATAAAATATAAAATGCACAATTCAATGTCCATAAGAATATATTAATCATATATTTCTATCATTATAATAATAAAAATTCTATCTTAGTTTACATGTAGACATAAAATTTACTGTACCGACAATCTATTAACTAAATCTCTTTATTTTTATGTACATATCCCATAATTTCGGAGTGTTATTAACATGATCGTAAATTCTTGATTTTTTCTGCTATGATATGAATAATAATGAAGCACGTGGCACCGCGATAACAATGCTTGAACTGGCCTTAATGATTAGAATAGTCTGCACGTACAACACGTGTTCGAGTCTCAGTTTTCATTTACTATATATGGATATATGCTTCAAATACATGTACTTAGTTACTTATTACAACATGAAGAGAAAGAATTTTGCTGTAGTAGCAAAACATATCGCTGCTGCTGCATAGTTAATGTGATAAACTTCATTAAAAAAATTGTATTCAATAATTCGACATTACGGAAAATCTGATTTTTGTTAATAAAAAATTAAGTATATCTGGAAAGTAAAGATACGGAAGCCTTAAATTTTTTTAAAATATATATTTTTAAATTTTTTACGGAAAATTACATATGTATCATTATTTTTTTGTATTGTTACCATTATTATCCAAACACTTATTAAGTCAAGAAATTAGTTTTATATTCCCGTTATAAAAATCCGCCGCCAGTCCTTTGAACCACGTCATGACCTCTTCTTTTACCTCAATATTAAACTCTTTCTCCGTTAGGTGTTTCTTAAGATGAAAAAACAAGTGATAGTCTCTGAATCCGAACTATACAATATCGAGATCCGAGCTATATAATAGATGGTCCAAAAGATGGATCATCATAAATTCAACTTTCCAAAAATTCCTAAATATATGATATAAGGATATAATTATATATCCGAGAAGGCTTAATTATGTGATGAAAATTTATTCAATTTTGCACTAATATGATACCACTTCGTGTCATTTTGACAGGTCATAATGTCATGATTCACAGGTCATAAACAGTCATGATTTGTTTATAATTTTCTGTTGAACTCAGAAATAATCTTAAGAAATCTGACCGGGAAAAGTTTGACGATGAAGTAAAAGAAGAAATCATGACATGGTTCAAAGAATTGGCGGCAGACTTCAATGATGCGGAAAAATTAAAGCTGATTCCCAGACTATACAAGTGCTTGAATAAATGACGGTAATTATGTTAAAATAAAACTATATTATTTATGTAAATAATTCTCATAAGAGGACACCTCTCGCGAGGTGTTAAATTCTGATTTTAATGAAATTTTGTATACATAAAAGTTATGTAAATAAATGAATTTAAAAACTATCAGTTATGACAGGAAAACGACTTTAAGGAGATAAAATCATCTTTTATAAGTAAAACAATTTTTAGCTTTTTTTATTCTCAAAAACTATTCAAGATATCAAAAAAATTTTATACAAAAGTTTTATAATAAAATCACTTCTATTTATCCACATCTATAAAAAAAAACTATTTTTTTAAACATAAGTCTTGAAAATAATTATTTTTAAAAAATATTGTTAACGTGGATAAGTAAAAGTAATATTATTATAAAACTTTTTGACGTCTTGAATAATTTTTGCGATATAACGAAAAAAACTAGAATTCGCTTCATTTACAGGAAGTGATTTCAACCCTTAAAATCAGGTTTCAATTGAATATTTTCTAAATTTATTTATTTATGTAATCTATATGTGTATGCAAAGTTTCATTAAAATTAGAATTTTATATTTTGTGAGATTTTTTTTAGTGAAAGATTTATAAATAGGTATTTTAAGAAAAATTTAAGATCTTTATACCTTTACTTTACCATTATAGAATATAGGGATCGTATTCTAGAAAAATATCACATAAATACTGTAAGTATATGTTACATATATTATTTCCTTAGTATTTCCGTATGCAATATTTTTCGAGAATAAGAATTTGATCATGGGACATGCCTGGTACTCATCTCGGAAATCGAAAATTTCAGATTCGTATACTAATTAAACTAATACATAGTTTTTGCGATAAATTCTTTGCTATATTTTAAGATACTTATTAATATTATTATTAAATTAATAAACAATGAAACTTGTAATATTATTTCCAAATTCAGTTTATGATTGCGTTTCAACTCGATAAACAAATTGATGCGCTGTTTATAGAATTAAAAAATATATTTGAAAATTTACATATAAATATTATTAAGCACCAAGATCTATTTCGACCAAAGACAGAATTTTTTGTTTTATTTGTATTACATTTTTAATTCTTAGCGTTAATTTAAGAATTTGTTATATGTGTATCTATATTTTACATTAATTCGAAACATTTGAAGCTGAAATTCAAACGTTTTTCTATAATGAAAGCCATGATTTCTTACAGTTCTGATGTAGAAAAACTTAAATGTATCAACGAACCTAATTTCCTCCAATGTTTTTATAGCATTTTATATTTGATGAAGTGCAACCAATTATCGATTAAGCTTATCTCAAAGAAGGAATTAACGAGAATCATTGTTACATAGCAAGATTTACGAGCAAGTGATTTTCAAAGAAAGGCATGCTAAATCGCTAGATCTATTTTTTCCCTGGAACCACTGATAATACGCGTTCACCATCGTCGAACGGCTATAGTCGCTTGATAATGGTTGCACTAGTAACGTCCTTCCGCGAAACCATCAGTAACAAATAGCGGGCAAGTCACTCGAAGGCATTCTCTGCGGACCATGATGCACGCGACAAACGTGTAACCGCAAGAGAGGGAAGGCCTGCGGAGAGGGAAAAAAGTTTCGGGGGGATGTAAAGAGGGAAGGTGAACAGACGAGGAAAGAGGGAACGAACGAGCGGAAATCAAGCAACGGGAAAAAAAAGAGAGAGAGAACCCGCGACTATCGGGGAGGAGGGGGAGTAAAGTGCAGTGGAGAGAATCGAAAGAGGAAAAGAGGAAGAAGAATTGTCGGAGGTTGAGAAGAGGGAGGAGGAGGAGGAGGAAAAGGAGGAGGAGAAAAAGGAGGAGGAGGAGGAAGAGACGGTGGAGAACGAGGAGCGACGCGGGCGGAGGTACCAGGCGTCGCGGCGTTGTCCTCACACGTACCGGCGCTTTCTTAATCATCATCTGTCTATCTCTCGGCATTAGTAGAGAAGAAAGAGGGAAACCACGCGGCGAGCGGTGGTAGGCTGGTGGGGACAAGAGGGTACCAAGGAAGAAGCGAGCTAGGATGGAGGAAAAAGAAGGAGCTGGCCTGAGGAGAAAGAAAGAAAGAGAGGGAGGGCCCCCCCGAAAGAGTCGCAGAGAAGCGAGAGGAAAAGAGCGGCAAAGAGAGACAAAGAGAGAAGAATAGATGGAAGGGAGCAGGCGAAAGAAAGAGAGAGAAAGAGAGAGCGCGCGTGGATGGTACGGGGTAGAGGGGAAAAGGGAAAGAACGCTTCTTACTCCGCCCAGCATCCAAGATGGCGTTGGCAGCGGCTCCCCTCGTCATTAAAATCAATAATTAAAAAATACATCCGTGGGCACCTTCGCTTTTGTGACGGCGCGGCGGGTGCAATGCGCAGATGAGAACCACTGCGGGCCGTTTCCTCCTTGCGAGTGAGAAGAGAGCGATACGAGAGTGGGGTGCTACCGCGCAAGGAGCGTGTTGAGGGCAAGCGAGGGCGACCAGGGAACCGGGGGACCATGGGGAAGGGGTGTGCTAGTGGTACCAGGCTCTGCACCGGCGAAACCCTTAAACAGGGACACAAGGACGGGCGGATGGCTACGGGAAGTAGGTACTTCTCTACGACCACCTTGTACCCCCCGTCGTCTCACGCGTGCATCCTCCGCCCAACTCTCTCAATCTTCCCCCTTCCTATTTTGCCCTACCTGCGCAACGTTCGAAACTTACCGGCGAACTGGATTTTCGGAGTCTTTTAATTACCGCGATTATTATCGCGCTATGGAATACTAATTAATTCCGGGTGGGTCGAGCGTGAGAGGCAACCAACACGAGCGGACGCGAGCCGAAGTTTCTCGCCGCGCCGAGCGCGAAAAATTATGCGAGACCGGCTTTTCCGTCCCGCCTGTCGAGTTCCTTGAGGGTGCGCGATAGGGTTCTCGAGAGAAAGACACGGAACACTCGGCGTGGTCACGATGACTGGAAAAAAATGGTGAAATTTTTGGAGGGGTTTGAATCAAAACAGTTCTTGGGTTACACAATTAATTAGTTTTTAATTTATTTCGTCGATCGACTGAAAAATTAGTAAGCTATTTAAAAGCGGTGAAGCTGGAAAACTAATGAAACTATGAAACAAGTATTTCAAATATATTTCTTTTACGTGTATTAAACGCGTACTTGTACATGTATAAATATTAAAATATATCATATCCTTATTTAAAAAATGATATAACCAAAAAAAATGTGATTTTCGAATTATTTTCATGAATAAGTTAAATAAACATTACTCTACCAATCATCAAAAATGAATTAATTTATTTTAAAAATCGTCATATAAGGATGATTTAAAAGAAAATATACTCACAAAATCATTTGATTGAAAAAGGACAAATTTTTTTAAAATGAAACGCAGAAAAGATAAAAATAACATTTGATCATTAAGAATATATTCTTTTTATCAATATTATTTGATTAATCAATAATTTTCTATCCAGTTGAAAAATATTTTTTCGTGTTTTCTCGGAAACTTAACTTTAAATCACTTTTAAAGTAAAAAAGTGATGTGTATAATACATGTGACAAATGCTTCATATATTCTTCTATATACTTTTATAGAAAAAAATTTACTTTTTTACAGAAAATTTATTTAAAGAATTTTTTTATGTCTCCAACAGTTTTACTTATTAGCTTGTAGCAATTAAATGCTTTAATAAAAAATAATTCTAAGAATTACTTTAGCTTTGCATTATAATAAATAATAACGAGTTATTTAGTATTTCTTGGATGATTTAAGAAAGCATAAAATCAACATATATGTGATTAACATATATTCCATCTTATATTCAAACAAAACAAAAAATCATGATGATATCAAAATAGTGTCAAAATTGCTTCAAAATGACTATTAAAAATTACTTTTTAATTATTATAATTCACTTTAACGTCATTTTTTGACGTTATCGTGTCCTATTTATTTACTTTGATAGTTTCCAAGAGAATATTACTTCTTGATTATACGACGTAAGTCTATTGAGAAAGAATCTATCGTCTATACAAAAATTATATTAAAAAATGCAAAATATTATAATATGAAGTTCCCTATCAAACTAAGGTATGTGTTTATAATTCAGGAATAGTATATAAACTTAGATTTTTTACAAACGATTATTGCAATACTCTTCAATTAAGAGTCATTTTATTTATTATTTACCTTTTATTTATTATTTACCTATTGCATATTATTGATTGATCTTGAATTTATTTGTATGAGGCCATCATATAGCTTTTTTTTCTAAAAAAAGAATAAGAAAAAGTTTTGAAAGTAGTTATAATGGATTCACGACCAGTAAAGGAAACTACTATGAGTGTAGAGTTTTTATTTTTTGCTGTTAGGATATAAAAATCTACTTAGATAGCAAGCTGACATCATTTTGTCATTTTTTTTAAATTAAAATTACAGCAAATGACATTAGCTTATTTTTATGTACAATTAGATATGTGATTATTTCTGGGTTAAAGAAAAGTACATTGGTGAAGAAAAGTACATTGGTTTCTTCAGTATACAATTAGGTACCATATATCAACAATATTAAATAAAACATATGCTTTTATCAACAAATGAAATCAATTATAATGTTTTAACAAGAATTATAATATTTGTTTAAAGTACATAATATAATTCTAAACGGATATTTAGAAACATAACTGATAAATAATCTACACTAAGGTGTCTACAGAGTCTTTCAAGGAGAGAATAACTAATTGGAAGCAGTCAAAGCTTCATAGGCATGGAAGAGATTGGAGAAAACTGGTCACGTGCTCCCGTTCTGATTTGGACACAATCGAAGCTTCATTCATATAACTACGTTTGACACTATTTATGATATACTGAACTGGTTACTTTTAGTGATCATACGATGAACCTAGTATTGCGATTCTAATCTAGGAATCGGAAATTCAGCCAGTTAAAAAGAAGAAGACATTTTCTCACTTAAATGTTTTCTATAGGATGCTATTAGCGCTATTTGTTTATTTTGTTAATTCTGTCTTCATCATTCATTAGGCACAAAACAATTAAGAATAGAATAACATAAATAGCACTTATAACGTCTGCCCGAACGCACTCCTAATCTATGATTTAAAAATAATTTTAACTTTAACCTAAAATTAACCTAATTCTTAAAAATTAGGATGTCTTTTACATTTGTTTTTCATACTAACATAATAAAATATTTTTTTACTTCTAAGCATACGTGACACACTCGATGTCAGCGAAGAATCACACAGTCGGCAATGTTTCCTTATTGCGTTTTGCATCTCAGTTAAAAAGCGCTTTCGCGTCATTATGAACTATCCGGTAAAAGGGAATTTGTTAACAATACGAATCCCGCCTTTGCAATTGTTTGTGCAATAAGCGGCTTACGCGCGGACTCCGGAAGATATTACTGTGTGCGTATATTTATAATTCTCGCTAATTTTCATCAACTCTTAATGTTCTTACCGGTATTACGTCCGTGCTGGAAAACATAGTGCATTGAGATCGTTACGAAGAAACATCGTTCTAGCGACTTTCTCCCGTGCAAAATGCAATGACGTCATGTATTGTACGTAATAAAAAGCAGCGATAATATATATATATATATATATATATATATATATATATATATATATATATATATATATATATATATATATATATATATATATATATATATATATATATATATATATATATATATATATATAT
>NW_011627681.1:441136-483354 GCF_000204515.1 Acromyrmex echinatior | reverse complement strand
TGACAATTATAATAAAGATTCCTTTATATTTTATTTTAATTGCGATAGACTGTAAATGCTGATGGAATCAAATTTTTATTTATATATATAATAAATTAATAATTAATAATTAAATTGTTATCACAAACTTTTTAAGACTATCCACAATATCATTTAATTAATCTTTTCCGATTTTCGATAATTTTCTATTCAGATTACGTAGATTGCATGCGTAGATCCCATGTTGTTGAGTTTTACTTATATCATGGATAATATTTATAAAACTGTTATATATAATATTAATATAATTTATTATTATTTAAAAAATGTGTAACAGTGTTTTCACATGTGATTTAAAATATATTATAATACAATTAAACGCAATAATTTGAAAAATGTTTTACAATGGTATCTGGAGACACGGTAGTGCCTCGGCGCTAAGACATGACGTGAGATACAGCCGTGCTCTTTTAGTAATTACAACTGTCATATCATATTGTCTATAGAATAGAATCATACGCCTATTCAGCACGGGACACATACGCCTACATTGAACACTTTAAGATGTATATTTATCAGTTCGTGAGATTAGCAAACAATTCACAAATATTTCTCTGATATTATTTAATCTATTCGTGAACAGTGCATAAAAAAAAAATTTAAAATTCGCTCTCGAATACTTACGAAAATTCAATATGTATATGCAATCTACATCGAATGTTTATTTTGAGTTTGTCGCTTTCCTTTTGATCTTACTGCTCCTACAGCGAACTTGTAACTGCACGCAAACAGCAAGTGAAAAAAAGAAATAACTGATCGCGAATTATTTATTAATAGTTTGCTATTTACGAACTGTTCGTCAATTTCGATAAAGACGCATCTTTTACGCGTACAACGTATATGCAATATAATATAATTCTGCAGAATGTAAATTTCATACGTTGAGCATTGTTCTTATCTGTAGAAGTTACGATTTATAATATCGAATATTACAACTCGGAAAATACTATAAGAATTTACAGTCTATGCGCGAACGAAAATATCAGCATTTCCCTACGGTATCTTTCAACATACTGAAAGACATTTTTCTTCCGAACCGATGGACTTCTTGGACTTATATGATTATCGTGCAAAAGAGGGACCCCAGGGATATATTGGAACAATCCTTTCTCGATTATCTGCTCATATCTGAAACCCTTTTCTACTTCATTGAGCAGTTAACACCGGGGTCAATCTTACCGTATTACATATACACGGTATGATAACGTAATATTCATATTTATGACCTAATTCAATATAGTAACATTTAATATAATAACTTGAACTAAACCCTAACATAACACTAAACAAACAAATAGATGAATGTAATGGAAATTTTCTTGTTGATGTCACAGCGAACCAGAATTGGTAAAATTCTATAGTTTTTTAATCCAGCGGAAAAATTGATTTTTATTACCGATTTTTTAAAGGTTTTTTTTAATTGATATTTTAATTCAGTATTCTAATGTATTACCACGCATTCTAATTTAGCATCAGTTGAATGAGTGTTTTTCCCAAAATTTAAGCTTTATCCAAAATAAAATATTTATAGAGTAGGAATTGACGTAACAAATAAATTAACTTTTTTATTTAATATAAGATATCGAACGGTAAACGTGAACCAAATTAATCGGTAAATTTTTAATATATATTCTGTTACTTTATTTTTATCTTTTTTCATTAAACTATGTTCAGATTCCCATCCGAGTGTCACTCAAGTATCATATATTTTATCTTTATTGTTTAATAAAATTGTTAAATATAGATAAAATGATATCTATAAAGTGCTCGAGTGGGAATCTAAAACGTGTCTAAAAACAGTTCCGATTCTATGCCTCGTAGATACTATATGACAATGATTGCAATGATATATTCAGAAAAATTAGTTGCCATCACGAAAATTATTCGTCATCGTTTTTTTTGGATATTGGCCGATTCGACTAATCAAGAGAACCAAGCATTTTGTTAATTCTTGATTCTGGCTAGCAATTTGAAACCCAATGAGTATTCATTAGTTTTAGATTACTCATTATGTTCCTTTTATATCTCATATTTAAAAAAAAATTAAACTTTAAAATTATTACTTTTTATTACTATTTTATGAATTGTATATGTATATACATGAACAATTTTTAGATTATTCGATACAATGAATCGAGACTAATCTAACCATACTATGTCCTCTGAAAAATATGTTTTGAAAGTTAAAGATAAGATGAAGAAAAAGGAAAAATTGTTGTTCGAACGGAACAATATTATTTTTTTACCTTCGATTCGTTAAAGTACGGCAAAAATTAAATACAAAAAGATCAAAAATAATTAATTAAAAATATATCCCACTTGCAGGATATAGATTATTACTGTGAACAAATTTTATTTGATACTAATAAATTAACATTCAGCAAAGACACATCTTTTTTCCTTCTATTTTTATTTTTTTTATCGAATCAGTTCTTACAATAAAACTAGAGTTGTGATCATCCCGAATCATCCGATATTTTTGCTTTCATAGGTCGAACTATTGAGTTAATTACTAAGTCTCGACGCGTGAGACAAAGAACAAAGAACACATATGTATGCATAACCAAACGTTTCTAAAATTTGCCTTTATAGCTTCTTGTTTGCTAAACAATGGGTACGTTTCGAGTTACGCTTAAAATGCATGATGTATCGTTTTATTCTTCTTTATTATTTGGTGAACAACAAAGACAAATGATACATCATGCGTTTCATGCGTAAATTGGAACGCATCCAATATCTACAATACTATAATGCCTACTGCACGTTGGACGCGATGAACGACGTGCGATGCAAAGCAGAACTCTCATTGGAAGTCACTCGTCGTTCATCGCCCATTACGTCCAGGGTGCAGTAGGCATTAGTCGAATTTATTGTTAATCCGAAAATTTATCATAGTCGTTTGTGATAATTATCTGTCTGTGCGTCTTGGAACAGCAACTCAACAAGGGACTGATTATAGTCAGTCATAACTAAATCCGAAACGATCTCTCGGTACCAACTACATCTTCTTCTGAGACTCTACGGAGCGTCATTCACTTGAAATTGTACCACGGGTGTCCTTTCCTTCAATTGTACGTGTGTCGAGCCTCCCTTGAAGATTTCACATATGAAGTAAGAAAAAAATCAGCGAGGTGAGGTCTAAATCATGAACGAGGGTGCATGCTACGTGGAAAATTCCATAAGAGAAACCTGACAGTGCATAGCTAATTGTTATATGTAACGTAAAAACAAGAGGAAAATCAGTTTCTTGGAACAAAGGAAGAGAGTAGGTTTGACGGAATTGAGCAAGAGAGATGTGAGAGAGAGAGAGAGAGAGAGAGAGAGAGAGAGAGAGAGAGATTTTTGGAAAGAGAGAGAAAGAAAGGAGAGAAAGATAAAAAATAAAGAAAAAGAAAGAAATAAAAGATAGAAATAGATATAAGAAAAAGGAGAAGGCATTGTACAAGAATATGAACGGGTTGAATGCATTGTACAAAAATATACACATGCATTGTACAAAAATATGGACCGGACGAATGCATTGTATAAAAATATGCACGTGCATTCGACTGGTTTATTTGCGCTGAAGACACAGTAAAACGTAGAATAAAATAGATAGATAGAGAACGAGAGAGAGAAGGAGAGAGAGGGAGAGAAAGACCGAGTCAGCGAGCGAAGGAGGGTCCGTGGGCTGGTACCCATCCGACTGGAGGTGGCAACGAAGAGGTGGGACTCTTCATCTCGTTCTCCACGCGGGGCAGTTACAACTCGACCGTTTAAAGAGTCGGATTGCCCGTTCGCATACTTTTTCAGTGCGTGTATCAATGTGTGCGCACACAATTATACATGCGTCGCGGCTGCCACCTGCGGAATAACGCGCACGGAATTCGCAGTGCGTGCGTTCTCCATATCGTGAGCTGTAAAAGGATACAATTCCGTAAGTGAATTGTTGACACACGTGCGAGAGGGTGCACGACCGATAGGAAACTCGTGATAGGACGACGATAATGTTGGGAAAATGCATTTTCACGTGATAGTCTCGTACAAAATGTCATTCTGCAAACGCCTGACAATAATTTAAACGCGTAAATTGCGTGTATGTGTCCTTTCGTGTTAAATTGTGTCACATGTGTGTATCTGCTCCTGATTTATTTCGAATATAGTTCTGTCGCAAAGAATCCCACGGGAACATCAGGAAGTAACAATCGTTAGAACAATTATGTGAGAGTGAGGCCACATATCCAAAAAAAGTTTAACTCCATTTTGAATACCTTAACGTGAGGTTGCTGGGGATTTTTGGAGACTCCGATATTACTCTCCAAACTGGCGCTTTGTCTAAAATTACGAAAGGTTATTATCATAACATTAATTGTGAGTAAGCAATAAAGGTTCGGTGATATTTAAAAGAAAGTTAAATCATTCCTAAAAAAATTAAAAAATAACATGAATAAAAAAGAAAAATCAAAGAAATCAAACAAAATTAAAAAAATATTTTAATATTTTAATTTCATTAAGATAAACTGTAAAAATGATTATCTTAATCTTTCTTTTAATTTTGCAAGTAAAACAATATATATATATATATATATATATATATATATATTACTTAATTTAAAATTTATGAAAATTTGTAGTTACGCTACTGTCGTCACATTCAAATATTTTACGGAACTTATTTCAAAACTAGTATTAACGTTCTCATGTTGCTATTAGCTTTGTCTAACTTTGTCTAGCTTTGTCTAACTTAAAGAGTCGTCTGGTTCACCAATATACTTATAGTATTGAATGCTCGACCTTTTCGTTAGTTATCTCATTGCGTTGTCATAGCGTTTTAGCAGTTTCGCCATCTTCGATTAATTCAAGAGTTCGAAGTATTTATACAAAATCGTAATAGTACAAATCAGAAAAAAGCCGCTAGTGAAATGAAAAATTCCGCTGTCGTGAAAATCGGAAAGACAAAATAGTCATCAGCACTACAACGACTACAGCCCGGCCCAGAGTGAAATTTTTTTTCCAAAATGAGAAGATTCTAAGGTATTTTTTTTGCATTATGGGATTTTGGATCCGTTATTCTAATTAAATAAGAATATTGTAACTAGGGATCTTCTTATATATGAATATTTTCTAAATTGTTTAGAAATCTTTTTAAGTTGTTTAATATTAGCAAAATTAAAGAACGACAAAATATTCATCCTGTATCTCCGGCATACTGCTTATCCTTTCAAAAAATTATTGATATATCTAATAGATAAAATTTTATTGTATGTAGATAATTCGATGTTCGATAATACGATGTAGATACTGTTGGAATTGAATATACATAGATTGAATATATGATAGAACGAGATTTTTTTCGTCCATTTCTGGCGATAATGTTTATATTTCTGAACAGCACATTGATTATTTAAAGATCGTGCTTATATTCTCAAGAAATGACTGTATCGTGTAATTATAAGTATATCACTGCAAAGAGATATTGTTTGCATATGATGTTTGATCAATGTGTTAAAACAATGCTAAGGTTTAGTTGTACATTTCGGCCGATTGCTTCCTGTATTTCTTTCTTTTATACCAATCGCAACTCCCATGCAGCCGGGTCGTGCATGCCGATCGGCATTTAGGCTGCGCGTGAGTTGATATAAAAGTAAGAAGCGCAGGAGCCAAGCTGAAAATCAGCTGAAATGTACAACTAAATCTCAGTATTGTGTTAAGATATTTTTTTGCCGATATTATTTGATTAGTCAATAATTTTTTATAATATAAAATTGAAAAATAATTTTTCTCTTTTTCTAAGAAAAAGAAATAATTTAATTTTTTAAGTTGTGTCACTTCTAACATAGAAGTAGGCAATATTATTATTGAATTAATCTGAATTAACTAAAAAAATTGAGCTCCAATGATAAAACTGCATTGAGTATTCAAAATTAATTCTAATGTACATTAAATATTGATAAAAAAAATCAGAATTATCTTCAAACAATAAGAACGTGCTTACATGCGAATGATATGCATGCACGCATGTAATTAAAACCAGAGAGAGACAGGCAGAACCAAAAATTTTGTTTCTTTGTGGAAGATTCGTTGAATTCTTTTGAATTAGTATACATTCGTTGTAATTAAAATGAAATAGAATATATGAAGTTTGGCGAAAGCGAAATAGAAAGTTTTAAAATCGAGGGCAACAATAAAGAACAAGTCTTAAATTCATCAAGAGACATGCCAGTTCTTTGTCGCTGCATTGGACTGCACTAAAATTTTCTATCTCAATTTCGCCAAATTTCAAATATATGTCTATTTATTTCATTTTTTTTTTAAGTATGTACAATGAGTGTATACTGCGAAGAATAGATTTACAATTACAAAGAACAGATATAAGTATTCTGCCACTTGTGCATGCGCCAAATGCAAACAAATGTGACGACAGCAGCACCTGCTAGACCAGTCAAAGACCGGTGTGATTCACGTTCACAACGCTTAAAAATTATTTCATTATTGCTAATGTTTAAAAACTCGATTCTGTCAACTCCTAATCTTTTATTCTTATTCAACATTCAGTGAACAGCAAAGATAAAATGATTGACAGAGTTTGGAATGCACCCCTGGAGTGGAAATTCAAAAGTTTTTCGCTCTTTTTTAATAGTGGTAATATTTTAACTTTTTAGAATGAGATTTAACTCCAAAAAATTTTAAGAGTACGGGGATACAGATGCGAGAAGTTATAGCTAATATTATTAATTATGTATTTTATTATAAATATAATTATATTAAATATACATATAACAAAACGAAATATATAATTAATGGTATTATCGAGGCTATAAAATAAAAACTTACCATATTCGCATCCCATAAGATATTGTTGCAAGTGTATTTTTTTAAGTGGTAAAAAATTTTTAACGATTTCAGACTAATCTCATTCCTGAAACAAAGCGCTATGAGAAAACAGTTATGAAATAAAGAGTAAAGATGGTAATAGGTACTGTACATTTCAATTTCGAGCCAAAAATTACAAATTTTTGACATTGCCTAATTATCATATTCCAGAAATAGTTGGACCAATAGAATACTTAATAGATTTAATCGATATAACTTCGGTTTTAATTATATTAGAAAAGTATCTTCATTTCTTTTTCTCTACGTATCCTATGAGTGGAGATATTACAATGCGAATTCTAAATTAGCACATTTATATTTTAAAAATATCATTATCATCACGTTTTCATTGCCCAACGAAAAGTACGTTGTATTTTTCGTTTTTTATCTTGAATTATACTTCAACTAAAAATATGAAATTGCAGCTTTCCAAATGTTAAGAGAGTCATTATAATTGTCTTTTTTTAAATATCTATTAACATTACGGCTGCCACCTTTGATTATTTCATTGGAGATCAATGATCCTTTTGCCGAAGACTTCACTATCCCACCGGAAATTCATAACTACAAAAAGGTTCAGATTCAGTCAGAGACGGCAAAATTGTTATACATTCTTCATACTACATCAATTTGAAATAATTAATCATCTCACATTTTTTCCGTCAGCCAAGAACTAAAGATTTCTTCAACAGACTGATGCTCTTCGAAAATCGGAGAGATGGCAACATAATAGAATAACATATATTTTTTGCACGATTTTCCTTTTTTGAGTAACAAAATTATTTTTTATACACGGACGGCTAACTCTTTTTACATTCTGTTAAATAATATTTGAATAAAAGTTATATATCGCGATCATAATATGTAGGATAAGCAGAGCTATTCCGTCATTTTCAACCGTAAAGTAATATAAAATTTCAATATATATATTATAATACAAACAATATCTTTTTGCATTAACGTGCTTATAACGACTTTATATCATGATTGCTTCTTGAGAGCACAAGTATATCCTTTAAATGTTCAGTATACGCTGCTCAGAAACATAAACAATATCAAGAAATGGACGAAATAGCTATGCTCTACCTATATTTATGTATTCATGTTAATATATGTTTATTTTATTTTATTATTCATGTCGTCAATTGTACATTAAGTATCAAGTATCGCATTTGAATCAATCATTTTCAATAAAGTCGCGGAAAAGAATAATCTTTTTTTTTTTTCCGAAAAGTTATGAGATTTTAAGCAATTCTTGTTAATAAATACAAGAACCGATAACGTATAACTTTAAGCAAAAAATTATAAATAAATCTAATTGTAAGTAAATTTATTTAATTATAAAGACATTTACGCGAATGAATTTATTTAATTATAAATATTTGCATATATCTATCCAAAGTGAATGCAAAAGTATCAAAAACATTGAAAAGTTATTTCAGTTTTTTATCATAATTTTTTATATTTGAAGTATATGAATTAAGGCATGTATTCAAACTTCTAAACAAACGTATAATTTTCTTGCAATATCACAAAAAATTACAAAAAGATATCTACAACATTGAAATGATTTCCGTATATAATTCATAGATATCACATTCCACGTATGTTAAAAAAAAATCTGTTTATGGTAGGTCGAACAGCAAGAACTGTCCACCTAGATCAATATTAATGAACAAATCACAAAGAAAAACCGGTAAAATTAGTTTTTTAAAGAATGCACATTCATTGTTGGATAGTTGACGTTTTCTGAAAATAGGAAACAAGGAAAGGGTGTCGTGGTCCGCAACATTGGTTGAAGCGGGACAGTATAAACGTAGAGGGTGGAGAGAAGGAGAGAGAGAGAGAGAGAGAGAGAGAAGCAAACAAATACGGCTGTACGCGAGGTACAGTAGGAGGGGATGACGGTGGAGAAACCGAGATGGAAGAGTGGGGAAAGGAAGGAGAGTGATCGCATATGAGTGAGAGAACGAAAGAGGGAGAAATAGAGCGAGAGAGAGGACAAGTTAAAACGGTACGAGTGAGGGAGTGAGCTTGATGAAGAAAGAGGTGCGCGCAACTAACTTGGACGAAGAAGCTGTGAGATGGAGGGGTATGTATGAAGGCTTAAGAGAGGGACGAGTATCTTAGGAGGGGCGCCTATAACGTCACGGCGCATTCACTCACCGGCCGTCGCCGACGCCGCTCTGTGTGTGGCACACGCAATCCGCCACGATACGGTCAGTTCTCTCTCGACTACCCCCTCGCGCGCGCTGTGGCGCGCACCCACGCGCTTCCCTCCTCTACGTCTCCTGCGTGATTCCTCTTGGCCGCGAGAGATACGCGTAACCCCCCCGCACTATCCGCAATCCTTTACCCTCTGCGCGTCGCGGAGTGAATTTTCGCCCCTGTGGTGTCCTGGAGCGACTTTGTGAAACTTGAAAGCCCAGTGTTTACTCGCGCGGTGTTTACCCGGTAGTACATGCGGCGGGAGTTAACGCGGGATCTCTCGTACATCCTGAAAGTGTTCGCAATTTGCGCTTATCAATTGTTTTGGTGCGGTGTCCCAAAAACGTATCGCGCATGTGTAGCGTTAAAATACTTTTGGGAAAACTTGTCACGTGAGACGCATCACCGACGCCGACGTCGACGCCGCGCCGATGCCGGTGGTTGTTTCTTTTGTGATCTCTTCGCTATACGGTGGGTGACAGTGAAGAATCAGCTGATCGCTGATTTCATTTAAAGGCGCAGTGCTCCTTTCGCATATTCTCTTTCTCTGTCTCTGTTCTTTTCGTGGTGTTTAATGATGTCGAAGAATTTCTTTAGTGTTGCAACAGCGTGTCTTTGCTTGAAAGTTGAATACGTGGAACTATTGTGATATTAGTGGATTGAACTCTTGCAAGTTTGAATTTCATCTTTTTTTACAGTACAAAAATTTCATCGTTTAACTTTCTATAATATATCGAAATTATCTTCATTCAGGAACTACGTATCTCTCTTTGTTACACATACTCTCTTTTAAATCGCGGTATGTTTCTTCTGCGATTTTTTTCTTAATGCAATTCTTTCTCTTTAATTAACGGAATGAGTGTCGGAGTAAGTGAGGAAAATTCCTGTTTTTCTAATAACTTTTTATACGTATTCATTACTCTTCCTTTTTCTTCGTTTCATCTTTAACTCTTGCCTTAGCACACACATAGGTAATCACAATAGGAGCGTATTCATTGTTCTGA
Source organism: Acromyrmex echinatior (assembly GCF_000204515.1). Next base: position 473,251 of record NW_011627681.1, on the reverse strand, counting down.
AAACGTCTTTCCATTCTTCCCGCGCAAATTCCCGCGTCGTCGTTGACCATAGAATTGCGCGCGTGATCCAACGGATCCTTCGGAACTCCTATCGTACCTCCGGAATTCTGCGAGAATGCCATGAGGCTTCGAAGATGACCTTCGAAGGTATTGTTTGGTGATGTGGCGATGATAGATCCATTGTATATTCCTGCGTGCTCTGGATTGTTTGTGACGCGAGTGCCCAGATCTAAAACGTAAATTGCATTGATGGTGCCATTGTCTTTCCGCACGTGTTTTTCCGACTTTAAAGTGATGCTTTCTCTGCTTTGAAAGTTTGAAATGGCGTTCTTTTTGCACGACGAATAAAATCGACGAATGCGTGAACTCGATAATTTCAACGAGACTTCTCGAGTACGTTGCTCGCATTTCGGAAGGACAAGGCTTTTCTCAAGTTCTATGTCCTCTCACTGGCTTGGAGAATTCTAATTTGGAATTGAACGGGTTGTATTAACGAAGCGGATTTGTGTCCTACACGCCAAGGGATTGAACTCACGAGATCTAATCGTGGAGATCTATAAGAGTTCCGAGTGGAGATCGGACCAGTCATGCGAGACCGATGCTTTAATCCTCTACTAGCAGAATCTATTGTTTGGATTTGTATGATGATCGCATCCGAGCTTCGCTACATACCTGGTATTTATGATTGCAAACCATGAGTCAATTTCAAATGGACGTTTATGATGCTATCAGTAAATTGTAAAGTAGTCTACATAAATTTTCAAGCATAACGCGTGTGAACTCTGACAAAAAAGAACGAGATTTAAAAAAAAGATATTATGCATAGTCATTTATGCTACTTTTTTATTCAATGAACGTTCGTGTGATTGAATGGAGCTGTGCTTCTTATATTTAACAAGATTTATTTTTGCTTTTCGGGAGAAACGCTTGATATAAATTTATACATGATTATTATTATATTTTTACCTATTATATTTTTGTCAAATTTAACGAAATTGCAATTTGTGATAACATCGAGAAATAATTTTTCGGCAATTATTCAACAATGATACGTTTTGACCGTGAAAATTTAAGGAAAAAGGGAGATTTGAACGTTTCGGTTTGCGAAAAAATACATTCGTCATATTTGGAACTAAAGAATTCTAAAAAATATTTTATAAATACGGACGGAAAATGTGAAATATTTGAAGAAGCTGTATAAACAAATATCATAAATTCTTTTAATCTTTAGTAACAATAATTTCCTCAATGTAGATTTTTTACTTTTTTCCAGATTGTTTTTCGCCAAATTTATAGTTGAATAATTCGCTTAGAAATGATAGCAATATGAGTTGCAATAATTTTCTCACATATATTTCTGAGATATCAAAATTATGACAAGGAATCTGATCTCGTCTGGATCGTGTATTTCCGTTATAAAAATTTTAAATTTTTGTATATACAGGTTGGCCATCGTGAATCCTTAGGATGCTGTTTCATTCATCCGTTTCTATTGTACAACAAAAGTTACAAAGGGACAAAGAAATTCTCGAATTTTTCTAAAACGCAAAGTCATTGACGCAAAAAAAAAAACGCTTTTGTCGTACAAAGCTTTTATGAAAAGTTTTTGTGAATTCACAAAGATAATCCCCTTAGGCTACATTCCATTCGATGCACTACCATTCTAAAAATTATTTCATTCTTGTTGTTTATCAAATGTTAAACAGGAACAAATGGTGCTCACACACATTGTGAATGCCAAATGGAATGTAGCCATAATATACACTGTATACTTACACTCGAGCTAAATCTCAAGTCGAACCTAGAGATGAGCTTCGAGCCGAATTTCTTCACATGTGCGATCGAGATTCGATTCGAATGTGGACGCAGAAAATAGTTTCATTGTTCGCGAAAATCGCGAGCATTCAACATTCCTCTTTTCCGTATAAATCGAGAAATCTGATGAGAAATTTCGGATGTTATGCATTGTTATGACTAATAGTTCGTCCGCGTATAACGCACGACGCGTCGAAACGCGGACGCGGAAATGAAAAAGGAAGATGAAACCCGGTCGAACATAAGAGGACGCGGAAGAGTAACTGGTCGACGTAAATCCGCGCTTTTTCCGAACACGTGCGAGTTTGACAACAAACTTGCGGAGAGTTTTCGACGGCGCACAGTGACGTATCCCGGCCCGGCGGTTCCCTGGGAGAGCACGCTCCGTGTGAATTACGAACAACGGAAAAGAGAAAAGTATTTTTCTCCTCTCGCGCACAGGGTATTTCTTGTCAAAGAAAAATAACGGGTTTTTGAGTGCCGTTTTCGCCGATTTTACGTTCACCGTCGTGAGTTAAAAGCAGCAGGTTGAAGAGGCTCAGTTACTTGATTCTACTGTGTGACATAAGCACTCCGATTTATGTTTACAACGCTCATGAACATCACTTGTCCTTGTTTAACATTTAATAAACAACAAGAATAAAATGATTCTTAAACATTATGAGAGTGACTCGAACTGCGACCTAGAATTTGTTTATTCGCATCTTATTGTTATTTGTAGTTTATGTGCCTATCTGATTTATTAATCGTAGCTTGTTGTGTTGTCTACCTCAATCTTCTACGAGAAGAACTGTTTACGATCGCAAGGATGCTTGGCAATTAATTATCTGATGGTATAGAGGGAACACTTTTATTAATCACTCATTTAGAGTGCCGATAGTGTCAGTGATTCTGACGGTAGATGATTGACAACGCAGGGCGTAGGTGAAATTCCTTTACTCTGTTCTGTTACCACGATTCTATTTTCCGAGATTTTTGAAGTCGCGCGATACCTACTGTCGAGATATTCGTTTCACGTAGAAGCTCTTTCGAACGCAAATTGAGCGGGAGAAGTCTCCTATTTCACATGCGGTGCGCTTGCGTTTTCTTCACCCCGCATGATTTTATTATTTTTATCGCTATTGTATTATCGTAAGCGTAATTGCGACCGAAGTGATTTATCAAGCGTGTATCCGTAAGTGGGTTTTTCACTGGATGCAGTTTATAATCGAAGCTGTCGCATATGTGTAAATGACGTGATGTTCAAGAGGTGTACGCTCGTTCCAGGTCACGTCGTGCGCCTACGCACGTGTGACGCCTTTTGCATTAATTACGTTTTAATTATAAAATAAACGCACGAACGCTACGTCATTCGTTTCAATTCGTGTCGCGTACAGACAACTAGAGAAACGTATAGAAACTCAAGGGCCATTCGTTCCGTTAGAATTGCGTGCAAAACATACTTACCTGTATGTTAAATAGTGTATTTTATTGACACAGAGGGGGCGAGAGAGAGAGAGAGAGAGAGAGAGGGAGGGAGGGAGGAAGGGAATTATTGCACCAACTAATTAAAAATGAATTTGCAATTTTGTTAAGTACAGTTTATATTATGAGCACCTCATCGACCTACTTTGAAGTTATATATTTATATAAAAGCATTACGATTAAAGAAAAGAAACAAAAATCTCACTCGTATCTGTGCTTCCTCGACAAGTTTACGAATCGCTGCAATTTAATGGATGATTGATAGAGATGGGTTACTCTCGTGGATTAGTGTCTTCTAGTAACTCTCCAAGAATTAGACGGATGCATTGTCAGTCAGCGATCAGACATGAAGAACATGGATAAACTTGATTAATCTTCCAACTAAATTGTACAATTTATTAATTGTTCTTATTTGTTTAGAAGTTGCAAACGGACTACATTGATTACATTGATTACGATTGACATTTTCGGTATCGCGAGATGTTCTCTTATGTTTTTATGTGTCGCGATTTGGAAGACTCCTTTCCGACACATTAAATATTGGGCGATGTCATAGAAAGCATAGAAATTAATCGTGATCGCTATTTGTTTCCCTCTTTTGATTATCTTTTTTTACCAAAATTATTAATATACTAAAAAAAAATCTGGTAATAGCTGTCAAATGTTGAATAAAATAATTTCAATCAAATAATTCTGTTAATATAACCAAAAATAATTTTTACTTTTTTTACTTTTCTATAAATATTCAGTAATTATTAAATGCTGAATTATATTATTATAATACATTTGATAATACTTACTAAATATTTAGATAAATAAAATTATTTTTGGTTATATTAATTTAACATTTGATTGAAATTATTTTATTAAACATTTGGTAACTATATTACTCTTTTTTTTTTTATTATAGCCAAACACATTTGACTATCGATGAAACTAATGTTGCTAAATATTTAACGAGTAAATCGCACGAAGTGTGATTCCATAATTATCGCATATTCGCTAGAGAAATACTTAACGTCAAACAGCACAATTTATTGACGAAACATTGGTTAAACGTTGGCATACATTGGGGATATATTGGGGCAATGTTGCGTCGAATTCTGCTACTAGAAGTGTGCACCACGGAAGTAGCAAGTTTCTGATGATTTTGCGTCTCAATAATGCCAGCATTACAACCTGTTCATTCCGTTTCTTATCTGAAAGACGGATATTTGTTAGATTCTAAACGAGATGTAGAAACTATTCCTGTAACAAATTGCTTTATAATGTTCTAGCTTGTCTTACTTGCATTTTGTATAATTTTTCTTTAAAAAAAGAAAAAAAATAACAAAAATATGTTTCCACATATTTATGGAAACCGAGATAGATTTTCAATGTGATGTCACAATCAACTAAACAGTAATAAGTGGAGATGAATCGATATGTTCCATTTAAATTTATCATCTATTATTTATTTATAACTGAAAATGACGTTTTATTTTATTTTTAATTATTACTTTACATATCATTGTACTTCAATGATCAAATTCATAAAGACGCTTATCCAGAGTAAAAAGATTTAAAATCTCATATCTATGAAAACTACTAACCAAATCATTAATTACAGCAGTGATATCAGATCGTAGACATTTACAAGTTTACTGTATGTGCATATATGGGAAGAATACGTTACCAAAATGGGCACACTTATGTCCGTCATATCTTAATGCATGTGCTAGCGCATTTCCTTAAATGTGTTGTTGTATTTGTCGCATTTGTTTACGGTAATATATGTGAAAAAAAATGATCGATTTCACGCCACATGAGCAATAAAAAGTCTCTAATGAATTAAAATGTTAATTTTACGCCGATTTATTATAATTGGACTTGTTGGACATGGCTATGAAATATGTAAACAGAAAAGTAACGCAAGTGGAAAAATTCAATTTCAGATTAAAATTGACACACGATAATCAACGGCATCCGTACGCGATACGTTGACTTTCATCTCGAATACGTAAACACTAATTAATAATTGCCTGGTTTATTATTATAACGTACGCGAGCGTATGTCTGATGTAGATTCTCCGAAACTTCGAAACGGCGGGAAAAGAACATGTCATTTGGAAACTAGTTCCTTCGAAGAGACGACCTTCGAAGGGGTAACGCTTATCCCTGATACCGATAAGTTGTTATATCTGAGTGACTTCCTCTTTATGCCTTATTCTCCTGTTCACTTCATCATCTCTTCATTCCTTAAAGCTATGCTAAATTCGGACCTAGATCTCAGAAAGAATTGGCTAATCGCATTGATCATGTAATCGAATTATTCAAATGTAATAATTCTTTCTCTGTCTGAAATTTCGGACCGATTTCTAGCATCGTGGAGGCTTAAGAGAACCTCAGTTTTAACCGATTCCTTCGCATTTTCAAATTTTAGAAAAACGGTCAGAATAGCGGCAAGGCGTCAAAGAAGAAGAGAAACGAAAAGATAGTTGGCACCATAGTACATACGTGATAACGTGTGCGTGTGAATGGAAAAAATAGACTTACGCAGGACCACAAAGACGCACGAGAGAGAACGGAGCGGGACAAGGTGGCGGCTCTGCTAACTCATCAACTTCCGGCGGTAGCGGCGGAAGAAAAATGTCGAGCGTCGGGGACAGTCCTGACAGAATGGCTCTGCAATCGCACTACTCCTTACGATGGCACAATCATCTCACCCACATACAGCGGGCGTTCGAGGAGTTGTTGCAAGCCGAGATGCTCGTCGACGTGACCCTGATCTGCGCTGACAGCAGCGTCAAGGCACACAAAGTTGTCCTCAGCGCCTGCAGGTAAGTAAGCCTTAAAAGTACAGTTTCTTTGCTAAATTTTTCCTTTGCTGAATCTCATTTTAATCTTTGATTCCTTTTAATTTTCAACACGATGTCATTGGCTAAACAATAACAAATGAAAATGAATTGATATGTTCCATTTCAATTTATTGTCTATTGTTTATTCATAAAAATGTATGAAAATGACGATTTCTTATTATTTTATTTTTTATTATTGTGATATAATTATCACTACGTACCTCAATGATCAAATTGGTAAAGACGCTCGTCTCTGTCAGTAAAAAGATTCGAGTTCGAACCCTAGTTTGGATGAAATTTTTCACAATAATCTCTTTGCAAGATATTTATGAGCATTATTATTAAATTGGCGATAAATTTAATTTATTCTAATATTATTTCCAGCTTCAATTAATGCGAATCGACAGGTATTTGTAGAACTGAAAATGCATACATTCAAAATTTAATATTATTATTATTATTATTATGTTCAATATATTATTTTCTATTATTTATTTATATTTTAGATATTAAATTTTTTACCAAATAAGACTCTTTTCTTTTATTTGTAATAATCAATTAAATTTTTATTTTTAGTGAATGAATCAAATCAAAGAGAAATTATTGATTTGGCATTTGAAACAATTATTTTTATATTCTGCAGTTCTGCAAAATGAAACATTCATGTGTTGTTTTTGTTATTTATAAAGCAAAAAGAAAATTTTTTTATGCAATAAAGTAGGGTATAAATTTTCAAGGATTTCGTGACCACTCGGGGATCGTTTTATTTCTATGTTTTCTTATGTATTTTTCTTCGTAGATCGAAATAATCATTATAATAACCAGACTCTTAAGGAAAAATTGGTACACATCGAAATAAAATGAATAAAATCCTCATTCGCATCATTATAAAATCATTGTCATTATTATGTTTCAATAATTTATTTATGAAATTAATTCCAAATTAGATCAAATGCGAATAATATTGCACCACAAAACGTTAATTAGATTATATTTTTCATTATAATATTTGTCATCTCGGTACGGTTCCTCCTACTCCAGGCGTTGCATCACCGATATGATAAATATTATATGAAAAATATAATCTAATTAACGTTTTGTGGTGCAATATTATTCGTATTTGATCCAATTTGGAATTAATTTTATAAATAAATTATTAAACATAACTGACAGTGATTTTATAACGATGCGAATGAGGATTTTATTCATTTTATTTTGATGTACTAATTTTTCCTTAAGTCTGGCGTTAATAATTATTTTCGGTTTCTACGAAGAAAACATAGAAATAAAATGATCCCCGAGTAATCACGAAACTCTTAAAAATTTGTATTCTCCTTTATGAGACCAATAATGATACACTGTACTCACGTTGTAAGTAAAATTCCTCCTCTCGATAACTAAAAAAAAAAAGAATGCTTGCAGAATAAGAAATATTAATCCGACAGCAAAGGTTTAAAGCTTTCTAAACTCTCTCATCGCCTTTGCCCATGTATCTACTGACAATAACTTCTACATTGCTTGCCTTTCTAGCGGTTCCTCGATTAAAAATAATCGGTCGAGTTTTATTGATCAGCGGAAGTGTATAGTGTATCTTAAAGAAGCGATGCGCATTGAAAACCGAGAGTGGTTCTTGCACTCGGCAGGTCTCTTTTATCCGAAGAAAAATTTCTTCGTCGCTTCTTACCTTCGTGGTTTACCGGGCAACTAAGTGCCGCTTCGTACCGTCTATACGTTACCACAACGCTCTTCTCGCTTCACGCGAGACGTGTGACGTAAAGTTGACAACGAGCGAAAGTCTTGTACCATCTGATTGATTCGCCGTCGCTCAATCAGGGAAGGAGCGCTAATCCTTGCGGTGACTTTTTGCCCGCGGTTTCTGGCCATCGTTTTATCTTACTGAGCGAAGACATGCAACGTTTCACGCCTGGGACGCATGTAATGTTGCAAATATCACGGTGCAAAATTTTCCGCGATTGTGTCGCAACGTACTTAGCGCAAATACATTGTGGATCAAGCAAAATGGAAAAACGCTTTTTTTTGCTTCTTTTTTGGATTCCCAAATTTTAAAAGAGAACGATCGTAATCGTATGGAGTCGTTTTCCCTATGTTACAGTCCTTTCTTCGAGAGGATATTCGCTGAAAATCCGTGCAAGCACCCCGTGATCGTGCTGAAGGACTTCTCGCACCATGAATTGTCCACTTTGGTGCACTTTATATATCGTGGTGAGGTGCAAATCGCTCAGGAGGAGTTACCGGGGCTGATGAAGGCCGCAGAGTGTCTGCAGGTGCGTGGATTGTCGTCATCGGAGCCGAGGCCGGTGTCGACGGAACCCAGGCCGTTGTCGTTGGCGTCAACGCCGACGCGCGATCTCATTCTGGCTGGATCACCAACACCAGAAGTCGCACGACACGGCACACCGGAAGATGATGAAAACGCGTTGGAGAGTACAGCGGAGATGAAACCTATCCTGCTTCCACCAACGAGGGACCATCAGGCCAAGTCGCACATTGGCCACATGAACTTTGGTATCCGCGAGAGTTGCGGCTCGCCGTCAATGCCACGTCGGAAACAGGCGCGTCCGCGCCGACGATCCGGCGAATTGCTACCGCAAGATCTGAGCAGACGCTCGACCCCACCGGTCAGTTCGAGTCCATTGACGAGCGTTCTTAATCTCAGCGGTCAACACCAGGTGCAGCAGCAGCAACAGCAGCAGCAGCAGCAGCAACAGCAGCAGCAGCAGCAGCTACTACTGCAGCAATCTCAATATCATCAACAACAATCGATTAACAACGTACAGAATCAGCAGCAGCAGCAGCAGCAGCAGCAAGAAGACATGGCGGAGAATCTCTCGATGAAGAAACCTATATCGCCGAGCGGATTAGATCAGCATCATGTGAAGACAGAAGGCAGTGAAGCGACGAGCAGTCCTCGCGGCTCGCCGCTCACTGGAACGAGTCTACTACATCATCCGGATCCTGTATCAGACATCCCGGCGGCCGTAGCAGCAGCTGTAGCGGCAACTGTAGCATTGTCGCTACCGACAATGCCGACGTTATCGTTGTCGCAACCGCATCCTCCCGAGTACCTGACAAGCCTCAGCCAATGGCTGCCCGGGCATCCTCAAAGTCAACTGCCGCCGCCGCCGCCGGCTCAAAGTCACCATCCACGCGAAGACAGTCCGCATGGTTCCAGCAGATCTCATCCGTATCAACAGCAGCAACAAGAATCAGCTTTGCCGCGACGTAGCGCTATGGCGATGTTTACACCGACATTAGACGGCGTGACAGCTCTAGGTGGCGGACTTTTCTCGCATCACGCTACCACATATGACAGAGGTATCCTCGCGGATTCGCTGCTTACGGATAATTTCAAGCCAGAAGCGCTCCAAAATCTCTTTGGTACTCCCAGTCTCGGTCCTGCGCCCGCTAAAAAGACAAAAAAACATCGTAATGATGGTGACACGCCACGTAGATGGACCGATCACAACACTCGAGCTCTCGCGGTTAATAGGCCCAAAGGGCAACACAGCGCTCCGCGAGGTGGACCACCACGATCCTGGACGAATAACGAACTTACATTAGCTCTGCAACATGTTTGGGAAAAAAAGCTGACCACGTCGCAGGCTAGTCGTATGTTTGGTATTCCCTATAATAGCTTGCTAATGTATGTGCGTGGTAAATACGGGAAGAGTCTAAAGCTTGAGCAATTACGTAGGACTTGTACCGGCACCAATAACTCTGAAATCATGAATAACAATAACATCAAGCCCGTCCAGCAGTCCGCGCAGATGAGCCACGGGCTCACCGGTCTGCCGCTGCAGCATCCGGGGGACAACAGCGGCTATCCCCATCGCGGTCTACTCGGCGGCAACATGCCGCAGCCACAGGGCTACTATCCCGCCGATTATGCCACCGCGTCTTTTCCCCTGGTGAATATGGTGCATATGTTACCTCCGAGCGAGCAGAAGGCCTTTGAATCGTCCGCGAATCCGGGCGGCGATGGGGGCGGGGGTGGGTGCGTAGGAAGTGGGGTAGGGGATGGGAGCGGCAGCAGTGGAGGTGGTGGCGACCTGACGAACTCCCAGACCAGCGAGACACCATCCCCCATCGTTGACCACCATCATCACCAGGAGTCGTCGATGCAGTCGCAACCAGCGCAATCGACGCCCGCGTTGCTACAGCAAAACGGTTCTGATTAGGATTCAATAGAACCGTTTGGCTAGAATGGTACGTTCTTGTATGTTGATGTTAAGCGATGATTGATTTGTTACCTTTGCCCACTGAGGGTTGAGCAGATAGTCGATTAGTCCTTTGGCTGTGAATACCTGTATCATAATCGGTCAGTGATAGACCTGGTTATAAACTCGCGTTAATTCGCAAACGTATGTCGCAAATATGGTTATTTAGTTAATTATCTTGAGAAAACATCTTAGGAGATTTGAGATTGAACTTTTCTAGAGATATTGACATCTGCAAAATTATCGCCTTCGTGTCATACACTCACATATATAAAACTCAAAAGTTTATAGCGCTTTTAATATATCTCTTCAAGAAATATGCTATAATTCAGAATTGATTTGATTTTTCTTAAAATATGTCGTTAGGATTCGTGCCTACTGACTTTTTGATCTGACTTAGTTGATCGCGTCAATTAATGTACTGACGTTTTCTATTTTTTTGTAAAGAAGAAGAAGACATCAGTATGTTGATCGGCACAATCGGCTTCAGTGGAGAAAAGCCTTTAAATATAAAAATTTAGGCGAATGTCTATTTTTATATTTTTATATTTAAAAGATGATCTCTTCAAAGCTTTTAAGGAATTCTAAATTATTGTTGAAATACTAAAATAAAAAAATATTTTAGATAAAAATTTTTGTGACTTTTTATATAATTTATGACTGTGCGTATTTATATTTTCCAAAATTAAAATATTTTTAAAAATACCTGTAAGATAACTTGTTTTAAAATAAATTATAAAATAACTTTATCACATATGGATGTGGCTTTGGTATAAAATTGCCTTTCATATTAATTTATAAAAAAAGTTTAATTTTTTATAAAAGTAATGATAGAAAAAATAGAGATCTGTTGAAAGATAGTTATAAGATAGTTTATTCTTGGATAATTTAATTCTTGGATAGATTATTTTTTAATAATTTATAATTCTAGAATGCTATCGATAATAAATTTTACATATCGAGATATTGAGTGCTAAGCTATGCCTTCAATCAGGATGCTCACTCTGCCATATTAAAAGCTAGCACAAACGAGAACAAGCTTTTAAAAATTCAGCCCGTTTTATATCAGTTTAGACTCCTTGATCGCCGTTATAATCTTATAATAGAGTATGATAAGTGATTTCAATTTTTAAGCGATTTTGTGTTATAATATTTTTTATTGATAAGTATTATGAAGGGATGTTGATTATACATTCTCTCCCCCAAATTTTCAAGATTAAGTTTGATAGTGCGTTTGTTCTTTTTCTTTTTGAATTAACAATTAGGTTTTTTTATGTTTATGAAGATCTATTTTATCGTCAAAAGTGTGAAATGTTTCAAAATTGTTTATTATATTAATTAAGAGTGATCTATATTTTCTTGTACGTATGTGTATCAATAACAATACTGTCTAACAATAACTTATCATTCAATGTCGATAGTATTCTAGTAATCCTGTTAAATTTTAATACTTAACAATATATTTCAAAGAAAATTAAATCAATTTCAGACAATTATGACGTATTTTACTTACAAAAAATATATCATAAAAGCAATACATACAATAGCTAGAATACAACTAGAACTGAGAGATCCATCCGTGGATCTTAAATATTTTGAGAAAACAATTTGACGTGCCGCAGCCAAAGGGTTAATCGTACGATAGTTAATTAAGAGACCCCTCCGTAAAGTTTTTCATCGCACGGGGGTTATATAGATTTACACGCGCGCGATTCAACACAAGACACTATCCTTCACAAGACTGACTTTTACCAACCGACTCGCAGCTCTCCGCAGGGTATACTCTCGATGTAACATTCGAGCTTTGCTCAATCCACGCTTAAGCGCCATTAACTGCTCTCCGCTCGTTTCTGTGCTTGCCACTTGGGTTTTGTTGCTGTGTCTTTCCTCCGTCGGTGGTTAGACCGCGTGAGATTTTTACGGCTGTCAAGAAAAATACTCAAGAGCTCTTTGTCGGATGTCGTTCATATAGTTTGATTCCCGATGAACATAATTTGGAAATTGATTTTTAGCAAGTATTTATTCAACCTCGAGATTTATTTTCCAAAAAACATCTTTTTAAGTGAAGATAAAAATTGTTTTTCGAAAACATCTCTTTAAGAAGATAGAATTAAAAGTAAAATTTTCGTTCATCAAAATTGAATCTTGGTAACAAAATCTTCGAGCATATGTTCCGCCTTTTATATTCAGGCTCGTTCAGTCAGACTCGTTGACGATACGTCACATCGTCTTGTTTTAATGTCGTCCGCAATCATCGATTCTTTCTTGAGACGCGAATTGAAGATTGTCGGATCTTTTTGCGAAAACGAAATGGCATCGAAAACATTGCGACGCGATCGCGAGACAACTTTCAGCGCCACTGCTATGTATAGTTCCTGCTGCAAAAGTGATCATGTACCAAATAGTATTTGCTAACGGCTGAAGAAAGTACGATGCTTCAATATCAACAACGTACAAAATACGTCTTGAACGAAAAATGACGATTATGTTTACGATAGATAAAGAATGAGATGAGATAGCACGAAACTTTTTTTATTGGTGAAATATATGATGACTAATTAATGGCATATCGAGAAGCTCATTTCAAACCGTTGACTTGGAGGAAAAAAGGAAAGAAAATATATGTAATAGTCGGAAAAATTATACGAAATAGTTGAAGTATAGATATTACAATGAATGTTTCAATATAAAACTATTAAATTAAATATGTTCTTTTTTATTATTGCGATATGATTTGTTAGTTAATTTGCAACTTTAGTTATTTACTATATAATAAAATATAAAATATAAACAGCTGATTATTAATATCATATCTAAATTAAGTTAACTTTTAATTTTAATAATGATAAATGAAAAATCTTGAACAATTGAAGAAACATTTTTTTCAGTGATTTGACGAATGAAATTTAACATTTGACAAATTATTTTAAGGATGTTATATCTAAAAATAATATCAAAAATATATAAAAATTTATAAAAATATACAAAAATATATAAAAATATATAAAAATTTTATAGATTGTACATCTGAATATCTGTATAAAATTTGAGTATAATTCTTTTATTGTTTAAAAATTATTCAATTTTTTTATTTATTTGATTTTTAAAATTTTGTAATATTTATTTGATAAGAAAATAATATTAAAAATTAAATCAAATTTTATACATAATCAAATTTTATACTGATCATACAATAATAAATTCGTGTAAAAATCTATTTTAATTTATTCGTTTATTATCCAAACTGCAGAAAAATATAATCATTTTGCTGTATAAAAGACAAATTATTTGTCATTTTATTTTATGCAATTGATTTTAAAGTGTATTCGCGGACTAGTATCACTAAAAGTATCATTAATTTTGAATAATAATATTGGCTAATATTAATTTCTTTTGGCTGATTATTTAACTGATGTTACTTTTAACTAATATCGTATAGCCAAAACATCCTTAATTTAAATTATATGATTATATATAATTCAACCTATTTTATATTTTAGATTTAATTATAATAATTATTTAATTATGATTCGTGAAATTGAATTTCAGAATTGAATTCAAAATTAATGAACATTATTGTAATGCATGATAAATTTTGTTATCCTTTCGACTAAATTTTCTCAATTAAAGTCCTTTTAGTTTAGTGTTTAATTTTAATTTTAGTTTGTAGTTTAGTTCATAATTTGTGATTTTTTTAGTTTTTAATTTAAAATAATTTCTAATTTAATGAAATACATTTTTATGCGATTATTGATACGGTTTTTAAATGAAGCTTCTCGAATATAATTGAATAAGGCGACGAAAATATTATTGACACGAAAACAAGCATTTTTTTCGTGCGAATCGTCTGTTTTTCATGTCTGATAAAAAACAATCTTGCTGAATTGCGACAGTCGTGGATAATGCAGTAACAGTGACAATAACTTGTCAAGATTTCCCATTTATCAATCCCACGAGAATCTTACCCGTTGTCAGTATGCTCCGATGTGAATAATTTTTAGGTCTAATTCACTTACTCGATAGTGATATTATTTACAGAATAGTCTGTAAATAATATTTTTAATTGTTGACTGTTTTATTCCGTTCGCTTCTTTCTATTCGAGTTTCCCGCTTTTGAAGTATCCGACAACACGAGCAAAATGAAAAAAATCGCGCGATCTGTCGAGACGTGAACAACTATCTTTGGTTTGACTCATTACGAACGGATAATTCGACGAGAAACGAGGCAAGCACGTGCAATCGCCGATTTTGGCGAGTACCGAAACGCGAAATGCAATTCAAGGGAAATTAAGGATCGACAGCAGTATAATTTCGGAGAGTTCAATTCTCAATCACACGAAAGAGATGTGAAAAAAGCGCGGTCTGCAATGAAATTCACCGAAATCATACTGATCTGAATGTCCGAAAAGCAAAAAAAGTGAGAGAAAGAATATAAAAACGTGACAAACGTTGAATATACTTTTAATCGTAGACCACAATTTCACAACAATATTTCGACAACCAGACGGAAGCGCAGGGTAACTAACACATCAGGGATAGCCACAGACAAATCTACGATAGATAAAGAAAATGCTACATATTAAATTGTAAAGGTAATGGTAAATGATTACTTAGGTAATTATTAAAGTTATAATAACGATATGATTATTTCGTTAAAGAGATTAAGAAAGAAAGAGGAGGAGTTGAAGAAAAGAGAGACAAAAAGTGAATGAATGACAGAAATAAGAATCATATGATAGAATCCGTTATGTCACATTCTTTACTACTCCTAGAGAGAAACAGGATAAGATATATTATGAGAAAATAATAATAATAAAGTAACGAAGAATAATAATAGCGATTTAAGTAGAGCATAAACGACAGACGGAGCGTATAGGTGCGACACGGGGTTTGAAGTGAATATTAGAGAGACCACAGGTTTTCGGACCTCATCCCCAAAACAACCTGTACAATACAAACTGATATTATTATTGATTATTAATACTATATATATTATATATTATATATACAGGGTGTTTTAAAAGAGTTTATAACTGCTCCAACATGTAGGATGTACCCTCAGTTCTCGTCTCGCTTGACATGTGTACACAATTATATAAATAATTAGACTTACGCTCACATTACATCATGTTTTTACATTTAGTTAAATTAACAAAAGATTTTAATTTTGTACCAATTAAAGTATACCTAATTGAATTTGTTATTTATAAGAAATATTTATTTTTGATATTTTTATTTATTATTTATTCTCAAATATTTTTTTTTAAATGTTTGACTTACAAGAGAAAGAAATCTACAGATTTCTGTTTTATAGTATTTAGATTGAAACTTTTTTTATAAAAAATGAAATAACCATTTTTGTAAATATTTCATTTTTGTTTCCATAATTAATTTATTTTTATTTTATTGGAGCATCATGAAATTATATTCGGACGATTAAGAGGGTACAACCACGTTGAAAATGGTTTTAACAATTTTTTATCCACTCTGTTGACAGAAAGAAAGAAAGAAAGAGAGAGCGAGAGAGAGAGAGAGAGAGAGAGAGAGAGAGAGATAGAGAGAGAATGAGTAACAGAGAAGTAGGATTAAATCTTAACTGTATGCGACAAATGGCGCAGAGTTAAAATGCAGTTAAACAATGACTGTTCGTATGCATACAGGAGTGCGTGCGAGAGCGTACATAAATACTATTTATAGGTCTTTGTGATAGGCACCACATGTGCAGAATTCAGTATTATTTTACAGATGATTGGAAAAAGAAACGGTCAGCACGTTTTCTTTTTCAATTAACGTTTTTGTTGTTCGTAGGCACCCCTTTAGCATATTAAATTAAGAGAACTTTCTCCAATCGCAATGTTTATCGTCTCTCGCATCTTTTGTGAGAGACGACGCGCAAAGCTTTAAAGGAGAGAGAAGATGAGAGAGTATCTTAAGAATGAAAGAATGAGAAAGAGGATAAGAAAGTGAGAGAGAGAAAGAGAGAAAGTGCATGTAAGAGAAAGAGAAGACAACAGGGGGACATTATAGGCACACAGGCACGGAAAAAAAGGAGCATTATTATTGTGGCATAGGGTGTGGATAGAGAGACGCGTATCGATTGGTTACTTTATTATAGCGAAAGGATAATACATGTTAAATACAAGTAACGCATTATTGATTGATTTTAAATTGTTGCCTTACTTGTGTTATGGTGTCGTGTTAAGGTCGCTATATCTTAACGAGTGAATTAACAGCGAATGTGAAAGTTTTTAAATCAATTCGCTCGAGAGTTCGATTTAGTTTTTATTCGCTGTTTATTCGCTTTCACAGTTATACGCTCGATAAAATCGGCGCCAGTACAATCGTCGCTGTAATAATGATTACAATGATTCTTATTAATTAATTATGCAAAATTTGTAATAATGTATAATTCGTTGTTAAAATCAAACGCACGTATATGCACGAAAGAAAAATAACAAAATAAGGAGGATGATATCCGAGTATTAAAATTACATGTTTTTATTGGACAAGTTATAAATAATGCTGTGCCATTATTTTCATTGTACAGAACGTTAGAAAAATGAAACTCATCGCGAATCGCAAATAGTTCACTCAAAAAACAGTTCTTACTCCGCAAACAGTGTTCACTCAAAGAAAGTTCTTCTAATGAGATTAATTTTCCGAACTGATTAAGCATCTTTTATTCGATTTAGTGAGTACTAAATTCGTACTTTCTAAATTCGAAATCATTATATAACATATATTAATTTATACAATAATTTTGTATCGTAGGATATTTGTAAATTCAATTCTTTATAAAAACTCTACTTTTATTTATTATAAAAAAAGCTGTTTCATGATGGAAAGATGAAATTTTAGGAAAAAAAATCGATTATTTATAAAAGGAATACCGGATAGGCACTGATACCGACTGACGAATGAAAAATAATATTTTATTTTTCCGGAACTTCGCTTAAGCGGAGTCACCATTTTAGTTCCTACAGTACAGTACGACGATAACTAATATAACTTTCCAGTAATGTAAAATACGAAACGGGAATAGTATTATCTTACTTATTGCATAAGTGATAAAGAAAGACGGAGTGAAAGAGAAAGAAAGAATGGGAGTAATTGTAGGAGAGACAGAGAAAAAGTGAAAAACAAGAGGATATGCCTCCGTAAAATATTATTTTTAATTTCGTGTAATCTACAATTGTACATAAGATCAGAGATAAACGCGCTGTCGATTATTTATGCGTAATATATAGGTATACATACTTATATATATACATATTATACATATACGTATATTTATCGATAATTGTGCGTCGCGAGCATTGTTCTTCGAATACAATCTTTGATCGAATGAACAGTGAGAGGCGAGAAACAAAACACAAACGACGAAGTAGGCGAGCACATTTGTAAAAACGCGATTTCTGCGTCGCAATTAACGTAAAAGTCTATATGTAACACTCGATATTCTTAATGACATTGTGTTGCTGCTAAGTAGGTTAACGATGATCAAAGTATCACACGCAAGCCTTGTCTAAAATTTAATCTTGACAGCCACGGATTTTCCCGCCGAATACAAGTCGAATGGAAATTGCGCTGTGTTGTACACGCGGTCGTTGAAAGATGGCGCTGAAATACGCTCTCGGGGAATCCCATTCTGAACTACACTTCGCCAGAAGGGATTTACCAACCGGCGGCACATCCGAACAATCTGAAGTTGTCGAGTTACCGATGGTTCGTACAAAACTCGTTTCCCATCGTCGCTCTTTTCGCGGTCGTACTTTATTGTCTTAGCACAGTGTCTTCAGATATACACAAGCAAATTTACATTTCCTAGATGATTATTTCTTCTTCTAGTGTGCTTATTATTTTCCATTCGATGAATGACGATACGTCATCGATATCATTGGCGCAGAAATCGCTGTTTTGAAATCTCATCAAGAATTCCATATTGTATAAAGAAATAGAAAAAAAAACCGGAAAAACGAGAACAGATGAAATAGTTACTTGCATCGGTTGTGCTGTCACGTAGTTCCTAAATCGCCCTAGCCTCGCCCCGAGCGCATGATAAAATGATATAAGATGATGAATGAATGAAGAATGAATGAACATGTGAAATTTATTTTTTTTCGAAGTACGGTCGATAAACGATACACCGTTCGATTCTTTTTATTTCTATGTAAATGCATATTGATATTATCACTGACTTTTTTATCATGTTCGGAAAAGCCTAGAATTGAATGTCAATTTCTCAATCCTCTGAAATCGTAAGATAATGAATGAATATTTTAAATATATTGTTATTTTTTAAATGGGACTTATAAAATCGTTCCCATACAGCACAAAAACTTTCAATAACACTGTTGTAACATTTACAATGTTACTGCAATATTGCTGGAATAAACTGTGCTGTATGGATTGTAAAATATATTTATGTCAACAGTTGGACTTTTTTATGCGAGCTGTTTTATACAATGTATAATTATCAAGAATCAATCGGGTCTTCCTAGATATTATTTGAATCTTTGAAGATCCTTTTTTTATGAAACGCACGTGACGTGATAAATATTTATCCCATTTTAAAAGAAAGAAAAAAATCCGTGTACGTGACTTTTAATAAGAAATTTTTTACCAATACGCGATCATATTTCAATTAATGTTGTAATTTCGATAACTAACCTTTTGATGCAAACGCGTTTATGAATGTCATATTTGGCACGTTCGTAAGAACGAAAAAGGAAGAACAAAGATTGGTATTCTTATCCCCTTTTAGGCGCGATTTAAGTAAAAGCGTCTGTCATACGCGAATTAACGTGTCAGGAGGACGCTTTTAGCTAAAGTCGTCTCCCCAAAAAAGCGTGGTATAATCGGCGTAAAGAGCGACGCGCTTGTACAACTATATATATCGTTTCTCATAAGAAGCGAAATATGTAGATACCGGTGGATCGTATTTTACCGTACGACGAAAGAGAAGTAAGTGGGACGAAGAGATCGAGGGTGCGTGAAAGAGAGAAAGAAAGAACGGTGTGTGATATGGACGTATTGAGAGAGTCACGAAAAAGTGGATAGAGCGTGTGTGATATAACTGTAGTTGTGTGCGGTACGATACGGATGAAAAATTATAGAAAACACGAGAGAAAGAGAAAGAGAGGATCTTGATTACAGCACATCGCAGATTATAATATAACGATATATTTATACTAATTACAATTGTACCATAACGATTATAATACTACTTATTATATTATACAGAGCCGCCGCCACCCAGTATATTTTTTACAGGTTTACATTGTATTACAGTTTATAAAGTTTGATATACAATAAAAAAAAGGAACGATTACCTAAGCGCAGCGCACGCCCGCGGCGGCAGCCGGCGCGTCTCGTCTATTTATAGGGTGAGAACAGTCGAACGATTAAGACGCCGCGGCGCGCACTGCGTCACGCTATAACTACAATACTTCCGAGTGTTGGAAGATCGACGCCACGAGAGAAAGAGATAAATCACAATAACGTTGTCGGGATGCTTCTCACCTTTGAGGCAATAAGTGTTGACTATAAGTGTCATTCTGTCTTTGTTACTTATTGACTGCTAAAAAAGACATAATGACACTTTTGTTGACAACTGATGTCGTTACTATTGACATTCTATCGGAGGCGTTGTGACTCTGTCAAAATGCTCTTTTTTCTTCGGAAGAATGTAAACAATTAACGGCAAGCATCAATGGTTGGAAAGCACAATCGTTTAGGAGATTAGCTTTAGGAGATTAGTTGGAGAAAAATAAGAAGGAAAAAAAAGGATTCATGCTTGTCAACTGGCCTTTTACCAATAAATGGGCTTTCCTTCTTTCGTAGAGAGGAACTTAAAGAAAGATATGCAAGCTTTAAAAGAACACATGTTACACACGATGTTGGCCTCGAGCTTCTAACACCCGCGCCGATAATGGATAAATGAACGCTACATAACTTGTGATACGTTTACCGCTGGTTACTACAGAGACTTCCTAGCCGATCCTACGACAGGCTCGGCACCACTAGTTCACTCACGCACACGACTCAACGTTTATACGGATTTATTATTACAGATTTATTGAGTAATATCGAATTATTGCGTATAACAGTAATTAAATTAGGTGAGATATACTTAAAACGGAGAGACTACAATGTGAAAACAAGAAACAGTTACAATGCGAATCTCTCAATTATATGGTGTGAATGCGCACACGAGGCTAGGACGAGGCTAGCTACCTAAACCCCACGTTCATTCTTCAGATTACATATAACATGCGGATTACACACAAACAAACACATATTCATACATACGCAGACACACAGATCCAATCGTATTCACTCTAAACCCTAATAAAATCTGTACATACCATTGCAATACTCGTCGTATTTCTTTCCATCCCCATCGTTGCGGAAAATATCTCAATTTTTTTGTTAATTTTTATTTTTACAATTAATAATTTCGTAATTTACTCCAGATATTTCTACCTGGATCATAACCGGCATCAATGAGATGCTAAGTATAATATATCTGTCAGGATATCGTATTATGTAATTTAATACTCCTCCGATTAATTGTCGAGATGTTCGACGATATCGGTCAAATTGCAACGGGATCACCTATAGAGAGTATGCGAAGTGTGCGACGGAGATAATTCGAAACTGCCTCTCTGTTTACCTGCTGCCTCCCTTTCCCCTTCCATCCCGAGAAATGCAGCCAGTGGATCACTAAATGGTCAATACCTACGCATAGCTGCGAGTAACCGGTTGTCACTCAGATTGATGAGCAGTCGAAGCAGTTTCGAAGCAAATTATTGTTATTCTGATTACATAATAAGCTGAGGGATAAGGGTACGGAGGAGGGCAGGAGAAAAGAAAGGGAGCAGAGGGAGAAAGACCGACGATGCGATAAAATGAGAGTAGTCTTTGGTACTCGAGAAAGGATGAGAGAGGGTGTATAAGTTTAAAGAAGGATGAAGGGAGGGTACATGGAGTGCGAATAAAAGAGGAGATAGAGAAGAAGTGGGAAAAAGAGAGAAGACCGAAAGAAGGCGAGAGAAAAAGACGGAGAGAGATGAGGATAGGAGAGGCCGAATCTGAAGGAGTGGAGGCATAATTCTGAGGGGGCTTGGAGGCCAGGAAGGCCGGTTCCGCGAATTCGCGTAATCGATTCCGTCATGTCGCGGACCACCCGGGTACGGTCCTAATAAATAAGTAATACATCGGTTGTGAACTGAAAGATCGGAATTCCGGGAGGAAGGCGCACGGGCTTCGGTATACATTGTGTGTTACGTGCATACGCGCTCTATCTCTTTTCCTCACTCGCGCTCACACACATAGTAATACACACACGCACACACATTTTTCTCGAGTCCATTTTGAATGAAACCCGAAACAAAGTGTGCACTATGCAACAATCATCGAACATACTGAGGCTTGTCGCATTTTTAAATTACCATTATTACCAGACGCCATTTAGACTGATTAACAGATTGAGAAGATTCGAATCATGCATTTTTTTTCTCGCTTAAATAAAAAATAATTAGTATATTTTTAATGAATTAACAACGTTTGTCCTAAATAGTCGGGAAGTACGAAATTCAAACTCTGATTGAGGTAATATTTTTTGCAATAAGTCATATTTACTTTATGCAATAAACTACATTTATTTAGTGTTTTAAAATGCTTGACAGTATCATTATTGAATTGTCAAACAATTTAATTTATGGTATTATTAATTCAGTTTTAATTGCATTCAGTTTATGATTGCGTTTGAAGTTTGACAATTGACACGCAATTTATGTAACTAAAAAATGTATTTAAACATACAAATATTATTGAATGAAAGATTTAAGCCTTCACCATATTAATTCTCTTTTGTTTATTTGAGTTAATATATTTTTGATGCAGATTATTTTTAAACCAGATATGTTCTTAGCGGAATGAAATGATTTCGTAGACACATTTTTATCCTTTTTTTTAACAATAAACATTGCATTAATCTTTGAACGCTAACATACGTTAAATTTTACATGCAAATGAGCGAGGTAAGTGATTTCAATTTTTGAAATTGTTTACCTCGAACACTATGCTAAGTTATATGCCTTCAATGATCAATAATGATCAATATATATATATATTATAACAGTGATGTAGGTGATTTCAATTTTTAAATTTTGGATTTTTATATATTTTATTGAGAAAATTTACACGTCATATCTACGTATGTATAAATATTATTAATAGATAATTTAGTTTTCCTATTTGAATTTCATTTTTTTATTGTAGATATAATATAAAAATGGATAACAATGAATAGCATATTATTTTTAAATTAAATTTAATGGTGTGTTTATTTTTTTCCCTTCAAATTAATAATTGGGTTATTTATGTTTATTTTGTTATTAAAAGTTTAAAAAATATAAAAATCTTATGTTATATTAAATCCTCTAAAAATCTATTCGAAAATTATTTTTGAAAAATAGATTATGTTATATTGATCAATAGTAATTTGTTCCCTAGGAAAATTTACATATTAATAGCAATACTGTATCACTCAAGATCGATAGTGTTCTAGGTATTCTAGAAGTTCTATAGTGTTCTAGGATTGATAAATGTAAAAATAGTTTAGATATGAGTCAGTAATTTTAATCATGCAATTATTGAAATGAGACAATCGGAAGAAATATTAAGAAAATACTAATTAATTTATTGCCAGATCACTTTTAAATACTGTTTCCGAGAATGCGGACATAACATATGAAAATTTATAGAAAATCTATAAATTTCAATATTTGCAGTGAAACAATAGAATGTAGTCCTTGCAGAAAACGGACGGGCTGAAGAGGGGTGGAGGGGGCGGGGGAGAGGGCGATGTGACATATCACGCGCGCGTGTATTCGCTCGAATTTCTACAGTCTTTGCAACACTTTGCTCTCGAACTATTTTAAAGATACCTATAAATACGTGCATGCCGTACGGTAATATACGACAAATGCGCCTGCAGAGGGCAAACATACCGTATCTGGCTTGCCGTTTAAGTAAAATCGATCGCAACGAGAAATTAATTATTAACCGTAACGTATTGTGCGTATCTATATGTGTGTGTGTGTGTGTACACATGCATACACATACCACATAGTATATATATATATATATATATATACATATACATACACATACGTACGCATGTCCGTACGCGTTGCATTCAAGGCCACTCTCGAGAATCTCGAGGGATATATTTCTACGCGAGGTTTAAATTGAATGTTTAATTATCCGAATAATGTGCGCGCATGGTTTGTCGCGACGACAAATTATTAAAATGATTGCACACACGCGGTCGGGAAGAAAAGCCAAATCGCCCACTCGAATTTATCGCGTGGGAGTGTTTTTACATATTTCCTTGTTACGAAATAAAATCTATGGATTTACTTATTGTGACTTCTTCTGTCTAAAAGATGTATCCACGTACATAAATTAATACTTTTCCAATTATGTTCCATAACAATGAAACGTTTCCTATGTTATTTTTAGTTAGAGAAATGAATTAGAGGAAAATCTTTATTACAAACTATCCTCTAAGAACCATTCTCTAAAAGACTGACTATTGTAAGTCTTGAAGCTACAAAAACAATAATTATCACGGTATATAACACAGACGTTGCTCTTAACAGTTCGATGCGCACGGTAGCAGTAATTAACAAAAAGCGTAAAATAAGTATTGCAGAAACACTCGTCGAAAAAGAATCAGCGGTAAAAAAGAGAAATTTAAATTTCTATTAGGAATAATAAGAAGGAAGTAAAAAAGATATGTACTGTATAATTGCTGGATTAATTTAGTAACAAACTAAATAGAGCTAACCGTATGAGATTTTGACGCAGTTGAACAGAAAAAGAAATTACTCGTTTTATTTTATTACTTCTTCTTACATCTATTAACATTTAGATATACATATAGATATAATTTATTGTTATATCTTGTATATTTAAAATCATGCAAAAGTTGCAAATTACATATTATATCTTTGCCTTTAAAGATTTAAAGTGATACAAATTAACAAATTAAATTTTGAGATTATTATGACTAAAAAAAATGAATATAGAAGAATTAGAAAAAGATTCTTAAAATTAGTAAAAGATGAAAAGTTAGTTGAACGAAATTAGAATTAAACTACATTGGTAGAAACAGGCATAACACATAAGACTGAATTTTTGAGTATAACATTTTTTTAGTTGTATGCACTTTTGAACCAATATTTTTTATTCCTTATTTGAACAAGAAAGTCATTCCACTGTTCTTCAATTCTCATACTCCAACGTATTCGCTGCACATGCACGTATACAGATGTATTCTAAATAAGATCCTAAGGTTGTCAATGCGACACTCGACACCTCTGAACACGTGTAACACTTGGAAGGTGTCGGCGAGTCTTCTGTCAGAATCAGTATTACAATGTAGGGAACACCTAAAGCGGGGTAGGTCTTCACGCTGCCGAGAGCAGGGGGAATCAAGGAGAGGAGTGAGCTATTCGAGCAAGTTAGGCTCGATGAACAGGTGGATCATCGAAGCCGACATTCGAGGCTCTTCCAATCGAGCGATGAAGCGAATAATACACATGAGCCTCGAGGTGAGGGAAAATTTTTCGTACAAGCTATCCAATAAACGCATTTTCAGCTCTTTTATTCTGAAGAGCCAAGAAGTATAACAAGACAGAGTATCTATATGAAAAAATAATGAGAAATATATTTTTTACAAGATTTTATTAATTATAGTTTCATATGAATAATTTTAAAAAGTATTTAATATATTTTATAAATATAATGGCTAATTATATAACATGTTTATTATTATTATTTTATTTTTTATATATTTAAATACAAATTATATCTATATATTTAATACACAAGTATTGTAAAATATACAAAATTTTTATATGCGATAAAAGGTAGTTTTGATAAGTTAATATCTTGACAAAATTTTTCAATGTCTCATACTATATTAATTATATAATATTTATTCAATCCTTTTTTTTTTTAGATGAGAGATTATATTTCGTTAAACTCAATCGATTAGTCAATTTTTGCTGTAACTTGGGAAACACACACGCGCGATGTTTCAGACGTGTTAAATTTAGAAATTTCGCACGACAGCATTAGCCACAGTGATCCTTGTTCTTCGTTTTACGGTTAGAAGTCTCGCATTTCACTGTTTTCTGACCTGCAGGGTAGTCTTTGATTTTTTCTGCAGCTATGTATCGAAAAATTCGCGCTCGTTTCAGTCTTACTGATTATGGCATATAAAGCGCAAGTCATTCTCTTAAACTTTTATTCTGCAAGTTTATTACAGTATAAAGAGAGTTCAAGAGAAATTAATTTCACAATTTTATGGATGATTACTATGTAATTATTCAGTTAGTTTTATATGCAATATCAACGTATAATGTGTAATATTAATGAACTAAAAGACAACGGTATTGAGAAAGAATTTGTCAAACTAGTCAGAAGATACTATATAATTTACACATTCATCATATTCTAAAGTACTTAATAATAACGTTTATAAGAACCGTATATTTGACGTAATGCCCGACATTTTTGCTCGTAAACGTATTTTTTATTTGACGCTGAATTGACTTGCGGGCCAGTATAGGGCCGCGCATTCAATGGAAATTTATGCGAGGGCCCCGCCTCCTCTTTCTCGCAGGCCGAGAGAAGTCGGTCGATGGATATGGGCGCCAGCTTCGCAGACTCTATCTGGGCCCTTTACGAGCGTTCAATTGCCTCCCTTTCGTCCAAGTCGGCAACGGTATACAAAAATCGTATGTTGCTAGGTGCATAGAAATCCTCAACATTGGAGTACATAATCTTAGACTTTCAAAATAAGCCATCGGTTTGTTGATAAATTGTAGTTGAGTATTTACATACAGTAATTAATAAAATAAAAATAAAAAACAGTTAATAAAAAAAAAAATGAAATATTAATGAAAAATAAAAAAAAATTCAAATTTAAAAAATATATAGATTCGAATAAAAATTATTATTATTGCAAAACTATTATATTGTAACGGAAGATTAGGTTGCAAACTAATATTCTAGAATTTATGATAATCAATAGCTTGTGAAAACAGTGTTTCATTAGCTCATAATAACAAGCACTGATAGTCTATTAACCCTCGACCCTACGAGAAATGAGAGAAAGAGAGAGAGAGAGAGAGAGCTCTTCTCTCACTATCATTCTGAAGTCGATAAGCAATTCTGTTTATGGAAGCAAACCGTTTGAGTACGAAACGGCCATCGTCGCACGCCTTTTCGCCGCCGCGGCGACGTCCCGCGGGTCCGAGCCCAAGCGGCGGACCCACAAAAATGACTGCCAAAAAAGGCCCAACTTCATGAAGTCGGACCGTCACTCATCGCGGCGAATTGGCTTCCACAGCGCAACAATGTAACACGATGTGTGCATAACGATGCCCCGCACGAACACACCCACACACACACACACACGCACGCACGTACGGTACGAGAGCGAGCACGTGGTGGGCGCGAGCGTGTGCGCGCGTTACGTCGCCCCGTATACGTATACACGCAGCGCCAGGTCGGCACACCGCGCGATCGGGTCTACCCTGCACGGGAGTAAAGGTTTTACCGATGGCGTACGCCCATACGCATGTAGCATGTAGGCAGAGGTTCCCACACCGCAGGCCATGATTTATTGGCCTGCCACTCGCCAGACCTGCTGTCATCATCGTCCCATGGTTGGTCCATGATACAGCGCGCCGTACCGTATATAACTTCCCTCTATGCACGATCTCTTCGCGTCATATCGGCTCCTTCTTTCCTCGCGCCCCGTTGATACAGGAAGGCTCCTCTCACCGCGCCGCGCCGCGCCGCGCCGGCTCCCCTCTAGTCCACCTTGTTTTACCTTAACCAGCCGATACCCACTGCCGTATGAAGCCGACAATCACCTTCTTTCTCATCGAGAAGATGTTGGCCTGATGTGTGTGGGAGGTGCAAATTTCGCAAACTCGATCTCGATATCGTTATCGCGTTATTATCGTATACCCCGAGATTTACGATCAATCTTACTCTCTTGGAGAAGCAACGTATTTATGAAGATTAAAAGACAATCATAGACAGAAATTAAACAGAGAAGATGAAAGGATTCTCTTGGATAAGTAATGCGTTCGCGAAGATTAAAAGATAAATGTGAAAAGAAATCAAGCTGAGGAGAAACAGGGAAACGTTTATAATTTGAATCCATTGCCAAGGGAAACATGTACATACACATAATTGCGTTTAGAGATGATTTGAAATAATAACGATTAATAAAAAGTTTCTTTTTTAAGTTCCAAGATTAAATAATTGAATTCTTGCAGTCAGTAGATTTAAAAATCAAGAACAGGAGATTGATACAATTGAGCTTGCAGAGTATTTAAGTAAGTACTTAAATAAAAATAAGAAATAATATAAGAACGAAAAAATATAAATAAAAAATATAGAGCAAATAAAGTTATTATAGTAAAACTATTATAAACACATTGCAATGAAAGAGAATATTGCAAGATAGTGTCGTATTCCAGATAATCAAGATAGAACGAGATAAATTTGTTCATATTGTGCGAAGGCACTACATATTAATAATAGAAGATGCATTGTTTTCATTAACATTTCTCGTAAAATTGCGGATCGGGTCAGGTAAGAACGTAAGGGTTAACAGGCTTACTACGCGAGATCATCGGATCGGCGAGAAAGATGAGGGGCAGGGAGAAAGAGGGGTTTCTATCAGAACACTGGTGGCGAACGCGGGAGTCCGATTAAGAACCGAGAGGGGTTACTTCGTTTCGTCGGCTGCCGGCGTGGTTTCCTAGACGGCGGCGGCAGCGGCGGTGGCGGCGGTGGCGGCGACGGCAGTTCGCTCGCTCGTTCGGCACAGTCGAACTCCTTCGCCACTGAACGACGGACGTCGTCGTCGCCGTCATCGTCTTCATTATTCACAAGAGAGACCGGGGGACCATCTCTTGACGCGATCATCATGTCGTGCATCACGATCGGTGTCTTGATGATACTCGCGTCGATCGCACGCAGTTGCGCCGGTTGCCCGTTCTGCGCCAGGCAGCAACTGCAGCAGTTGCAGCAGCGTACACAGCCGCAACAGCAGCAACAATTTTATCGGACGATCGGCAGCCCGAGACCATTCGGCGCCGACAGACCGACCCGCGTCCAGGAGTTCAACCGAACCGGCGTGCTGCACCCCGAATATCAGATACCGGCGACTATCAGGCCCGGTAATGTGTCTCAGTAAGTATTCAGTAAATTATTGCTGTAGTATATACGTAAAAGCTTCTTCTCCCGTGACATCGTCTGATGGGAGATTTAGACCCACGGCGACGAGAAATTCTGATACCGCAGTATGTTGAATTGGCCGCGGTGTCGGTACCTCGTTCGCCACCGTCTAATTATCCGAGAAGGACCACTGGTTTAGTCCGGATAATTATGATACCGCACTGATGCAATTATAACCGCAAAAATGCTCGAGCGATTGTTAGTTTGAATACGACGTGAACTCTATTATAAGATCTGATTATATGTATATATGTATATCATTATAAACCTTTTATATTTCTTTTTTTCTGGAAGGATCAAGTTTATCAAAATTGTGAAAAAAAACTAACTTGGAATTAATTTCTTATCGCTGAAATTTTTTAATATTACTTTAAAAACGATTCATTGACTTTTTTGCGCTCTTTCGTTTCTTAATTTAAAATTCGCTTTATTGACACTTTATGTATTATGTAAAATGTTAAGGGTTAAATATGACAAAAATAATTTTTTTATTCCAATTTTTTACTAAAGAACTATTTCGTATTCCGCATTTTTGCAATTTATTTTATTTGTACATTATTTATAATTTATTATTCCGCTGATTTAATTAACCTTTATAATTCCATTTCAGTCCTTTATATTTACATATGATGTTCGTATAACGATTAATTTTTATTACTTTTACAAGTATATAAAAATTATTGACACTCTCACATAACATTTTAATTCCTTCACTTATCAAGTTATATTAAAAAAGGAAAAGATAGAGATCATTATTTAATCAAATGCTCCTAGTATTTTAAAGAAAAAAAATTTACAAAGTACTTGTACAAGTATGTATTAAGGATTAAGATACATTCAAATTATCAATCGATAATTAGAAATGTCAACGTTTAAAATTGAGAACATTTTGAATTGCTTTGCAATGATTAGACATTTGCAATAAGATCCAGTGCAGCAATCGCATTTCTAAATAAATTCTAATATAGTAAAATTAGCGCGCGCAATTACAACCATGCATGCTGCGTGCGTATACCTTCAATCGGCGGGAAATATTTAAGCAACTGCAGTTTGTGCGTGCGTAAATTGTTTGCTCGATACGCGCAACTTGGAACTACGAACGTTTACAAGAATGTCACGCACCCCGTGCCGCGTTTTGTCAACCACGAGTGGACAATCGTACGTAATTCTGTTCTTATTCGTCTTGTGTAGTGAATACGGCAAGATGTTATGTCGACGCATATGAAAGGCCTTTGGCGTTGCAAAAGTCACGCTGTCAATTGCTATTTCCATCGAAAGTAACTTTTGCAACAAAACTTTAATTTTTTTTTTAAATGAGATTATAGTTACTTTCTACGATAAATTCGCAATTATTATACAATTACTATTAAAAGAGAGAATAATTTATAATAACTACTTTAATTATAACTGATAAATGACATGGATGATGCAATATAGATAGAAAATTGATTGAAGAATAAAGGAATGAATATAACTTGTTAGACTAGTTTAATTTGTTTTCGCTTATTTTAATTTATTACGTTTTACATAATCTCGTATTCATCAAAGTAGGCATACCATATATCTTATATGGCCAGGTAGCTGCTTCAAGTTTCCCGACGATAAGAGAAAACGGAGACTGCGCGCCGCCGTGCCGCGCTGACTGTTGCATACACGATGGAAACGGACGATAAAATTTGGTCGCTCCGTTATTGTCCACGTGCTCCTTTACGCCCTCACAATATGCACCCGGTGTCTAATGGCCCGATCCGTCGCGACGCCACGCGTCATAAAGTCCTTCTATCGGATGGCTTCCGCGAAACTCCGACTGAAGTCGAAGTACAGATTTACACGCTTCTCTCTCGACTTCACAATTTTGCAAAGAACAGATATTTATATGTCTGACTTACAAGAAAAGTCCTTGCAAACTGAGGACGCACTGTTAAAGACGCATTGAAGTGATGTTTTCAATTCGATTTGGTATGTTCGCACTGTTGAAGATCCTTGAATGATACTCACGCAAAAGATGTTTGTTTTTTTTTGTGATTTATACATACAGAATATTGCGGTAAAGTGTAAAATTCTTGAACCAAGATAGAAATTTGAAGAGAACAATGAATGATCAAGGGAAATGATTTTTGTTACAAAACAATTGTAAAATTTCATATTATAATATTTAGTTATAATTTAGATTATATATATATATATATATATGATTATTTATGAGTGTTCACATCGTGTTGGACACTTTTTCCTAAGAATGAAGTAAAGTACTTCTGTTGAATTTCGAGCGCAGCAAGCATTAATAGATGCTACTTCCTCGTGCCTCAGATATCTTCATTCGTGCTACACAGAAGACATGAACACTTCCTATGTCACGTGTCGCGAAATATTGTTAAATGATGTTTATCCATTTGTCTGGAGCAGAAATTTCGAAGTCAATCTCTCTCTCTCTCTCTCTCTCTCTCTCTCTCCCCTCTTCTCTCTTTTTCTCCCTTTCCTCGTTTATATATGAATACACGTACATTTTTAAATATTTTTATGTTTCATACACTTATTTTTTGTCCACTTTAACTTTTTCAATATTTGCGTTTTCTTTTTTTATAACTAGATTTCTTGTACAAGTTTTGCTCTATTAATTGTATTCAATTTTAATGATTGAAAGGATACTTTTTTAGAACGCTTAACAAATCTCTCTCCCCCCCCCTCTCTCTCTCTTTCTCTCTTCTCTTAGTCTCTTTCTTCTATTTATAATTATTACTAAATGATTTTTCTGAAAGTGTTGAAAAAATATTTCAAGTTTCTTTCTCTCATTTTTTAATTTTAATTTTTCTTTCCAATTGCTTATAATTCGAAAAAAATCATTCGTGTCTCTTTTAATCGAGAACTTAAAATTAATAAAATTATCCATCATTCTGCATTTAAAGACTTTTTAAATATAAATTATACTATGACGATAACAAGAAAATTTTAAAATGTATTCTTTCGACTCCACACTGTGTCCCATCATTTTCGCAGAACGCCAATTGCACCTTCCGCAGGAATAGGATCGTTCCCTTCACACATCCACGCGCCGGGATGAAGAGGATGCCACGCGCCGCGTAAAAGCGCCCTATCTCGGTCGCGACTTTCCACGAAACTTGCGGCAGACTCGCGACAAAAGAGAGGGAGAGAACAGACCGTCTAACAGAATCAATTCGGAGTTCTCCTCGCCTCTTCCTTTCTCCCGCTCCTCCCTTTCTCCCCTCTTCTCTCTCTCTCTCTCTCTCTCTCTCTCTCTCTCTCTCTCTCCTTCGTGTTCAGGATGACTTCACGGATGCCGGATTTAGACCACGGGGGTCGTGGCTGCGCGACCCCAGACGCCGCGACGCCGGCATTGTGCCCCGACGCTAATTTTACAATAGCTGTCTCACCGCCAGACGCGAGAAGAGCACGTGTGGCGGCTG
>NW_011627681.1:388573-436458 GCF_000204515.1 Acromyrmex echinatior | reverse complement strand
AGAGGTGGTCGGATATGCCTCATTGCGCGTACCTCCTTTACCTCCCGGTAAGACGTACACTCTGCGTATATCGACTACACCGCAGGAGCTGGTTCGAGTATCCACCATAAAAGTGCTAGCTACGCAGGAGTCGTCCACCATTTATCCGCAAGTATGTCGGACTGTGCAAACTAATATTTCCTTTAGGATAACAACTGTGAATGATTCCGTTATGCTCTATTTTATCTTTCGATACCTTTTCAATGCAGAAGTAATAACGTTCTTTTACTTCAAAAGTAACACAACTCAAAATACATGATTTTAGAGTTATTATTATGAGAATTAAGTGAGCATTATCCTATCAATCATTAAAAGTGAATTAACTTTACTTCATAAAAAATCGTTAAAATTATTACAACTTAAAAAAAAACTTATGATCTTTTGCAAAATGAAAATGACAAAGGTGACATTTGATCGTGTTAAGAAAATATTTTTTTTGTCGGTATTATTTGATTTGTCATTAATTTTCCATCAAAAAAATAAAAAATAATTCTTTCTTTTTTCTAGGAAATTTAATTTTTATTATTAAGTAAGAGAAATTCTGTTATTATTGGCATCAATATTATCAATTGCGCTAGTCAATGTAATATGTGATATTACAACTTTAGTTCTATTTTATGATTTCAAGACTGAAAAAGATTTCGACGCGAGTTTGCAAAATTGGATATGTAATAAATTTATATCGAAAGATTTAAGAACTACTAGTTGTCACTTTTTTTTATTACTTTTTAGTTGTGTCACTTTTAAAGTAAGAGAGTGATATGTTTCTTAAAAATGGAGATAATTTCGTTCAATTATACTTAATATTCACAGCCGCATAAAATTCGATCGCCTTTCTTGGTTATCAAATGAATCTCGAAAATCAGAAACTTGTTCGAAAAACGAATTGGACGTCGCATTTTTTGACACAGATACCATCCAAGAATCCACCGCGAGAGTACCGATCTCTCAGAACATGTCACGAAGTGACGATAGGCGTGGACCCAGCCGGCGACGCAAAGTACTGCATCCTGGTGAAGGAACTGCGGAGTTCGTCGTCCTTAGCAAGTGTTACGACCGTGCCGGATCAGTGCGGACTTCATCGGCGCAGGCGATCCGAGTACACATTCGAGGTTTGCGAGGAGAAACGAAACCCACCGAAGGACCGGGCGCTGCCGTTCACTCTGAAGAGGCTACAACCTGGCAAAGCTTACCTCTTGCAAGTCACAGCGCAGCTGAAGGGCCAGTCCTTGTCCTATCCGCTGCTGGGTGTACGCACACGACGTTCCTGCACCGCGTAATCCGCATGATTCCTATTAAACGAACTATAAGACCGATGAGACGATAGTCTGCGAGAGCACTGTTGGTGACTTTTAGATCTATCTCATCAAATAATGTATACCATAAAAGAAACGTCCACGAGATTTAGAGAATTGGACGTGCATATCATTTATCTTAACAATGACGTGAATTTTATTCAAGTAGAACAAAGAATCATCGTGACATCAAAATGGCGTCAAAATAGCTTCAAAATAATTATTAAGAGTCTTTTCGATTACGATTCATTTTAATGTCATTTTGACGTTATCAGAATCTGTTGTTCTACTTGGGCAGAGATCTATCGAAGTACATACACGCAAACCGTGTCGACGTTAGTATTTTGTATAAAAATTTTGGTGTTTTTAAATTTTACTTAAATAAGTACAAACGACCATTTAAAACGGATTTCGCTCGATAAACATTTTTTCTGTTGTAATATTTTCGCATATGATAATTTTATCTCGCTATTAAGTTTATTTGTCAACCAATCTCGCGGAAGCGCAGATCATTGTAAAAATAATACGTACGACGAGAAGTTACTTCCGGATTTAAGGATTACGTTCAATCGCAGAGGTACAGTCATCTAGTCTAGATTTTATGACACGTTTAACCATACAAATACACACACACACACACACATACGACATCCGCAATAAACGCGGAGTGACCACAAGTACATACATATATTTTGATATTTGTATAACATGTATGTATACATTCTTTATATAGTTGTAAGTTTTTTATACGTACTCCTTTTACCCTCTAAATAAGTACAATGAATATTTTTACCATTTTTACGGCTATCTGTAGTTGTGAATAGAGATAATACTTGAAATTGAGAAAATAAATAAATAAAAATTTAGACAGACAAATAAGCAATTGTTGCTCGCGCGAATCTAGCGTGCGCAACTTTCTCATTTGTAGTAAAAACTATAAGAATCCTTCCTTGTTTTATATGTTGGATTGTACAATAACAAAAATATAATTACTTTTACCATGCTGCAACGAGTTAAGATCAGAGTTCCACTTCAATGAGTCTGCGAAGCCTTTCTCCGGGTGAATTCGGTGGTTCCGCCTTCAGCAATAAGGCTGCTTTAGCGAGATGAACTCGCTTATCCTCGCCAGGACACATTGCGAGTTCTCGCAGGGTGACTGCCGTGTAAAGCGCTAGACGAGCGCCGTACGGATCCAATCGGCTTACCGTGTCCATGATGCGTTTACACAATTCCGACTTTCGTGAATCGGTTGCTGGCAACAGCTGTATCAGAGAGTGACTCACGGATATGCAATGCTGATGACCGGGATGCAGCAATACCGTAAGCCTAAACAATTCGTTGAGTTTTCAAATAATAATAAATTTAATCAATTCTAACAAAATTATTTCCAGATCTGTATCTATCTAAAAATTTAGATAGATTACATATTTGGAAATAATTTTGTTAGAATTGTTAGATCATTAAAATGACTATGTAGAAAACTCAATATTGATGTTGCAAAAAGTTTTGACCTCAATAATTAACTCGAGCGTCTTACATAATTATTTTGATAAATTTCAGATCTACATATATTTAGCTAAATTTTTAGATAATTAAGAAAAACTGTTCTTTCATGTAGCGCAAAAGATACACTGACAAAATTTTTTGTTCAATCTTTTTCTGATATATTTAAAAAAGCTGGAGAAATTTAGCTATAGATATGAAAATAATTTTATTAAATCATCAAAATAATTACGTAAAATGCTTAAACATAATGCTGCAAAAGTTTTGACTTTCTAATAATCTGCTTTTTAATTAACATCCTACATAATTATTTTGATGGTCCAATAAAATTATTTGTTTGATTTGTATCTAACTAATTTTTTTAATATATATTTTTTAGCAAAATCGTTTTTTTCGTATATGGATACGACTTTCTAGTATTTTACACGGTTTAGTCATTTATTATTAATTAACGCGACAGGAATTAATGTTAATGAAAGTCACGAAAGAACTAAACGGAAATATAATATTATACCGTGAAAGAAGTTCGGATAGAGTACACTCAGTTGCTTGCTTCATGACTTCTACGACCTCTTCCTCCAGTCTGTCGATCAGCTCTGCAACCTCCGCGGATGTTATTGTTCCTGGACACGCGTCACAGGACCAGTTGGTATTTGGGTTTAAAGGATCGTTTGGCAACATGAGTCCGTTTTTACAAGGACAATTAAGGGTGCCTAAATGCGTGCCCAATTCTGTGGGATCAGCGCAACGCTTACATCGGCAAGCGAAGTATTTTGTGGTAAGGAGATGCTCCCGCCTGGCTCTAGTGGACCAAAGCGCATGCGTATACATGGTGCTCAAATGTTGCCCTCTGGAAATATCAGTCGTGAAATGCATGATGACAATAATATATATATATATTTTCACAAGATAGCTTTGGTGAAAATTTTTTCTTAGAATTCTTCATATCATGTCTCAAAATCTTCTATATAAATTTTAGAATTTTTTTAGAATTTCTGCATAATAAATAATTCTTATAACTCTCTTCATAAAAAATTTTTTAGATTTTTTATACAAATTGAAACTTTTCAGAAGTGTTAAAAAAGTTTATATTTTTTAAAAAGAATTCTTTATATATTTAAATTTTAAAGATATTTTATTTTATAATTTTAAGAAAATATATATTATGAAATTTTAAATCTTACAAAATCTATCTAAGGTATTTTTTTTAGAAATCTTCATAAACTTAAAGTATAAAAAAATTCTTTTACCAGAGAGATGAATAATTTTTGATGAGATTGATTAATTATAATGTACGTACTTTTTAATAGACGTGACCGCGTATATCGTAATTCGCGGCCTGCCTTTGTCATCGATGCGAAAGCTGTGTCGCGTGTTCGCGATACAGGAATGCTCCAGAAGAGATGCATGTTCGTAAATTGCCACTGAGCCTTCTGGCGGTGCAGTTTCTAATGCATTTACGTCAATCAGGCCACAAATCATCGGTAGAACATCCTTACAATCGGATGCCATCAACAAAAGTGGCCCCAGACGCTGGCTCACACTCGACACTTCGTCGTGAGCCTCCGTGCCGGGTCCTCGCGACTCCACGTGATTTTGCAGATTGGCCAAAGACGTCCATCGACGCGATTTCATGCGCCACAATATCAATAGACGAATTATCAGAAGTACCTCGCATCTGTAGGCATAGCGTGAAATTATTGCGTAAATGAATTTAACGAGAAGCGTCTTTAAAAACATCTTTAGTTTAACTTTCCGCGATATAATTGTGATTCAAGTCGCGATTAATCTATAATATATACGATTAGACATTCGTATTCTTTCTTTTTTTTTAACACTAAAAACCTAAATAATGATTTCTGTCCTTTTCTTTTGTTTAATGACACAACTTTATAAATGCTTTTTAAAGATAAAGTATATATGTAAGAATCAGTTAATTATTTTCATATTGTAAATGTGATGAAAATTAACCCGGGATATGAACGACTCATCGTGTGCAGTAAAGAACACAGAAAATTGTGATTTGTTTTAAGAATTAAGCAAATTTTTTCTCTCAGAATAAGCAAGTTGCTCGTAGGTCGCTTCAATTTGCTCGGAACTATTTTGTTTATACTTTCAATATAATAAAGAAAACGGCTTCCAATTTTACCTTTTTGATTCTCAATTTTAATTGTCACCAAGCAGCTTGATGGCAACACTCAGGCAACAATTGCCTTCACAAACAGATTGTGATAACTTTTATGATTACAAATATACTACAGCATTTCTACTCGTTTTCGCAGACTATATATCGTCTGCATAATGTCTTTACCATAATAGTAGTACTAATAGTTTATTGACGATACCATTGATTAAACATTAGGAATATATTGGGTAAAAAATAATTCAATATAGAGCTAATATTGTATTATCCAGTAAACGAGAATGGATTTAAATAAATTCAAAATTTAATCCCTATTTGAATCTGAATGCGTATTTTAATAACAACCATGGTCTATTTTTACTTCTTTTTAGATTTAATTGAAATCTACGTTTCTTATTCAGAACTTTGAACTTAGCAATATTTATGATAAAGCACTTTATATTCACGATAAAAATGCACTTAAAAAACTGAAATTCTTTTTTATATTGAAAGACATAGAAATATACTTCATGTAATTCATATGAATGAATAAAAATACATTGGAACTGAAAAGGATTCATTTCAACGTTCGCAAATGCGTATTTTTGAAAATTTCAATCCATTTCAATTCATTCTCGTTTACTAAATTGTGCCAATAAATTTTACCGTTAAGAAAATTACTATAATTATCAGTGGCAATACAACATGATGGCAACTGAAGAGAAATTTGCGCGATTATTTCTTTTCTTATATGCTAAGAAAACGCTTGGCTATCTAGGCTACCTCTTTGTTAAATCATCATCTGGCTAATTTAGCTTCGAAGTAGACACTTTACTATCCAATCTGCGCTAGGTGAAGTATCCGATATAATACCTAGGAATAATTCTAGCTCGCGCAAGAAGAGCGCACTCCAGCTGATGCCTCTTCTTATCTGACAATCCCTCGCAATCGGACCTGCACACCGGCCAGCAACATTCACTGCATCTCGCGTCGATGTCGTCGCACCGTTCGCTGCATCCGACGCAGACCCGTTGATTCGTGTGAGTCGATGGTCCCCAGACCAAAGGCGTCTCCGTAAGAATCACGTCTCCCGGTGCTAGATCTCTAGTCGCCAACAAGTGCCGTCCGAGCACAGAGTCGCGACCTATTTCCCAGCCGCTGCACGTGGACCTGTGACGCGGCCAATCTTGAGACTGGTGCGACTTGTCGCAGTAAAACTCGCGTCTGCAGCTGCCGCACTTCAACGTGGCATTTTTGCCGCACACCGGGCATATACCGTATTTCAGGTCACCGTCCATGACTAGTACTTAATCCTTAAGATCATTGCCCAGGTGAATTTAATTATTAAAACTTGACCATTCAAAGCTTCTGAAATCTGATCGATAATTTAATTAATTGAGCTAAGAAGAACAGAAAAGAGAAATGCATTGTACTTTGCGCCATGGAAGTTTTTTCCTCAAGCTTTATGTATTTGATACTTACAGTTTATTAATTCAGGAGTTTTGAGAATGAAGTAATATTAAATGCGCGATCAATATACTGTATTTATTTTATTAAATTTATTCAATTCCCCCCAGCGAAATAATTAGGTCAGACTTCATCGCGAGAACATCGTTCACTGGCCGCTAACTTTATCGTACTGAACAAATCGGCATTTGCGAACGCGGCGGCCACGTTTAATTATAGGTCGGATGGCCATGCTACTATTTTCGTAAAACGAAAGGAACGAAGATTTTTCTACAGTGCGCGTACGACGCACATGGATCGTATGCTAGCAAGAAGGTCAACACATCTAACGAATTTATGGATTTGATACCATTTTATATATGATTAAATCTAAATGTAAAAATATTACCTAAATTACAAGAAATATATACACACGGAAAGAACTATTTTGTTGACATATTAAAAAATTTATATAGGTAGATATAGATATGAAAATGATTTTTTTGGACTATCAAAATAATTTAGGAAATTCAAAGATGAGTAATGCTGCAAAAATTTTGATATTCTGCTAACAACCAACTTGAGTATTCTAAAGAATTATTTTGATAGACAAACAAAATTATTTTTAAATCTGTATGTATTTGAATTTTTAGATGTTTTAGCAAAACATTCTTTTTTGTATAGAAAAGTCTTACATATGACACAGATCATTATTAAGAAAGAGCGTCAAATACAGTTATGAAAACAGTATTTAAAATCTGAAGTTGTGAAGTTCAGAATGCAACTAAGCCTCTGCTGATGAATCTTTGTGATGATTAATAGAGAAAGGTTTAAAGATTAAAATTTTTTTTAGTACAGGGTTCAAGATTCAAGATTTTTTTATTACTTTAGAATTTAGAACTTCACTGTTAAATTCATAATGTCATATTATATTCAATTTGAGTTATTTAATCATTTCTACATCGCCATTGCTCGTACGAACTCAATATGTTAATTTAACTAAAACAATAGAATTAAATAATTTAATTTAACAAAATGTATTAAATTTGATTTAAATTTAGTTTATTATTTATTAAGTGCATCATATGTTAATATGGATTTAAACGTAAAAATAGATTGTTTTATATTTTGACACACATAAAAGTTAAATAATAACGTGTTATTTAACTCAAGAGACTGGTTTATCATTATTCCCTATCTAACAATGTATGTAATGCATATTTTTAATTTTTTAGTAGAAAAAATTAAAACATTTTATATTAGGTGTTGGAATTAATTCGTAGCGTTTTACAAGTGATGGGAAGTACTTTCATTAATGTATTTTTTAATGCTCATGTGAAATAAATAACATTCTTTCATTAAAAAACGCTACGAATTAATTCCAACACCTAATATATAAATTTTTTCTAAATGGATCGAATCGATCATCAACATCAACATCTCAAGAGAAATCAGTATGAAAGGTGAAAATAATGAGGATGATGTAGATAATATTTCGATTTATTATTAAACGTGCCTACATGATACAAATCAGGGAACAACACAATCTCGTTATCACTTTATGACGTAGTAAATATGTTTTGTCCTTTGCGTGTACGTGATGAAAGTCTAATAATTATTACACCTTATCTATAGGAGATGGGATTAATTTAACGATGTTCAGATTCGGTACACAGACTATCACAAAGTTGATTGCTGGTTCGGGTTCGTACATGGGTGTTTCTAAAATGATCACAGCCGCGAGCTGAACGACATAAAAAGTAACACGTCCAAAAGCATCTTTTTACTTCCATATCACTATGCCTGTGATTTTTTTACGATATTCTCTACGGATTATTTCTCCTTGGAAAACGCCGTCGATATCAATAACTCGCGATACGCGTGAAACGTGATTTTTAAATCCGTCATATTTTTCCTACCCTTATCCTCACGATCTCACTTTATTTCTGCTTGCTTATCTTGCGCGAACATCGACTTTTAATTCCATCATGAACATCAATACGCTAGAATTAGGAAAATTAGTGCTATCATGCTCGACTCGATATTAGAATATATCAACATATATATTTGAGATGTGAATATCGATATGATCACATATCAAAATTTATAGAACAGCTCGAAGCAAATCCTCAGAATCCACAGATTCCAATTATTTTAATCGAAGACATTCCGCTGCTCGTACGAGGCTCGATCCTTTAAAAATTCTCGACGTCGTCTTCCTTTCGTTACTGAATCACAGAATCACGGAGAATCGATCGTCCCAATTCCATCTTGCCAAGATAAAAAATACGAATACGCAGTTAACGCCGCGTTAACGCAATTTAGAATGCACCCTGTACGCGTAGCATCATTTAAGAAATACGAGTCGCTCAATGACCATGAGAATACTATTCTTTTTTCCATTTTTTTTTCTTTCTTTCTCTCTCGCTCTCTCTTTACACCTTATTATACAAATACAACGAGACACCGTGTAATTCTTATATCTTCTTCACATATTAAGAATATATTCCTAGGTACTCTGCGAGGACGCGCGACCGTCCGTAAAGCAATCCGTCGACTCTCGCGGGGCGGCGGCACGCAAATAAACCGTGCTTAAAGTAAACTTAATTAAGTGATAATTGGCGAACGCGAAATTCCAGCCGAGACGATAATTGTTGCACGAGAGAATTCGCGCGCCGGCGTTACGCGGGACCACCTGAACGGACATTTACGCCTCGCACGTCATCGTCGTATCTCGATTTCGGTTTATCACTCTCTAACTGCGCTATGAATATATTTATATATATATTTATTTATTTATATAGAATGCATTACGAACTCACCACGCGACTCACAGCCGCGTGTGACAGACACCAAAGCACATGCAAAACAACTCAAATGTAAAACAACAGTGCGCGATTCCTCGCCGACTCCTCTCTTCATCCCCTTCCCCTCTTTACCATAAATAGAATAAATTATACCTTTTTATGTACAAATGGTACTTCCTCTTGGGTGTTTGTGCTTACATAGGCCTGCACTCTCGCCGCGCGTTTAGCGTTAAGAATCAATTATGCCGATAACGTTAAATCGCGCCAAATTTTATGCCTCACTTCCGTCTACTCTTTTCAACTAAATTTCTTGTATGGTTCATATTTCCTCTTTTTTACGTTCGAGAAAAGACGAGGAGAAAAGAACAATGCAAGAAGTTCAACTAAAATGAACAGACCTTATAATACACGAAATGTCAAGAAAGAATTTCGATAAGCTTTGACGCGATCTGTGCCAAAATCAATGGACCTTAATTGTGCTTTTTTATGTTATTAAAAAAAAAAGACTTGCGAGAAGCAAAATAAAGGAAAACGTAGCGCTAAACGCACGATGAGCTATTGTTCTTAAATTTACAATACATCTTGTCCGCTTCTAACTTGTGCAGATCTTTCGCGGCGATTGTTTGACAGAACGGCGATGATCGAACTTCGCCATTGTATCAAAATATATCAAAACGCGAAACTAAAACAACCGATGGGGTTTTCTATTTTCTCAAGTTGCAGAGCAACATCGATTGTCGTAGTTTCGATATACGGATATTATTCTGCGCAACAATAAAAATCTGCGGGATGCATTAAAACTTTCCTGAATGTATTTAGGTATACAGGATGTCTGATAACCGCATAATCTCTCGAGAGCAGATAGAGCAGACAAAACTCAGTCGAAAACTCCTCTACTGTTTTGCAATGTTCGCAATTTTTGTTTTTTTATTTACCCAATGAATAGAATAGTCTAAAGTGGAAGCATAAAACAACTTTAAAATATCTTTAATGGGCTTTCTACAATAAGTCATTATATCTAAGCTTTTAAACCTTAAGCCGTGAGAAATTGACCAATCATAGTTGAATGTGAGAAGAATAATTAACTGATTGATCAATTTCTTACGGCTTAAGATTTAAAGCTTAGGTAATGACTTATTGTAAAAACAAACTAAAAAAAACTGCGAAAATTGCAAAACAATAGAGAACTTTTCAACTTAGTTTAGTCCGCTCTGCTTACGACAGATTATACGATCATTATCGGACACCCTGTATAAAATGTTCGTGAATTAGTGATACACCGGGAAGGGAGTTATGCTGTATAAAAAAATATTTCGAAAATGTAAAAAAATTTTTATAAGCTTTGTTTTCGAGAAAAAGAATTGACAGGGAGCGAGAAGTAACTACGCACTTCTCTCGAGTAATCAACTCATAATTTGTGATTCCGAGTTCTTTCCTCGAAAACAAAGCCTCGTATAGAAAAATTATATTCTACGTTTTCAATATTTTTTCATATAAAATCACCATCTTCCCGGTTACACTATCAGTTCACAAATTATTTTGTATAAGGAGATCCTAAAATGACAGAATTATCAATATTACTGGTTAAAAAATTTTTCAAATTGACTATGCAGATTGCAAATCCTTTTACACAATTAAAATACTCACAGAAAAGATAGCCGATCTAACAAAAAGATCGAAAAAATTAAAAAGTTATAGTGCTAAATATACCCAATTTTTTAATCTTTTTCGATTTTCTCATTAAAAATTTAATCAATTCGGAGAACTAACTCCAACCTATAGTATCGGTAACTTCGTCACTTTAGTATCTCTATAAGCTGATGTTCTTAAAATTATAGAACTAAAACTCTTTGCCTTTTTCTCTCTTATATGAAATATTTAGAAGTTATCTCAATAAAATATATATAGCAATCACGAAGAGAAAATACAAAATGGATTCTGAGAATATCTTGGACCTTATAGTGAAAATATATGTGGCGACAGTTACGTGAGTCTGAAAAATATTTTCCAAGATACCTCTTTTACATGTAATATCTCAAGGATATTATACATGATCTCTCAACACAATGAGATCCCGCGGATTTTCCTTCGTCGTGCGGAATTAACATCAATTTGCCCTACGATGACCTGCGTATAGTAAAAATAAAATCG
The DNA here is from genome assembly GCF_000204515.1 of Acromyrmex echinatior. The sequence continues at coordinate 425,095 of NW_011627681.1, read as the reverse complement.
AGGCGTGTGCCTCGAACGCCACGCGCATCCGCTAATAAATTAATATTCATTCGCCGCTTTAGCAAACAACGCCGAAATACGCGGTTCTACAGCGCTACAAAACGAGAACGCTTGAACGCTTTTGCCTCGGTGATTATGCAATATGTAAAATAGATCATTTGTGTTTGCTTATTCCGCGGGGAGAGAACGCTCTAGTAACGTTACATTGCGACATGCGAATGTACGGTCATCGTCGGGAAACGCTCGCCGTCCGTTCACACAGGATATATTTCATTGTTATATATGGCACTGGATATCAGCGTGATATTGCCTGTAGTACTATCCTCGCGTAAATGCATCTCGTACTTGGTACAAAAAAACCGAGGATCTTCTAGTCTTCTTGCATGTTTAAAAATGCGATCTCACGATGGGCGTACACTTCGACAGTATCGAGAGAAGAACGCCTTTCTCTTTCCACTCCTCTTTTTTAGTTAGTTCAGTTCTTTTTCTCACACTATCATCGGTACTTAAAGAATGTTTATCGCCCAATTTCCTGAAGCGCACAACTCTGGTAGTCCGCGTCTTATATATTTATGTAACTATTATCTTTTCTTGTAAACAAAGGCCACGCAAATGCAAAAACCTACTGCAATACTAAGAGTACACGTAAAGAATATATCCCTCGAATGTGCCTCGACGAATTAAACGACATTCGCGGACAAAAGTTGGTTCTGCCATTATTTATTATTCGACTAATACCAAATAGCCGTTTAAAACGCGAGACATTACAAGGGAATCGACATTCGATCATTAACGAGCGTTTGCTGAACTCTGTTTTAGCGCATCACTGTAAAAACTGATTATCTGGACGTATACCTATCAACGCGCGTCAATACAAATTTTTCAAACGGACATTTCCTGAACTATGCTCTTCGTTTAAATCTTAAAACTAGTTACTAACACTTAGGCCTCACTAAGACAATTCGGCCTGCTGTTATGAGATCGACATTAGGGGAATGAATGTCCCGTTTGCGCTTTATCTCATCGCGGGAGACACTCGCATGAATCGGATCGCGATTTGCAAATATATAACAAAGACGAAACTAAAGAATATATGTAAAAATCAACATGCGATATTTACTAATCGTTTGTCAACAAAAACTAGCGCGCAATTTAAGTCATGGTAACAATTTATAATTTACAACGAAGAAAGTTATAATAAGTTAAAATCAATCAAGAAATATTCAATATAAATAAGCGAAAATCATATTCTTATTAAATTTAATAAATTCTTATTAAATTGTTTATCAAAATATTTAATTTGTGAAATTACATACGCCAGCTAAAATTTAAATCCGACAAATAATCGGCGCACAGTTTACTGGCAATTGTAAGATCCACACAAAAAATATTACTAAGCATCAACACTTGGCCTTCTTTGCTTATCTATATTTAAAAAAAAAGTTTTTTTCAAAACAGAATTTAAATAATTGTAGTCCATTCATTTGAACAATTCGAACAAATTTGAAGTAATGGAAATTTTGTACTATTAAAGTATTATTAATTCGTTATGTAATCTCAGTCTGTTAAATAAAAGATGTCTTAATAACTTTCTTAAAAAACTTTCCGATTTGGATCAATGTTGAATCAGATCAGTGGCTGATCACAGAATCGCGTATTGTCGCATCACCACATTCAATGTATATAGAGAGCGCCAATTTTTTGATTCGATATAGTTTCTTTACAAGAGTGTCACGCGCGTCAATTGATCATTGTCTAAAAACATGGAATATGGCAGTTTGACATTAAAACGGAATTATCAAGTTTTCCACAAAGAACTGATATATATCGATCTCGATATTAACTGGATGGACAAATGACAAAAAACATTTCAAAAATTTCTTTTTGAAAATTATATAAAAGCAGGACTAATGACGTCTAACCCGCTGACTGCCATGCTCGCGCATGTATCTTACAACATATTTTTTGAGACAAAAGAATGTTATTAGTGTGCAAAGAGCGACAATTCGCTAATTTTGCCTCCAACTAAGTAAGCGATTTTACAATGAAAGCGAAAGTAGGCTTTATACATACATTGCATAGAATGGCAGTGAACGCGTCAAGATACTTTTAAAAGTTTCAAGAGAGATGTCTGGTACTCTCTTTTTTTCCGTAGCTACGCTACATCCGTTTTAGCACAAGCTCTCCATTCGATTGCAAGATGGAAACAACAAATTCTAAATAAATATTCTATCCTACAGTCGATATTTTCGTGCGAGATTCCAGCCTCTTTTTTTTATATCGTGCATACATTAAATAGAACTAAGAATCCAAGTTTCCCTAAATGCGGGTTTCAAATACGGCCTTACAGCAAGGATCGGTATGTAAACATCGGTTAAATTGGAAATGTCACGATCCACGTAATCGTACTACATTCTAAGCAATTCCAAAAACAATGTGTACGGTGTTCCACACACATCTTTTTTTTCTTTTAGTGTCTCTTAATGGTTCCATTTTAAATTATATTATTATGTAATCTTTTAGGTTTTATCATTTCTCTTACAATGCTTAAATGTTAAGTTGAGAAAATAATTTTTTTTTGTTTATATAACAAGCAAAATGTTCAACTCGTTTCTTCATAAATATTCAATTTTCCATAAGTCTTCTTTACGGGGCTCAATGGTTTCAGCAGAAACACTTAATTTGCACGTAAGTTTTATTTTATTTTTTTTTATTTAGGTTCGTTCTTTCTCCCATTAGCGCGCGCGAAATGCATGATTCACTATTTATTCGAAAAAAAGTACTTTTCACTGGGTCCAGAACCATTGTACGTTAATTGTTATTTATTGTATTACGTCGAATGCTGAGCATGTTGTAACGCTAAGAGCATCCGTGGGAATATCATCGGCTAGAAAGCACAAAGAATACTCTCTAATGTTCTTCAAAACGTTTTATAGTATGCTGAAACGTTTCTAGCTTGCTTTGGTTTCTTTCCAGTCAATTTCTCGACGTCACGCATACGAGAATCGTTGCCGATTACAATCAGCGATCTTTTCCTCAAGTAACGGCCTCTGTTCGTTTTGTGTTCCCTTTTTCACGTTATTAAGCGAGGACTGTGCAAACCTTCTACCTGAGTATCGATTTGAGGACAATGTTGTGTATCAGGCGGTCCCCAATCGTGCAAATTTCCACTGTTAGCTAATCTGTGCGTAAGTCGATGTGCTATTGAGAAACCTCCACTACCTTCCAATTGTGTTAGAACTATGATAACTTGTCTGAAATAAATGTATCAATGTAAAATTTGTTTATGCTGATCAGAAACAAAGTTTAATTGTATCTTACCTGTGAAGGGGAGGAACACTATCGGCAGTTCTGAGTTGTCCTCTCGTGGACACGACATTATAGCTTTCATGGCAGTCGCATTTTACATGAATCCACTTATTTACATGACGATTTTCAACCATTACCACTAATCCGGCCCATCCTTTAGTTAAATAATATGCAGTCATGCCTTCTCTGCCCTGTTAGAGTTAAATATTTATATTGTTAGAGTAAATGTTAATTGTGTAATTGTTATGTAAATTTAAGTGTCAATATAAATTTAATGTCAATATGAATTTAAATGTCAGTATAAATTTTAGAGATAACTGCTTTAATTATTCAAAATTACGACGTAATGGCTTACTTCGTGCCGTTGTCCTTTAGCCAATGTTAGACTTATGATAGCATCGGCTAAGACAAAAGCAGGTGGTGATATTTGCTCAACGAGAAGTCTCTTTGAGCTGTGTATAGCGAGAACGTATTCCGGATAACTAGATGTATCTTCCATTCCGGTGTGCCAATGATTAAAGGCTAGGCATACAACGATATACAAATCTCTCTCCAACATCTTGTGACAGCCGACAAAACCACGTACTTGCCGTTTGCTGTGTTCCACTAATCTACCAACTTCCGGAGCAGCCGGAGATCTCGTGCGAAAAACTACCACGCATAAGTCCAATTGAGATCGCTGCGATTTTTCTGAATTTCTAGAAAATAATATAATTATTAATATACTAATAATATGTTCATGTGTGCGAATCAGTTTAATCGTCTCACCTTTGACCCTCTTGGAACAGTGTAAATTCCGTTTCGGTGGGTTCTAATACCGTTAAAAGGACGCACGATAAATGTCTGAGGGACGACAACGGAGGGAGAGTGCCGCGCAATCTCACTTCGCTCCATCCGACTCTCGTCTTACAGATGTCAATGCAATCGAAATATTTTAAAACGTCGTCAAAGGATATCCAAAAGACGCCATCTGAAGCACCGTGCGGCATAAGCATCTCTCGTAATTGCGGAGTCCATATAGGGCTGTCGTCTGACCAATCTCCTTTCCAACTATAATGACCCCAAGGATTGCGTAGTCGTAATAACCGTATTCCCTGCATAATAATTACGTGACAGGTATATTTGTTTCAAGTCAGATCAAATAAAGTGTCAAGTCAAGTGTGTACATCTTTAGCACTTACTTGTACATCACGGACATCGAGGACAGAATATGCATGTCTGAAATAGACGTTTTAAGAACAATCAATAAAAAAAAAATAAAAGAAACGAAAATCGAATTTAGATACCATGAAATAATTAAGTTTTCAATTTACCTTGGCCTTAATCCTTTGCGTTGATATTCCTCCTCATCAACTTTCATATTACCGCCTCCACAGCTAGCACCCATTAAAAACATAGCCTGCCTCGAGGACAAGAGTTGTGCCCATATTAGGTCCCTATCGAGTTCGTCTTCGCTTGGCAATGCTGAAGGTTGTAAAGGCACGCTCTCACACGGGGCACCAGTTAATGTCGCTAGACCTTCTATAGCACGGCCTGATACTAAGGCCTCGTAACAGCCATGTATTTTAGCAACTGCTTTTTCAATTAGCGGTACCCAAAGCTGTTTTCTTTTTGCCTTCAATATAAGACGTATATATTACTAATAATACATATGTGTCTAGATATAATAAATAGTATAACGTATCTTTGTAGCATACAGACATATACCTGAGAGTACACTAAGTGGCCTCTCTTATCACAGGGTAATAGATCATCAACGAGTACCGTCGTCCATTTTCCATCTTTACATAATCTAACTTGGTAAGCACCTTCGGGACATGTCTCTTTCATGACCAAAACTCTTCTCACGAGCTCGTCACTCTCGGCCAAAACAGCCAAAGCCGACAATAACCAACAATTTCCTAAGACACCTTGCGAGATATCAGAAGGTAGGGGTGTCCTAAAGACAGCCCAAGGCAGTTTGGAATCGACACTTGAATCCACGTTAATTTGATGTGGTCTTCTCCACTGGACGACGTGATTATCTTTCGTATCCGTGGGATTATAGTACAGGGATTTCGGAGCAGGTGGGAACGAATCATCGACGAACGGTTCGTTTGTCTATAAGATAAATGAATGAACTGTTAAATCTCATTAATAATTTAGCATTACATATACCTACAATATAGTCTAGATTTACGCTTTTTACCTCCTTGCAATATCGTACAATACGCTCCCACTTCTCCAGCGCGTCTCTTTCCTCCAACTGTCTAAGATTTTCCATTACTACGCTCTCTTGCCGCTGTATTCTAAGAGTACTAGTGCCCGACTCGAGAAGCCTAGGTATCCCTCTATCTCCAGATACTTGGGACAATGACTTCGAGCTTTGGCACATTTCGCAAATAGCAGTTGTACTCTTGTTTTCATATGTGCACAGTTTACATTGCCACTAAGTGTGCGAAAAAAAAAACCGTTAGAGATAAAAATTGTTTACTTTGTTTTACAAACGGCCAGTAAGTAAAAAATAAAAAACAAGAGTAGAACTAATTAAATTGAAGCAAGAGCGATCCAAACAAGAATTATTACGCTCTCACCAATAATTTTTTAGAATTTCAAAGAAAAAGATATAAATACTAACTTGAATATATGAAGGATCTCTAGTCCTCGAATGCCTTTTATCACCTGCTGCTGACGAACCGTTTCTTCTTACAGAATTTCTATGCCTTGGAGTAACTGCTTTGGAATTCGTCGGGGTTGAACAGAGTCTCGGGCTTGGACTCCGTTGGCCAAAGGCTCTATTGTCTTTCGGGACTTCTAGAAAGTCTGCTAACGTCTTGCAGGCGTTGCAGTTCTGCGTAGAAAGTGGATTCCTCAGCGTGCACGAAGGGCATACCCAACTCTCTCCCTTTCGTAGAGTGGCATCTTCTAAATGCATAATGCTTTTCAGCTTTGAACCGCAGCAAGCCTCGCACGTCGTTCTCGACGCGGCGTTCAATAGAGTGCACTTTTTGCACGTCCACACCGGTGACGGTGGATCAATTTGATCATCCAAATCGGATTCCGCCGTAGCCAGAGTAGCCGCTTTCGGTGGTATGTATCTTACGCTATCCCTTGATACCACGATCGGAGATTGTGCATGCGTCGGATAGCTACTCGTGTCCTTTGTCACAGTTATCAAACTAGGCTGCGTTAATGACGGGGGTGATCTTGACGAACCGCAAATGTCGCAACCACTGGACCATAATGGGTTATACGCATAAGAACATTTTCTGCAGGTCCACATGCGCTTTAATGGGCTCACGTTCGATACTTCTCCCACCGGACTGGTTGCCTCGCTGTGCGCTTTTGTCGGTACCAGGCCTAACTTACTGCTCTGTTTCTTTGGTAATGGGGGCGGTATGTCAGGATCCGTAATCCCGATGTAAGAATACTTTGGTCTCGAGTTGAAGCCAATGGAATGAGGCGGCACGGCGGGCGGTTCCTCATCGTTCAAACTCCTACGGTTAACAGTCTTCTTCTGTGTCACATTCGTGACCGAATCGGCATCCGAAAAGGATCTCCTGTAAGACAGGGGTCCGGCAGACGATAATGCGCGTGGTACCCAAGCTGGTACACTGATAACCACTCCACTGCAAGGCGCGGGACTCCTAGGGGCATCGCACGCCTCGCATTGCTCCAAACCGGGCGCATTGTCCAGGGTGCAATTGTCACAGCTCCATAAGCCATCATCCTGGCGTGCTTCCGGTACCACTAGGCTCGTAGGTCGTTGTACCATGTGTTCCGATAATTTTTGAACAACAGAACCGTTCGACAGCGAACGACTGACTTTAGACTTAACTCGCTCATACATAGAAGGACTATGTCGTTTTGGAGAACGTTGAGAGGTATCGCTATTATCTGTGAACGGAAGCGTAGTAGACTCCATTGTTCCAATTGACGGCAAGATCCAGTCTTTATGGTGCCCTCTTCCTCTGTCGCTTCGACTTATGCTCGTCAACTGTGCCATGCCTGAAAAAATTTTGAAGCAACAAATTTCAATGATTTGGAATATTTTATTAACAATTTCTACAATGATCGTTTTACGACATTACACTCACCTGTATTATTAATTTTAACATTGTTACCGGAGTCACTCTTGCTAACACTCCCATCTAGGACGTTGGCCAAAAGTCCAGGCGTGATTTTAAGACGATTCTCTTTATGCAGATTAATCTTTTTACTCTTGCGTGCGCCAATCTGTTTTCCGTCGTTTTGAGCTATTGATGCACTAGCATCGCAAGCCGCGCAGATCAATGAGCTGCAATTATTGTCCAATAGACATCGAATACAAGTCCACTGTGTGGCTAAAGAAGGTAAGGATGAAAAACGCTTCAGCGGTTTCCTACCACCCAACGAACAACAATGAGAATTCTTCCTTATGTCAGCTGCAGACAAGTGTCTCTCAAAACTGCAATTTTATAGGAACACATACTAGTAAGAATATTTATACAAAATATTTATTCTCAATGAAGATAAAATTTATATTTCAGAATAAGAAAATATACTTTGAAAATTGTTTCTAAATTATTTGACATCTGAAAAAAATTATTATAATAAAAAATCTCAATCAATGTTCATTGCAAACTGCATTTTCACAACAAGCAGTATCAGCTGTTAGTTAATATAGTATTAATTTAAGTCTGCAATCTATTTTAAATTTGAGATTTCTTCAAGGTAGGTATACTCAATATAAAGGAAAGTTTATTTAAACTCAAGTACCGATTCAATTCTTTCAATTGACGTAAACATGACACAAAGGAATCGATATCATACTTTGTGATAAAAGTACAGTATCTTGACAAACAACTCGTGGGTACTCATATCGAGCGATAGGATTGCTTAGAGCACACGCAAAAAAAAATACATGGGGAAGAAAAGGAGGACGAAATGATAATCCTTACCCTTGAGAAACAATGGTGGGTCGGGACTGGTCAACGGATAGCGTCTCTGTCAAGTTACGCGCTACCAATCGGTCTGTCCTCGGCGGTGGCGTCGGCGGCGTCGATTCCCCGGAGGAGGTCTCCCTCCTCGCGGGACACTCTTCGTCCTCGCGTCTCCTCGTCGAGCGTCCCGCGCAATCCCCCGCGTGCGCCTCTTTTCCTCCCCTCTGACTTACGTTGCCGCTATGCTCCGCGGTTACACTCGTGGCATGGTCCTGCCTGCGATCGAGGCTGGCCCTCTCGTCGCTCCTGAGTCGCGTCAGCCCGCACCTGGCGCATCTCGCACTCTCCGTCGGATTTATCAGGGCGCACTCCGAGCAATGCCATTGCAGCACCGACGCGATCGAGCCCATTCTCCACGCGTAGTCATGGCTCCCCCGCTGCGCCGCTCTATATCACCACTGTCGCGACCACGGACACGACGACGTCGACGACGGCGTCAACGGCGGCGGGCTACGACGGCGGCGACGGTGGTGGTGGCGATGGTGGTGGTGGTAGTGGCGGCTGCTGCTGCACACGGAGCCGGCACCGCATACGACGGGAGCGGCAACCTCGATTCTCGTCCACAATTTCGACTCTCGCTCGCTGCCCGCGCGAAACTCTCCAGTCTCCAGCACTTCCTGACGCTCGCGCTCTCCGTCGCCGCACGCTGCACGACGGGAGGGACGCCGCGACGCGACGCGACGCGAGGCGACGCGACGCGACGTGACGTGATGCGACACGACGCGACGTGACGTGACGCAACGCGACGCGACGACGCGGCCGCCGATGAGTGGCGGTTAACGACGGCGATCAGCGGTGCCGCGAGACGCGTCCTCCTCGTCGTCGTCGTCGCGAGGATGTCGCCGTCGTCGATCGCGACAAGAGCCCGCCGTTCTTTGTCATATGTTCCGCGACGGCCATCTTTCCCGTCGGGATCCCCTACCTCGCGGACTATCCTCCTGTCCCCTCCATCCTCTCATCGTCACGACCTCGCAGGAACGGTGCGAGGTTACTCATCGCCCCGAATAATTGGTTTTTCAGAGAACTAACTGTGGATGCTTGCCAGCAAGGGACACAGACGACACAGTGTGACACTGTGAATCATTACATTCTCGTTATTTCTCAATGTTAAACGAAGATAAAATGATCATTGTGTTACGCTGTGTCTTGCTGGAAAATGCCAACAATTATTTTAAATAAAGTTGTACCATGAATTTCAAGATTAATTACGTTTACATAAAATATTTACGTATTATTTACGTTAAGTTTACACAAACCTTTTTCATATAACTAATACAAGCAGTATGTGTAAATTATTATGTAAATTGAATAATACAATACAATATAGAAAGAAGTAATTGAATTTTATAATAATTGTTAATATAGCTAATTTTAATTTTTTAATGGTAAATAAAAATTATTAAGTTAGAAGTTTAATATCTCACACAGCACAAACCTCCAAGGGATTAAAAATATTCATGTTCTCTCATGAACATCCTAAGAATGTTCCTAGGATATAAAATATATATGCTGTATAGATACCTGTGCAAACAATAAAGAGCAATAAGTTTCAATGATCTATTGCTTATATAGATACGTAAAAGATAATTTACATTATATGTAGAAATATAAATTATTATTTTTTTGTGTGTAAACACAATCCTATTTCAATATCTTTTGACCTGTAGTGTTTTACTTGTATATTTAAATACATAATACAGTGTAAGAAAAAAAAGGTTGCAATCATAATTTATAGTAGTGAAAGAAGACTTTTGTTTCCTAAGAATACTGCATTTTGTAATTTAATTTTATACTAAAAATGACTCAAAGCGGAGACAAAAAAGTTTGTATTTTAATACAACATGTTTAATACTACATGTTTATTCCCAAGCAGAATCACAAGTCATTATGATATCAAAATGATTTTTAAAAATGATCATTAAAAGTCATTTTTCAATCATTTTTGATTTATTTTAATCTTATTTTGACATTATCAACTCCTAACCATAATTATTTTACCGTGTAATGTAAGTCACAAATACCCCAAAAATTGTTTTCTTAATGTAATGGAAAACAATTATGATATATAATAATAAACAATAATTTGATAAACAATTGTATGTTATTGTGATAATACATCTTTAGCTTGTTCAAATACTTTTATATGTAGATGTTTTCGTTTGCACGCGATTTGCATTCACTATGAAATTTTCGTGGATACATCACTGTTCATTTTAATTGCCACGCGTACTAGCGACATCTGTGAAAGAAATTTCGAAAGACTTGCAATTCCTATTGTAGCAATGATGACGAGGTGCTCACTAAGTCCCTGTGGCGCAGAGGATAGCGCGTTGGACTTCTAATCCAAAGGTCGTGGGTTCGATCCCCACCAGGGATGGACGCGAGCGGGATTTAAAAACCGTTTGTAATTATTTTTTTTTATACGTGTCCTTTACGTTATCATTCGAACTGTGAAAATAATTGAAAGTTAAATGGCGAAAGCATTCGATTGTATTAAGCTTATTATTACGATAACCTATTATTACGATAACAAATATTATCGTTGTGATAATGACATAACATTCGGAAAACAATAATTTATTATAATAGTGAGCTAACCCATATTTTGTAAAAATGGAGAAAATGACTTAAAGTTATAAAAAAAATAAATAAATGTATTATTCTCTATTCCACACTACTGCAATATTAAAGAATTTCTTAAGATCATAATATGTCATTACACAAAAAAAGTAAAGAACTATTGCAATAATAAAGCTCTTAAATTGTTTTTTGAATGCTATATCTTTATCAGAGATAATATTATATGATATATTATCTATCTGGGAAAAAAAATGTTATATATATGAACGTATTTTATATATAATTATATATAATTGTATATAAAATATGTCAATTTTTTATATAATTATATATAATTTTACATAATTTTATATGAAATATTTTTTTCTCCGGTATAAACAAAAGTAATACTGATTGGATGATTAATAGATGCTTAAAATATTATCTACTATGAGCACAGTAAACCTTTCAATTGCATAACTGAAATTCTTTATTCTTCATTCATTCTTCCAGTACGCTGGTTTTTAACGTTTTGAACTTCGTGACGTCATGTAAGTGTACCTCTGAAACGATGATGATAAATAAAGAGTGAAAGCTAAAAATCTATAAGTCTATTTATAAACAGAAGATACTTTTTTTTATAATGTTTTAATAAGAGTTGACTATCGTCGTGAGATTTACGTCACAGACGTTATCTTATGAAAGAATTAGGTTCGATTTTAGCTTACATAGTTTTATCAGAAGGGAGACAAGCGCATATTGTTTGTGTTCGACATCTATAAATATTATACTTACACGATTAATCTTTGGATTAAAATATATATCCGCATATTATAGGTCAAGATAATGAAAAGGAATCTTCATTCAGGTTCTTTATTAACAATGATATCACAGCACGGCTTACAATTAGATATGCGTGCGAGAGAATGGTTTCCGCAAAATGTCGATTTCGCTTATCTATCTACCGAAAAAGCAGACGATTTTATCCCAAATTTTTAAACTAATGGTATACAGAGAAACATAAGCAGTAAGCTAATCGACCAATCAGTCGAGAATGCAAGGCAATAATGTAAGCAGTAGCTAATAAAAAAAGTTGATTTGTTTATTGCTTATATTTTTCAATGTGTCACTAGCTTTACGTAGCCCAATCATCTATTAGCTTATCAGCAAGTATTGTCTTCTTGCTCGAAAAAAAAAACACAAATATAACACTGATATTTATTAGTTCATTAGAATTATAAGTATATTCCGTTAGATTATACTTATGTGGAATGTAATATTTACAGTTTGGATAAAGCATCTTAAATTTAGCTAGATGCAGATCCGAAAATATAATTTTATTGCGTCAAAATTTAAATTAATTAATTATGTAAGATATTTAAATTGGTTGCTAAAATACCAAAATATTTTGTAGTATTGCTTATCATGCTTAAGTTACATAAACATTTGGATGATCGGACAAAATTATTTACAGATCTCGACCTAGTTAAATTTTTTTTTGATATTTCATATAAAATTATTCTTTCCATGCAAAAAAATTCGTTTATTATATTAAACATATATCAAATTAAACACAACAATGCGTTTGCTTTCTGAGAATGTGTAAAATATTTTGATGATTTTATTGAAGAAGAAATACAGAGAAGATATTATTCTCAAAGAATACGGGGACGAAGATAAACGACAAGATTTTAACATACGTCATATTTGATCATCCATAAATACTCGGTATCTCATTAAGGGATGACACACGAAACTCTCCGCTTTCTGGGCCTATCCAGATTTGTTCCTCCGAGAAACTCACGGGCATCCCCTTTTGGTCACCGAGAGAGACAGCACCCCGTTGGTTTATTTACGGAAACGCCTCTTCTTTGCCTCTCACTAAGAGGCGTCTTGCTTTGATTGCACCAACTCTCCTGACAGTGTTTCAGTTTTGTTCGATTTCTCAGAGCAAAAATAATTCTGGAGCAAAGGAAGTCTTCGAACATAAAGAACAAAGAGAAAAGTGAATAAAAAAGGATTAATTAAAATCGGATATGTCTTGTTTTTGCATCTGAAATTTTTTACTTCGAACAGTAATATTTTAGATTTCATATTTAAATTTCATTGTTTCCGATTGAGAATAGAACAATTCGATTCAAACAATTCGATTTTTGTAACTAAAACAGTGAAGGGAACAATAACGTTAGTTTCATTTCTAAATTTATTGTTGGAATCAAATATATATAAACGAAAATTAATGGAAATTGAGATAAATTAATTTGTGGCCGGTAAAAACAAAATGTTATTTATTGTGTAGCGTTATATAAAATCTATTTTATTTTTTACATCTGCGTGAATCACACGCGATGTTATAAATTATATTTTAAACAATACACCTATCTTTATATATGTTAAGATATACTCGACGTGACGTGTCTGTGATTATATTGAGACGAATGGTTTTTGCCAAGTAACGATGATAGACTAAAATTTTCCATTTCAATGATATCAACATTTCCATTGTAATTTGCCAAATAACGATGACTTTCAAACTTTCCGTTTTGCCATTTACCTGTGCTACTATTCGGATCTGTTCGGATCTCTGTGAGCAAATCTTGGTTCTTCATCTTCAGTCTAAAATGATTTCTCGGACTTTCGAATCGCGACGCAAACATGATCGACCTCGCGCGCGTTTCGTTCGCCGTAACGCTCTTTGGACTAGAGCCAGTAAGATTTACTGCCAGACAGCTAGTCGCCGCATTCACGATTCCATTTCGTAATCGTAGAATAGTTTCATAAATAATCGCGATGTCCTTCCTTCCTCATTTGTGGAATCAGCGGACAAGGCTTTTAATTAACAGCAATTACCTTTGTACACGCGATAGAACCGCGTTCTGCGATTCGCTCTCAACTCGAGTTATGAATATCGAGTTATGTAATCCACAATGTTATTAACGACAAAAACGCATCTTTAATTATATTATGTAAGGTTTGATGCGTAAATTTGAATTTCATTGCAATGCGATAGAAATTATTCACTTAAGTTATATCTTAGTTGACACAAACTAAAAATAGCATAACATCAATGTTATAATTTTGCACTCAATAACATAAATATTTAAATATAGTGTTACTTAACTTTATGGCTGTGTTTAGCTGACTGTTGTAAAATCGTTTAATTTCATTGGTCTTAGTTCATCTCGGTTACTGGATCTAAATATATAAATCAATTATATTAAAAAATTTTACAACGATTGTAAAGCTGCTTTCTCTGCTAAACGCATTGTTGAATGTAAAATTATATTAATGTTATGTTAGTTTAGTTGATATCGACTGAATAATACGCCAAAATTTTCTGGCTGTATGTTTTTAACATTTACATCAATTTCAGCACGTTAAATGTGAAAATAAACAAATTGCCATGTATATTGTGTATGCGTGCATATTTGTTAAATGATTATGCTAAAAACAGCAACAAGACCTCCCGCTTGGAAGATTCTTAAATCTTGTCAATTGATATTCCTCTACTCGTTTGTTCTGAGTCAATTAACTATTTAACACGAAGGTCTCATATTTAAACTCGTACACGGAAAACTTTCCATGAGACGTTATCATAAATAAATGTGTCGCAACTATTGTATCGTAAATGTGGAGATTGCATTGAAAGATTGTTAATCGTCGACATAAAAAAAAATGAGTATGAAGTAATATGTCTTTAATATATTCGATAAAAATTATCTAATCTGCAGTCATTCAGATAGTTGTTTACACACACTCACATACTCACACATTATCAGGAGCTTTACAGAATTATAATATAAAACACATATTAAATTCGAAAATGATAAAATGTGAATATTATTATCGTAATTTTAATATTCTAAAGTATGACATACTGACAAAGGTTTCGATTAAATTAAGCATCGAGGAAAAGTCTGATATAGATCATGAAAAAAAAGTTGTATTCTTATTGCATGAAAATGCCACTCTGCTACTCTTACGTCATTTATTTTCCACAACATTAACCGATGCGTGTATAATAACGGTTAACACTATGACGCAGCTTCTTCACGCGTCGACAGATTTTTCTTCGCTTCACTTTGAAGTAAATAACTCGCCGCGAAGAAAACGGTTTAATGTCGCGATTATTTATAAAGAACTTTCTTCCATGATCGATAATGAAAACAGGGAAAGCATCTTTTACGTTCTTATATTATGTGTCACGTTCACTATTTTTTCTTTATTAATATAAAATGTATATGTTTAGAAGAAAGGGGAGAAAGTAAGTGGGAGGTTGGTAAATATAAAGTCGGCCCTCAGAGGCCTCAGAATGCAAATTATATAAGACTAAAATTATCTATTTCTAACTCATAGCCTACTTAGACATTATAACATGATCACTGGTCATTTCTAGTTGTCGCACTCAGAAAAAATTGTTCATTTGATTAAATTAATTTAATCAAATAAATTTTTTCTCAGTCTGCGTAACAGTAGAATTTTAGATTTGCAGGTAATGGTCAATTTTACAGGTACTCTTTAATTTTGAGAATGTTGATATTAATTTTGTAATTTTGAGCCTTTTGATGTTTCCGTTTTCGAATGATATAATTGAATTGTTAATGAAATGCATGCATATATTCAATTCGTGTAAAGTTATATACTATATACATACCAGTTTATTTTATTTCCTCTCTTCTATTCCATAATCATAATTTTTTCCCTCTTTTCAATATTTTGTAAATTACGTTTGTACCGCATTTTATGACTAAACAAATTTATTGTACCAGAAGTCTTTATGTCACATGAATATCTATTCAGTTTCAATAAAACAAAATATTCCATAATCCTCTCTCTTCTTATAGAATAATTTATAAAAAATATTAGATAAAATAGTAACTTAAACATACTAAATATCGAAACATACTAAATATACTAAATAATAGACTACTAAATATCGTTCGTTTATTTTAATTTCTACGTTCAAATCTTATTTTTATAAAGGAATAAAATTATAATAAAATAGAGTCTTTTAAATTTGTTTAGAAAAGATTCTGAAATTCTTGAAAAAAAATTTGGAAGTGATTTCTTGCGTGAAAGAAAAAATGTATGCATGTTCGTCATGTTCTTACGTCATGCTATTTTTATGAATCGTTCAAGCCGACGTCTCCGCGATTAATATTTACTGCTATCTCGCCACACAGCAACACAAAAGTGCTTTATCAGAGCCACCGTTCTTAGCCACGTATGCGAATTATGGATTAAAACAGAGAAATTATCCGTTGACGCGACGGATTATCGAAGCAGCCAATTTTCGTGAGCTATAATTACACGTAGATCGATATTATGTATCAACGGTCAATGGCATCGAATCTGATTGACGACAGACGCGAAATTCGTACACGCTATTATTATTTACGTTAACCGAACTGGAAATAAATCGTTTGAGGAGCCTTCAATCGTCATATTATCTACGGATTTATAACATTTATGAAATTATGCTATACATATATTATGTAAAAATATTCTTATGGTTACGCGATTTTCAACGTAACATTTTGCGTGCAGCATTGAATATTCTAATTATAAGGTGCCCGGCTCTCCTTTTAGATGCGATGACTTCGCGATAAGTAGCGCGCGTCTTATCGCGCGAGAGTAACTATTTGCATAATGATAATGCGTCTCGCTTTGGTAGTAAATTACACACATGAATCAGTGCAAACTTACTAGCAGTTCGCTGGAAGCATTTACGCGGCAGTATAATGTGAGCTTTTTATCAACGAAAACGATGGATTTCCCGTTTCCAGCGGAAATCTTGTGGCTTAGAAAATTTTATTCATAGTCAACTAATTAAAAAGAACTTCTTGTCTTATCTTGATCTTTCTGTTTAACACAATGCAATTTATGGTTATAATTTCATATAAATCTACTTAATGCGTATAATTAAGTACAAAAGCATTAAAATAATTTTCGCATAGACATTTCATAATAATAATTTTTATTATTATATTGCATAATATTGTTATATTATTGTTGTCTTATTTATATAGTATAATTTAAATTTTTGTGGGGTTCATATATAGTACTTTAGTCTTGTATGAATAATTTGAAAAAGAAGCTGATATTTAAAATATTATATAATATTATATGAAATAAGGATAAAAAAGAACCAATAATTTAAATTTATATAATACAAATATTAAATTTCTTAAAAATTCTAATATAGTAATTTAAAATGAATATCTATAGATATGTGCATATGTATTGTATATATATATATATATATTTATTTATAAGTATGCTGTAAATCTCCAAGAAATGATCTGACGATCATCCTGAGAACGTTCTCAGAAGGATCTCTGGGATAAAATGTATGGGATAATTGCATAACAATTAACGTTAAATATATATATATAATATTATATATGAATAATACATATACATATCTGTAACGTGCGATTATTTGATTCTGTATAAAATGCTTGGTGCAAAATTGTATTATGTGGATAAGAAGGGTATTAATTTTTATTTTTAGTCCCCTAACGTGACAAACACGTTATTACACGCCTCTGACTCAGTATAAACTCATCGCGATCGCATCATATCGCACGTACTTAGTATACGTTTAGCATGGATCAATGCTAATTATGACCGAATCAAGTATGAGTCAGCTTTCGATTCACCTCATGTTGCATTATTTGTGTGAGCACCTTTGCTACGTGCGAATACAAAAGTGTTTGTCTTTCTTTTACGCTTTTTAGAAGTTATTTGCCCACTACGATGATAGATCAAATAATCGAGAAGCTGTCTGTCGCAAGCTGTAACGTCGAAATATTAGTGCTCACATGGCTCTTCCAGAGAGGTTGAGAAAACATGTCTACGGTGATAACGAACAAACGTTGGCAAACAATACGCGATAGTCTCGTTCCAATTAGTGACGCGATTACGACGTGTCATTCACTTTGTTCTCTATTGAGGATCCTAAGTCGACACGCGATTTCGGCACGCGAGTCGAGATTTCATATTACGGACATAGAGTTTTGTTATAAACTGTGCATTAATTTATTTTATTAGCTTCTGTGCTCAGTTAGAAAGAATTTTGAACATATCTCAGCATTTTTTCAACTCGATATTTGAAAAAAAAAGAAAAAGAGAGGAAAGAGAAAGACAGAGAGATATTTTAAGTTATTTCACTCTTCCTGTAAACCTCCCATACAGCACAGATGTTTACAACAACATTGCTGAACGTTTGCAATGTTATTTCAATATTGCTAAAACGTTGTAACGTTGCTACAATATGGAATAATTTATATTGTTCGAGAATATAGTGACAACTTCATAGGATAATAACAATAATAATAAAATATGGATCACATTTTAGACACTAAAGAACTTCTACTGATTTAACAATAAGAAACAAACTGTTAAAAGTCGGCGTAATAGACGCAATTAATTAATACAAAAATTTATTTAATAATTTAATTAAAAATATAATGCTTTAGCAAATTGTATGTTTCGGCTCTAAATTGAGTCATCTTCAGCTACAAATAATTAATATATAATTACAAGAGATTTGCATCTAAAAAAAAAACAAATCTGAATATAATCCGCTGCAGTTACAAAGATGAGACAAATATCAATTTTAATTTGATTTAAACAGTTACATATAGGCATTGTCATTCAGCTACGTAACTGTTTGAGTAACGGTTTAAATTAAAATTGATATATATTTATTTCGCTCTCGTGACTGCAGCATAATTATATTAATCTGTAAATATATTAATCATTCGTACTATTGAAAATGGCTTTATTTAAAAAACATATTGTTAAAGCATTATAGTTTCAATTGAATTATTAAATAAATTTTGGAGCACTGTTTACCGCGCCGACTCCTAACGATCCTCATTTTATCTTTATTTTTTATTATTTAACTTCATAGAATTCTTATTACGTGTATGTAAATATAAAAAATGAATCTTCACATATGTGCAACTATGATAAGATGATAACAATTGAACAGAATATGTTTTTCCATCCTATATTAATAAAGGTGACAGTTTTTGAGCTTACAGCATTTTGCAATATTCTGGCGGAACATCATTGATTAATCCATATCCACCATCGCATATTAGAAACCAGCTACGTGATCGCAATGAATGATTAAATATACACACGTGCAAGTAGCGTGTTATTTGTTTCGAATCACGTGCGTCAAACGTGCCCGCGGCATACGTATGAATTTTATATAACTTGCGAGATGATCATCGCTGAATTTTTGTCACGCGTCTCTGTAAAGTCATTTCGTTGCAACGCAACGGTGAGATAAATAATAAATGGCACGAATAATAATATGAAGAAATGAAAGAAAGATAATATAAGAGTTACAATAACACAAAACCGAATAGGGCAAAGTTGAGAACTAAATAAAATCGTAAGAACGAAAATATTTACGCAACAGTAAGTTTCAATTATTCCTTCTTTTCTCATGATAATTGGAAATACATTTGCACACTTGTGCTAAAATGTTAGTGATATTTTTTATTTAAAATCATCGTTTCCTAGATAAAACTTACTTATTTCTTTTTTAATTTTAGTATAAAGTCCACTGCACTATCTCCTAATTTTGTATCTACTTTAATCCTGTAAAAAGATTTTTTATTCCGTTCAATCAATTCGGAGATTTTTATACGACTATAATGTTGATAATTTGGTCCACTCCAGCATCCTCTTAATATCAAGCTATCCTCATTAAAACAAAAATTAGGTAATAAGAAATACATAAGGTCAAATTTTTTAAAAACACTGGTGCGATTAATTCTTTGTTTACAAATAAACATCATAATTCAATTTTAAGTTATCGAAGATGAAAATATATGAAAGCGGTGGAATTCAAAATCGTCCTATTCGCATCTTATTTTCTGTATTTATCTTCATACTTGGCAATGTCGACCATAATAGATGCGACGCGTTTGCCTTAGAACTGGAATAGACAGCACCTGCAGCAGCCATAAAATCCTATTTCGGCGTCGGTCCGTAGTGTTTCGTGAGCTCATCCTCCAATTGCGTCGCGCCATATTATACTTATGCGTCATAGTACCATCCCTAAGCGTCGGCCTAAATGCGCGAACGGCGTTGAAAGTGCAGCGAGATTCACTTTCTAGCGGCGAGGTTATTCAAAGATCTTGCGGGCGAAATGCGAGCCGGAATGCTGTACGATCGCGTTACCAAGTGCCTTTACCTTCTCCATCCGTGCTCCTTGCTACGTTTCTTTTGAATTTATTTGATTTGGATGAGTTGCTTATAAGTCGAATTGATCAACTCCATTGAGTAAAAAGTAGAGAGATTAAAAGAAAAATGCGTTAGGTAAAAGAGAATCAAGTGCAGTTAATGAGGCGCAAAATTAAATCTATTATATTGTAATATTTAAAATTTATGTGAAATTTCAAATGTTCAATTTCTCAGACCATCCTAATTCAGTGACAATATTATATTTTACGTATCAATTGTTTGAATTCCTAGTGAAATGAAGTCATAATTGATTAAGAGAACGAATATCTTAGACTCAATTTTGATTTCTCATACATACACATTTACATTAGAGCTTGAGAAAATTTAATAAGTAAAATATGATCACTGAAGAAGGCTTGGAGAGAAGCCAAATTGTTTGAAATTGTATGTATTGTTAAATTTAATAGATTTAAACAATAATAAAATTAAATCATTTATGTGAATAACACACAAATAAATAAAGAAACAAAGATAAATAATAGATTTAATTTTACATTCCACTAACTGCGCTTGACTCATATTTGCCTAATACATTTTTCTTTTAATTTTATGAATATTAATACTATGAATAATTCTTGGATTAATAGATATATTTTTTAAGAAAAGTAAAGAAATTCAGTGAAGTTATAAATTAATTGTACATTTTGATAACTAAAATTAAGATAAGAATGAAAGGAATTGATCAGTTTGACTTTTGAAAGGCTGATTACTTCAATATTGTACACACGTGCAACATTGCGTGTGTCTTGAGGTATATTGGAGATATAATAGGTATAAATATCCGTTTTAGGCTTTGCAAGGCCATCTGTCGCATATACAGAACTTGCCTTTCGCTTAGTTCATTTTGTTCTCTATTTACTCGAATGTTTCTGTCGTTTGTGTGCGGTGATAGTTCGCTTGAAAGACTACAACGGTAAACGCATAGTCGCTTTAAGAGTTATGTATATTAAAAATATCTATATATTGTAATATTAAATGTTTTCCACGTGCGCACTCTTGATGGTTAAAATAAATGAAGATGAGAGAAATAAAATTTAAATATCAAATAAAACAGTTAAAAGAAAACAAAATCTTTATATTTAGAAAAGGAGAATAAAATTTTTATATGCATAGTTGGTACATAGAATTGATTAGAACGGAACTTGTTTGAAAAAAGATGTGACCTTTTAAAATCATTTTAAAGCGATAGCTTTAACAACAAACAAGCTAGATTGCAATTCAGAATTTTAAAAAATGTAATTTTTAAATGTATTAAAAGGCATTGATATATGGAAAGAATATTATTTATATGGTTTCCATTTTTTTTTCTTTTCATTATTGATATGATTTACACGCACAGGTTATTACCCGGTAAACACAAACTAATAATAACATTACATTAATAATTTCTTATTCAACAATATAAATGTATATTATAATACATCTGTTATACGTAATAATTAGAATGTTGAATAGAAAATTAAAACAATTGTAAATAAAATTTAAACTGATGAGATTAAATCGATTAAAAAAAAATTCTATTCTTGATTAAATCAGATCTTGATGTTTAATAATGTTTGTATATGATTTGCAAATACATTTTCTAATAAAATTCTATACAATTCTATAAAATTTCGCGCCAATTCGATTTGTTGAGCTTATAATATCAATGTAATGTACGTTACTGTTAGCTGTTATTGTTTACTGGGTATCTCCTTTAGGCCCTTAAATTATACATCCAGAGAGGAATGCACGTTCAACATACATTGTGATCGCGCAACAAGTCAAACCAAATGCTCGATTAAGGTGTGATTTATGGTAACGCCTGCGAGACGAGCGTGCATTCGTAGTTCCCGAATCGTTGGTTGATATACGAGCTGGCGGATTACCGGATGATACGATGACGCAAGGCACCTCCCTATGTTACGGCGTATGTGTCTGCATGCAGATAACCGCTTTGTTAAATCGAGTGGAAAGGGGACCATAAAGGTCAGCAGGGTGCCTCACCTCATCATCGAACGCAATTTTCTACGACGCGAATCAAATCTCTGAAGGGCAGAGACGGATATGGTAGACTTTATTCTGCTGTAAACGAAATTGATAAAACGCTACAAATGAGTTCGTCGAATTCCGTGATAACTGTGATAAGACGTAATATGTTGAAAATATTTTATCCTAATTATCACGTGTATTACGCTTATCACACTAGAGAACTCGAGACTTTCAATGTAAACATGCGCAGTTGCAAACGAAAAATAGTTACGTAAACAATTTGCTTTGTGTGTGCACAGACTGGTCCGGGAAGTTTGCTTAGATGACATCACACACCCGGAGTATTATACCAAAAACTATTTGACATTAACGACATGTAAATTAAAATCATCATTCGAATCACGTTTCCTTTTTTCATTTTTCTTTTAATCTATCTCGAATTTATCTCTGTTCTTTATGTTTAATATTTCTTTAAATATATACATTGATATGATTATCTTATTATTAAGCTTTTTTATTTAGCTTTATCTCTCTTATTCTTATCTTATTATATAAACGTAGAATTATAAATTCGTCTAATACGCTAAATACCTATTATATATATATAGATTACATAAAGTCTTATGCAATTATAAAATTTTATTTTATACATAATAAAATTAATTCATAAAAAACAATAGAATTGCTATTTAACATATATACGCGTATCAAGAGTGATCTCTCTTCTCTCTTTTTCTCTCTGTCTCTTCCTTATTTATGAAAATTTTCCTGACAAATAGATTAAAAGAGGTGGGCTCAGATTTAATTTGCGACCACATTTATCAAATTGGAATCTATAAAGTTTATTTATCTGATTTATTTATCTATATGAATACATTAACATTATTATTTATATAAAAAAATCGCTCTTTAAATCTGTGAACTAAAATTAATTTGCAAAAAAATTTTTAAATTGCTAATATGATTCAAAATATAATTACAAAATAAAATGCAAAATTTATTTATAGAAAATTTCAGAATCATATCTCGATTTATATCATATATGTAATAATAATATTGAGAAATAATAATTCAAAAAAGAAATGTATCAAATTAATTTTTTTTATTTATCATTTTATTTAATTAATTTTATTTTTATATTATCCTTTTTTAATTTGTTCAGCTTTGTAGTTCTCTAATTCCTATTATCCTATAAACAGAATTAAAGAATTATACAATATGCGCTAAACATAAGATTTAAAACAGAATTTTAAACAAAATGTCATGTACCATTCTAGGCTGCGTTCGAAAACACTATCCGAGTACCTTTGAATATCATTTTAGCCTTGTTGTTCGTCAAATGTTAAACAAGGATAAAATGATACTCGGAGATAAGATCAGGTAAGTGTTTTCGAACGTGACTCTAGCATATATAGGTATAAGATATAGAATTCAATGCATACGTTGGCGTTAGTAGCCATGCGCACAGCGTTCTAGTCTGTCGATCTGAAATCACGAGTTCAAGACTACTCTCTTTCTTTAAAAAGAATAAAAAAAAGATCCTTTCTTTTCTTCCTCTAGTCTAGTTCTCTTCTTCCTTTCAGTCTCTAAGTGTTATCTGTGTGTGCCTATATTTGACACATGGACGTCAAATGAGACTAATATAAACGACTTGTCGGACTGATTTCCAAAGCCAGTATTCTTTGCCCTTCCATGGTACGAGTATTGGATAAATCGGTAACAATCTCTTTTTTTCTTTTCCTTTATCTTTGATGTATAACATAAAATGATTTCACTCATGCGTTAAATATTGAGTTATAAGTATGAAGAAACTTTTAAAACACACTCGAGTGCTTACCAATAGTTACAATATCTCATCATGACTCATTGATTTATGTATCATAAACTATATAATAAAAGAACAATAGAAACTAACATGTGCTGAAAATTTCTTTTTATTAATTGTATAAAATAAAATAATAATGAATGGCTCCAAGACTAAATCTAATAAAATGCCAATGTAAGCCTCCACAGATGTTGATGTATACGTTAAATAATTAAATTAAATATTCATAACGCAATAGATATGTACGTTTATTTTAACATCATATCTATACATCAACATCCACGGAGGCTCACATAATAGGCATTCTACTTGTATTAAATTTATTAAATGTAATTTATTAAATTTATTAAATGTATTACATTTCTAATTAAATGTATAATCTTAATCTTAGGCTTTTATAAATTTATTACAGAGCCATTATTTATTTATTTCATTATTTATTTCACGCCATATAATCAACTATATATACATTTCTCAATAGACTGCACATTCGAAATTCAATTAGATAAGAAATTATCCTACAGAATTTCTCAAATAGAAGGATGATAAAATAAAGTAATGATTCATTACATTGATTAAAATTAACACTTTCAATAGACACTTTCTACTTTAACATAAAATACCATACTGTTGTAATAACGTTATCTAAATCTTATTATGAAAACGTATTTAATTTAATTGAAAGTTTAACTTTTGCCGCTTTAAACGTCAAAAGTGAAATAGGCACCGTGTAAAGCACATCATATAATTGTTGTAGAACATTATTCCGACGATTTACAAATTGCGTCGTAGCAATTTTGTCTTTCGAGTATATCGTTCCCTTAAATGAACAGGTTGGAAGAGCCGCCTACGTACTTCGTTTAATTCGATAATCGATCGTCGTCATATGTCACGGTCATTATCGAGGCAACAGCGCAGCTAAAACTTGATTATCAAGGGGCAGCTTCGTTCTAAAGATAGAGGAGAGCAGTACGCAGTATTAAGATGCAAAAAGAGCATTTGAGATAACTTGCATGTCGAGGTGCGATTACGCCCCGCTATAAGCAAACTTCTTTGCGAGATTAAAAGCTTCTTGGACAGATAAATTATTTCTCGTTAACATCTAAAAACTCGAGGAAGTACTTAAAATCTATTGATTTTAATACTGAATTTAATGAATAAATGATTATATATAAAAATAAAATATATAAAAACAATAAAAGCAGAATATATAAAAACAATATCTCACACTTTTTTCTTAAAAATTCTTGCAGTAAACGCAATGATTATTCCAAAGACATTACATTTCTTGTTGAAATAAAACATTTGATCGAAGAATCACTATGTGAAATATTATATCCACATGGACTTTGCAATACTTTATGTTTTCTATAATCTCTTTCTTTTATCTCTTTAAATCTCTTACGTAATTTGTATTCTAAAATATCTATGAGATATTTTACTGCATTCATTTTGAAGCAGACCTTGACACGTATAATTAGTTTCATTATAGTTGCACTGCATTATGCACGAGTTCCTCGAAGGTTACGTGCAGTGTTTCTGCGAAGACATCGATAAATGGTATCCCTGACAGTGAAGATTTGGCACGGCAGATTTTCGCTGCTATTTGACTCTATCTCTCTAACAGTGAAAGTCTAACAAAGTCTAGCGAAGCGAGACGGTAATAATCAGGACAGGCTTAAGGCGCTTTATGAAACATATAACTAACTTACACGAGTAAACATACCGGAAACATATCTAAAGATTCTATGACGTTATGCCGTACAAATTAATCGCTAATTTACCATGACTGTATTGTTGTCTAATTAAAAATGATTAAAGAGTTGCACCGCTTGTACATAACAATGACGAAAGTCAGAATGCTATTTTCAGAAAAACACTTTCAAAGAGAAACGAAACAGTTTACTAAAATGTGAAGATCAAATTTAAATGTGAATGAAATTTAATTAATTTTACTGGATAAACATCTAGTAAATATAGTAATTGTAATTATATAGTAATTGTTTAATCGTTTGATCTGTATTGAATTAACTTTTCTAAATCACAAATCAAACGTAGATACATATAATTCTTCTCTAATTAAAAATTTTTTGTTTCTAAATTTTAGGACTAATAAAACAAAAGAAAAACTTAATACACAGTATTATTATCGTACAAGATGTTATCTAGTTTGCATATATGATATTTGAATTTTATAGTTGATGCTAATCATCTTGTTGACTTGATGTAAATGTTCTAATGAATGTCACGCTGGCGTCAACGTACGCAACGATCATATAACCACAAAATGATATTGAGTTACTTAATGATTAAGTATATAATAATTTTTTCTATTTTGATAAAAAATATATATATTTTGTACCGTATTTATAATAATAATAATATAATTTATTATTATATATCAAATAATATAACTTAAAAAAATGCAATATTTATTTAAATTATACTTTTAAACTATACTTTTTTTATATTTCTGTTTTTTAAGCACAAAACTTATTTCATTATCATTTTTGTCACAAGATTATATTAAATTTTGCTTATCTTGCATTCATATCATGTTTTTTATTTCAATGAATATAAAGACATACATATAATAGACTATCGTTAACTCTTGAAAATCTTATACAACAATGGAAAAATTTGCAATTGCTGTATAGTGATCCTGTCATATTAACTCGGACTACAATCGCGCAGTAACACAACACCGGAATCACGTGTGAGAAACGAGCAGCAGTCCGTCCGGTGAATGACGGTTTCGCATATACGTGCGTCAGAGTTTGATGGTCAGACTATGCCATCCGTGCAATATGTATACGAAGCACGCGCAACACGGGATTCATTAGCGACTAGACATGTTAATAAATTAGATCGAATGATTCCATGCAACTTGACGCGGTCTACGACACGGTGCGCTGGTTTTTCGCGTTTACATCATGAGTATTACATCATGACACGTTTTCTTGAAAAATATCTTATGATGGTATTAACTCTATAACTAACTCTGTTTAATATTTATTTCATCTCACGCTGTTCTTAATAACACCGGCCGTGCATGAAAAGAACGGTTTGCTAAAGTTTCTCGCATTGAATTCATAAGACTTTTGCTTTTCTCACAAGCAAAATCGATTGAATATAAATTTAAGGAACGAATAATGTAAAAGCGAAAATTAAGAATAAAATTTTTATGAATTCAGCGAGTAAGATCTTACATAACGAAAATCAATTCGACACTCGGATTGCGACGTATTGAAGGTATTATAAAATACGTTTTCTCTTATAGTAATAATAAAATAGGTGTTATTTATCTTAATATCGCACTCACATATAACAAAAGAGACTGAGCGATTACGCGCATCAATGGGGAGCATTTAGACAATTAACCTCGCGTGAATCAGACCCCCCTATGAGGACTGTTTATCGATACTACAGGAGTAAAATCAAATAGATGCCGACATCGAAGTTATACGAGTTACACTTTGTACATTATCGGACAAATAATAATTTCTAGAATTATCACACACACACACACACACACATTTACGTGTCCGTTTACGTGCGAATGTGTCATTTAATTTATGATGTTACGATATTTTAAATAAAGATAAGTTTTGATTTTCGTGAAAGATCTTGAGGCAATCGGAATATCTTATATATTTCCGCGATACTAATAATGTTAATCAGATTAAACACTTGTATCAGTCACATGTTTTATGATATCTCGAATATTTCAACGGATATCTTAACAAGTTTGTTAACTACCAACTCCGCTTTTCTCGATAATGATTATTTTTTGTCGTTGGAGTTCCAATCAGTATTATGAAATGTAATGTTCATCATCGCGGTTTATTGCATTCGCGTGATATCATTTCGAACTGATTTTTTCGCGGTAAAGAACCTCATTATGTAAGAATCACGTATATAAGATTTGCGACAAACGAAATGATTAATCTAAAATTATAATTGTATGTGTGAGAGAGAGAGAGAGAATCAGAGAATCTCTTACAATTGTACAATAAAGTTTTGTTTTCATTTGAAAGTTAAACCAAATGATGGAAAGAAAAATATATAATATTAAACCTTATTTGCTACGACGGGAAAATATAGGGTTTGCTACCCTAACGACGGAAGAATCATGGAAATCTGATAAAGTCTAATCACAATTTTTGACTGTCTGAATTAATCCATCGCGTCATGTGTGCATGTGCTTTTAATTGATTGATTAAACCCGGATCGTTCCGGCCACCGCGAGTTTTCTCGTGACTCACACGTCACTCGTTTGGTGTCAAATTAATTAATCTTGAAACGCCGATCGCGTGCACTCGTCCCATGATACCAGGCGTATTGCGTTGACTTGCTGCAATTCTCTCGAGAGGAGAGCTTCTCGCGAAATGCGAGTCACGCGGCTCTAATGACACGCGGCTCCAATCACATGCAAAGGCTTTCTAGGACCGCTATTGTAAAAGTTACATTCAAGATCGACAATCACGCTTTGCGAATCGCGAATGACTATCAAGCGGATCAATTGATAGCGAGATAAGAAACACGCGCTCGATACAAAGAAGACATTGCTGAAAACAGCTGTATTAACTGTTAAGTATGATTCTGGAGCACTAAGAGAGTGTTATTTCCGTCATTTTCTTATCTTCTATTTAATGATGTACGTGATAAAAACGTACGGTTAAATTGCAATCGATTGATCGATAGTTAATATTGCGAAGATAGTTAGGAAGTAAAGTTTCGCGATCGCGATATCGATGATGATTACTAAGATTCACTATCTGGAATTTTTTAAACATCTACTCCAATTATATTGTCAATCGCTTGACGATAATAATTAGACTGTATTTCATCTCATGGACCGTCTCTCGGGAAATTTTCATATGTATATGCATAATTAAATAATGATAGACATTAGAAAAAATATTAACGGTAAATATATATATCTTTGAATTTGAATAAATAAAAAACATGCAGTCTCTCATTTACAGTTATTGGAAATGTCACAATAATACTCGTTTGAAAAGAACTTTGTTACTCCTTTCTCTCATCTGTATTTCATCCTAAATTTTAAGTGTTTCTTTAAGCGCTGGAGAAACAGTCAATCGGTGTTATCTCTGTTCACATTGCTGATTTGTCTACCTGTTTTCGAAAACAAGTCTAATGTATATTTGCGAAATGCGTGTTTCAAACACAATGCTTCGCCCATCAATCGTCTCGCAATTTACGTTCAAGAGAAACACATCTAGTTATTTCCGCTCACATTAGCTACTTTGGTTAATGAAGATATTTATTACCGTTTAGCAAAATGAGGTATATATTTATCTCCTTTAAATGGGATTAATACATCAAAAGTGCGTTTGTTATTTTCACATTGCTAAATTGAAATAATTAATGAAAAGGATAATTAATCCATGTTATTTCGGAGGCTGCGTATAAGGAAACAATTCTCTGTTTATTAGTCACAATGATAACTGTGTATAATGCCGAACTGGGTCAGACGTCCAGGTTCTTGATCTTCCTTCGACGCGCGAAATCTGAGAGGATCAGTTGGGAATTAATGGAAATTAAGGGGCATGAAGCTGTCGACCCTTGATGGTCTCTTCGGGGTTGTTAGCTCGTCGCTATGACAACCTGGAGAATCTATCCTCTCTCTTCCGAGGTCAGCAAGGATATACACGAACTACTTCCGAGCGTTCCGACATTTTTTCTTGCACAGATTAATTTTAGAATCTCGCTGGTTAAAATTATTCCGCAATGTGCGTGGATATGCAATTTATCTCTTTTATATTTAAAAATCAATAATATTAAACCTAATATATATGTAGTACAAAATTTTTTCTTTTTAATATTTTTATATTTGATTTTTATACTAGATTTATATCTATTGAGTCATTTATGTATTAAAAGATAAATAAAAGGTAATGTAATTTAATTAATAAGTAACTTTAATTCATATTGACGGTATTTATCATTACACAAACATAAATATATTAGTATTTTTAATATCTTTAGTTTCTTTCATTGCTACAACTCTGCTTTTCTTTCTGGGAATCAAAAAGACTTTGTTTACGCGAAACTAAAAAAATTGTGGAAACGTTCTCGTGATTTCGCTCTTATTCTTTCGTTAGCCTATAAAGAGGGCCCTGGCGTAAGCCTGGAAACTGGTGCAAAGAAACTCGGTCGTCGTGTTTGGCAAGAGTCGTTAGGCAATGGTTACCATTTTATCTTCATTTTGAATGAATGGTTTTCATGGGCTAGTTTCCATTTTGAAGTGGGATTGGTCGATAATTTCAGCTTCTACGAAAACAAGTCAAACGAATAGAAGTGCAAGGATAGGATATATAGGAACCAGTGAATAATTGTAAAATATTCATTTAATATATGCTTGATGTAAGCATTTATAAAAAAAAAGATAGCTAATAAATTAATTTTAAAATAATTATAATTTTCTACAAAAGAAAACTATTAAAAAGAGAGATATTACCTTTCTATTAAAGTAAAGCGAATAACTGTGGAATAATAATTGAATTTATGTTAAAGTGTGACAATTTTAAGATAGCTAATAAAGAACTTTTAAATAAGTATGACACGAAAAATGAACTACGAAAAAGAGAGATACTATCTCTTGATCTGCAAAATAAATAAAGCGAAAAGGAGAGATTTATTATTAGGAGCTTTTTAAAATTACGACGAAAGAAAGAGGTCGAATTTTGTTCGTAACAAGAATTTGCGCAACGTATCAGAAGATTGGAATATTTAAGCGAACTATATCCGCCCACTAATCGTGACATCTCGACATCGGTCTCCAGGAATGGAACAGGCTATTGAACACGAGTAGTTCGGAGAAAACTCATTTTTAAGTAGTGAGTCATGGTTCCATTACCCTTTCCAAGGTAGCACACGGTAAATCTAATGAGGAAAAATAAAGAATACACCATTCGTGTCACTAAGCACCAAAAATACTTCTCGCCTCTGTGCTGGTCTTATTGCAGCGGTTGCTTAAAGAGTAACATGTGGTGTTAGGATGCATCAAGAGGAGAATACAAAAAGCCTGCATTAATATCTCGTGATACATTTCGCAGAAGCTTGTAACATTTTAATATATTTATAAAGTACTATTTACGAAGGTTGCTGTTTTATAATATGTACATGTTCTTTATCATACCTTATCCAACAAATTAAATTAAACATAATCACATATTATTGGATTTAATTAAACACAAGAAAATTCATTTCGAAAATAGATAAATTGGATAAGAAGAGAAAAAGAAGTTCATTATGCTGGATTTGTATGCAGTTAGCTATGATATGAAACGCGACGTCTAGATGTCTAGAGGAGAAATATTGCTTTCGTATAAGTGGTAAGTTTGCGGATAATAATGTATTCATGAAATATTGAAGAGTTACTTGAGACTTTTGTGTACTTATAATACGTACGCGACAGAAAGCCAGAAATAATATGGATGGAAAAGAATTAACTCTGTAGCCCGAATTTTTTTCATGGCTATAAAAAATTTATGTAATTTAAAATCAACAAATATCAATCTCTAAATACAAACTAACAATAGATTCAGTAATTTCAATAACTTTTTTTGCAAAAACATTAAAGAATCATTTATATTGGGCGTAATCTCTTAACTTATGCCCGCATAATCTGTGAGAATTGATTAATTACACACACACACACACACACACACACACACACACACACATAATTGATTATTTTCCACCCATTCGATTAAATCAACAAAATATAGATATATTATGTATGTCACTTTGAAGATCCTTCATTGTTTTTAAAATTTTATACCATAAATGCTAACACGTTTTTAAATGTGTTTGCAAATGTTACGCTTCGAGCAGAAAAATGATTTACATCGATCTGATGAGAATATTTTATTATATTCATCGATTATAATTACATAATGTTATTGAAATCTGTGACCATTGTTATCAACCCGTTGCACAATGTTACGATAAAAACATGTTTTGAACAATTGCAAACGTAATTACACGACGGTTCTCAGTTTTCTGTGAGAGAAACCGACACAGTTTATGTAATCAAACAAATAACATCGATGATTATGAGTAATTTATCTACCCATTATGTTGTTTATTTTTATTAATATTTACATAATGTATTTTATTAATATTTATATAGTGTATGTATTAAATATGTACATTGCTCACCAAAATAAGAATTATTTAAAATCAACGCTAAAAAAGATCAAAAAAATTATTTATCTTTACAAAATATAGTTATAAAACTTTAAAAAAAAATTTTAAAAGTTAAAATCTCAACTTCATTTCCAAAGAAGTTTTATTAATTTTGGGGGTTTATTAATTTTAAGAATTTCATTCTTAATAAATAATTTGCAATATTTTTGCTATTACATCCGTCAAGATAAATAATTATTTGTCAGGTGAAAATCAATACATCGCTCATCAGTCATACATACATTGCCGTTCATAAGAAGAATATGACAGATGTATTTTTGTAATTTGATACAGTTTGTCAAGATTTCTTTTTATAAATCTATTTTTGATTGGAAAATATTGAGATATTTTGCAAATCGCAAGATCGATTGACGTCTCATGAGTTGACCCAAGCCGTTATTTTCCAGACACCATTGTTTTCTATTGTCTGATGCGTGCTGTTCGTCTTGTGTCTATTTTTTTCAGACAAGTGTCTCGACCTGTCTCAATTCGTATAGGTATATGAGATTACAATACAGTTTCCTGCAATATTATTTTGAAATCTTTTGACGCGCGAGCAACAGATAAGATCGTTGCTGCACTTGCATAGTCAATATCTACGAAGTCTTCCAAACATAGAATGGAGATGATTGACACGACGCGTTGTGGCGACGCGACAGCGTGAGAATTTATCTCTTTCTCTTTGGTAAAATGCGGACGCCAGTTGCATTTCTTGCATCGCACGAGTAAAGTACTATTTCTTATTGCTAATATATTAAATAGTTAACAAATTAATAATGTAGTTTTATCTTTTTTTATGTCTCTATTATCATATTCTTAATTATAAAAATTATTATTTCACATAATATAAAAATTTGTCTCTGATAAATAAATTTCATGAAATTTCTGTATTTATATGATGTTTTCGCATATTTTGTGTAATATGAATAAACAATATTAATTTTGAACGTTTATAAACTTTATAACTTTTAACAGTATGTATAAAGGAATAAATATTATCTATATATATATTTTGTAGAGTATAATTAATCCATCTACGCTAAAAGTTTCTTCTATTTAAGTCAATAAAAATTTTTATCGCTAGTTTGCATACTCGAAAAAGCATTAGCCGTGCTTTTAGTAGTAGCCGATAGAACATAATTAAATTCGAAGCGTACGTAAAGGAAAACGGCTCGGACGGCGCTACTGCACGTGCGAATATATTATGTATGTTCCAAAGGTGAAAGGTGATAAACTTAATTAGATTATGAAATAATTCCTGCATAGTTAAAAGAATTTCAAGATTATATATTTGGAAACTGTAATCCATGTTTTTTTCTTGATTTAGAATACAACTTTTACGAATAAATTTGATGAGATTTTATATTCAACAATCTTAAGAAAAATTAACATCTATTTTAATTTTAATAAAAAATAAAATAGCTTTTAATCTAAAATAATGATACAAATTGTTTCAATTTTGAAAATATGTATTACTCATTACTTTATTATAAAAGTTAAATAACAGACTGATTTATGTCTGACAGAATGATTAATTGTCTTTTACTTAATAATATAAATTTATGTTAAACGTTTTGTCATGTAAGTCAATAAGTAGAAATTTTTTTATTTTGGAAGAATATATTTATTACAACAACAAAAAAATCTAAAAAACTCAGGGCGAATGAGAATCAGCATGATAGTTAGTACGTAATCTTAAATCTTTATTCAAAAAAATAGAATCTTTATTCCAAAAAATAGTACGTTTCTGTTCACTTTAGAACCATTTTAGAACCACCCTTAGTAATACAATTTCAAAATATCAATCCCTTCATATGTCCAAGAAAAAAATCATCATTAAATTAACAGATTTGATGTTAATCTATTCAAAACATTAATATAATTATCTTATAAATATTTTGAAACCATTCTATCCAACAAGTTATAAATTAACATTGAATAGCTGATGACTCACTTCAAGACATAGAAGGAATTTGTCTTGACATTGGATCAAAAACAATTAAAATTTATTATCAAGTATCAAGAGTATCAAGTTAAAAACGCATGTTAATCGTAGCTCGAACGAAACATGATTAATACATTTAAGATAATAAGTAAGACATGTCAGGTCAATAAGAAAAATAAAAAGAAGAAAGAACAAAGTTAATACATAAAGAATAATTTGTATAAACCGACAAAATGTAACTATTTGATGTCTTTTAATAATTGTATATAAGTTTGATGTACACCCTTTATATCTGTAAATTGAGACTATTTTATTGCATGAGTATATGAAGGTACTCAGATATTAAACGTTTATTAAGAAAATGCTTTTTATTTAATATCGCGACATTCTCTCAATAGAAATCATTCAAATTCAATCCGATGTTCTGTGATCACCGATTGTTACTATTTCAATTAATACAATAATGATTACAATGCTCAGCCAATCTAGTTTTAAGTTTTCTTTCAACAAGTTGTCTGTCCAACATAAGAGGCATCGCAGAATTTATATGAGATTTTATACACAATATTTTCTCTTTTCTCTTCGGAGAATGTCTTTTTGTCCTTTGATCAAACTATTTAATTTATTTAAGCTAATTTATTATTTAAGCTAATTTATAAAAGCTAATTTAAAGGTTTTATTAATTCTTTTGAATATTCATTACATTCGTGTTTCTACATATAAATCTTTCAAGGTGAGTTATAATTTTAATTATAGTTGGAGATTATACTGCAAAATTCATTAAACAAGACGCGTATATTTCATTTCATTATGAGAAATTGTTGTATGGTAATCGCTCCCGGAAGTGCGAATTGTCTTCGTCCTCTATAATCAGACAGAAATTTTATATAATTGCCGCATACTACGCAGCGGTACAAAATCATTTTCTTAACTATAAGCTACGATTCGTGTGACGCAACTCTTCGAAAGCAAACTTTTTCAATTTACGAGCTGTTCGATAAACTGAACTACGCTCAGATGATTTAGTTTTTACTGAACGGTTGTAAATGCTGAAAAACAAAGCACACAACACGAGCTTTTGTAATATAGTGTTTTTACGATGTAAATTATAGTTAATCCATTTATCTTTTTACAACAAAATAATAAATAAAATAATTCTTTATAAGAAAATAAGTCAAAATTATTTTATAAGTTTATATGATATTTTGAAAAAAAACATCTTTAAAAATCAATCAAAAAATATTTATTAAAAATATAAAAAATATATATATGAATATTTATATTTCGCGGTATCATTTTTTATTATATTCTTATATGATTCCCGTCGTGCTTCAATTTATTTATCTTATCTCATTTCTTAAGTATATGTCACGTTCAACCTGCGCAGAATCTACCTTTGTATACATCGAGTTGTATTTATTCGAGCATAAAACTTCGTGTTTGTCGGGATTAATTCACAAAACACTCTGCTTAATGTGTGCATTTAAGAAAGAGATACATCACATCGTGCAGCTGATTATTGTATTTTGTTTCTGTAACAAATCGTATTCGTGATTACAATTTTTATTTTTTAATTTATGATTTATATATGATTTTATTTATGATTTATATATATGAATTTATTTATGATTTATATAT
Source organism: Acromyrmex echinatior (assembly GCF_000204515.1). The sequence goes on along the minus strand of NW_011627681.1, from coordinate 389,403 downwards.
TTATTTCCATCCTGTGAAAGAAATCTACATACCAAAAACACACTCACTATCAAGACGTTCAACCTGGTGATTTTTTTTAGTCATTACGAACTCATTGTGGGTGATATGAATTCCCACGATCATACAATTCTACCTTCGCACGAAACACTTTTTTAGATAGCTGAGAAATATATTCAGGAATCTCACTTCCTGTTCTTTCTCTGCGTAACAATTTTAGAGACTCTGAGGTTAGACGTCAATTAATATCCAAGTTAGAAAATCTCTCACAAGTTGGTGAAATGATTTAATATTACTTGAAGTCATTTATATGAATATACATTATTATAATGGATGATTAAATTAATGCAATTTTAAACGATATGTTATGAAGCTAAAATTTTGATTCAAATAAAAAGAAAATATTTTGTGATAAATAAAACATAATTTTATACTATTTTTAAGTTTAAAACTACAATTTTTCTGTATATTTTTTTGTGAGCAAAATTTTTCATAAATTCATGAAAATCGAATTAGATTTCTCAGAAATGTATGCTAAGTCATAAAAATTTACGATTCTCCGATTATTACGTATGTCGACCTGTTAGTCAGCGCGCTCTCTTTAGGTAGACGTAGATTTCCTCACACAATGGATTTATTCCTCCGAAGGGTGCAATGTGATATATATTTTGATGCACGAGATATAATAGCGGTTTTACCTTCCGATTCTAAAGCAACGCAGATGTGCAGAAACCGTTGGCATCTTGTACAAAGGGAAGACGCACTCGCCCTTTAGAAATACGCTGGAATGGGATTCAGCAAACGTCCCTCAAGATATTATTTTTAAAAATAAC
>NW_011627681.1:370483-388441 GCF_000204515.1 Acromyrmex echinatior | reverse complement strand
GTGATAAATAATATGCTTGAGAGAGAGAGAGAGAGAGAGAGAGAGAGAATGGAAAAATATACAGCTCCATGATAATTAAAAATGTATAAAGAAAATAAACAAGATTATATAATAATTTTTGAAATTTTCAAATATAATGCAACAAGATGTAACATTGGGAATAAAAATAAAAAGCAGAAATAAATAAATTAATTATTAATAATTTTATAATAATTTATAATAATATTTATAATATTGTATTATTAATATTTATAATAATTTTAATTAATTATTTCATGTTATAAATATGAAGACATTTAATGTAATTTAATAATTACAAAAATTCCCAAAATTAAATATATACTTACATTAGCAATCAATGTAATTATTGTATGCAATGTATGCGTATATAAAAATGCGTATATAAAAATGCGTATATAAAAATGCTAGTTTTATATATTTATCGATTTAAAACTAAATATTTTTGTTGAACGTATCATGCATCGTTGCGAAAACCTTATTTATAGAAACGATTATAGAACTCGTAAATAAGTAAAAAGCATTTTCATTTATCTCTGTCGTGGATATTCCGCTTATTTCAATGCGATAAGGTACTTCGAGTAAGACTGAGTAACATCGATACTATGATATCTTTTATTTTCCCTAGTCATAAAACCTGCTTAATGCAAACCGGAAATGTAACGTTACCAAGCCGGTTCTAGAACAAAAATTGCACGGTGAGCACGGTAGCACAATAACCGAAAGGTTTTCTTTTGCCTTTCATAGGATGGTCACGATTGACTGGATTCTCGATTACAGTTCATGTCCATCGTTAATGACACTATTTAAATATTGAAATTATATGAGTCCAATAAAAAAATTAATCAAATTACTGAAATACTAACACTATAATTAAAACTTTCTTGAAATACTATCAATTTCTAGAAATACTATACATTTTTTAAATTTTATCATTTTAATAAAGTATGAAAAATATATTTAAATAAATTTATATGTATAATTAATTTAAAAAATATATATTATGTGGAAGAGAATATTTATGAGATATAAAGAATAGGTATTTAACAAACAAAGCAATCTGAAGACACATTGACTATACATTTATTTTCGTAGTACAGAGCTGTAATCTCTGTAATGTAATCTCATACATATATATGTATATGTGTATATACGTGTGTTTAAATGTATATGTAAATTGTTGCGTGTTTTTCACGCATATTACTACGGATCCTAGTCAGGGAAGTCAGACTAAACGGAAGAAATTGGAAGTAGCTCAATGGTCATGCTCTTATAAAAAGTTCAAAAGATTATCTAGAGTAGGCTACGAGTAAATCTAATAGGAAATTATAACAAGGAAGTCGCTTGTAATTTTGTAATCACACACGCTCATCATCTAGCTACTATTTACAAAGATCATACGCAAAATCTCGCTGAACTTTTCACCTTCAAATTTCGGAACCTGCGTGGATCGAGCGAACATAATGGAGTGTCGGATCGATATAAGGAAAAACTACAACTGAACGTAACGAGAGATTGTAATTTGGTTTCTGTATTCAGACTTCCATCTCTGTCCTCCTCGGAGGACTTTGTTACAGTCATTTCATATTGGTATGTTTAAGTTCGGTGTTATTTTTATCAAAGGTCCGTTTCTTTCAATATAGATTAATTTTAATCTTAGATTTATTTATTTTTTTTCTTAGAACTCTAGAAAAAGATAAAAAAATAAGTTAAACCGAGATTAAAGTTAATTTACATCAGTAGAAATGGACACAATTCATATACAAAGAAATCCTTGGAGTAGATTCGACTCGCAGCAGCTTCGCGAACGATTCGCTATTCTACGTTAATTATAGATATCTGATGCCTATCGCAATGACAGCGTCATCGCCTACGTAATATCACAGACAATCGTAAATATTATCTCATGACGACACAAAGGCTACATCGATTAAACGGCTTTACGAAATAATTCCCCTAAGATGTCGTCCATTTGCGCTTTCGTAAATTCAAAGATTATATTCCCTAGTATTCTTATAGTTTTTCAAATCTAAATGTGGTTTTTCAAATCTAAATGTGGTTTTTCTTAGCTTAATCATTAGCATTAAGACTGTGTTTCTCAAAAAATATTCTTGCATATAAATCAATTCGGAAGAATTATATGTTTATTAATTATAAACGTTTATATAATCTTTTTTTTGTATATTCGAATTTTTATATTTTCTTTAAAAATCAAATAAATGATTATAAAGTCAAAGTTATTTGTCGATGGTCAGAAACTTAAACAGACCCTGATCTCGTATTAATGGCATAAATACCGATCACCTTCATCCTTCGAAATCGTTTGATAACGGAATCGAGTCTCAAAAGAAATCGAAAATGCGATTAAAATCAAATTGTAAATTACCACGCATTTTTAAAAGGGAACCGATGATCATTCATAGTACAAATTATATCTTATATCGGCGTTTCCGTTCGTAAAAAAGGGCACCGCCACGGGGTCGTGAACGCACACGGGAAGGAAGCGTGGCCGCTCATTAAACATTCAACGAGATCAGATCCGAGCCTCTCGATCCGGTTGCAGATAATAATTGGGTGCTCCCAAGGCCTCTTCGTCAAGGCGCTCGGGGGAAGCGAAGCGCGAACGAAAGGAAACGGAGGCGCTCCCTTCGCGGTCCCTGACACCGGAGACTGCCGTCTCGAGGCTTCGCAGGAAAGGCCACGGCATCCTGCTAGCCGGTCGGGTGCAGATCGGGAACATGGCGGTTGCCGGGTCGAAGTTAACGGTTGTTCTCCACGAAAGGACGCCGGTGCTGTCGACGACGACGACCGTGACGACGACACGATGGCAGTCCCCGCAGGAAAAATGCCGGTTGTTCCTGGTCCTCTCTTCCTACTCCGTCGTCCTTCTCCCTGTCTCCTCCTTCTCCATCTTCCTCTCTCTTTTCCCTCCTCTTTCTCCTCTTCCTCCGCTGCTCCTCATAGTGCTCCAGCTCTGGTTGGAACGTACGCCGGGATTGGTCACAGCTGGCTGCGATCGATGATGCTGGCTGCTAGGATTTAATGCCAACATGGCCTCGCAACACGACCGTCACTCGAATGCGGTAGTCAGCGTGCGCAATAATGATAATAGCCAAGAGTCCAAGCGGATCCCCTCGGGATCTCTCAATCTATTGCTTCTTGGCCCGGACACTCGCGGATCTGACCAATCCGATCGGATTCAGACCTGGCCTTTCAAGCGTCAGGTTCCTTTCAAGGTCTACCGGCTTCGTGCCGGTTCTAGCACACGGAGAAGCCCGGAAGAGCACATTTCTGGAGGAAGAAAAGAATACAAATGCACCGGTGCATCTCCACACTTAGTAATTTGCCGGGATTCGCACACAGTGATGTCTCCCATGCCCTCCTACGAGAATTCTCGTATCCGAGGGATATTATACCTCGAGCAGTCCTCGAGATAAAGAGAACCGATGACGATCCTCCTCTCCTCGGACTCACTTGACTTGGCTTTCGGCCGTCCGCCGCGCAGACACGGCTGACACGACGTATAACTGCGATACTACGGAGATCTCCTTTAGATCTCCTCTTCCTCGACGATCGGCAGGCTGCTGTGATGCACCAGCGGGCTGGTCCTAGCGGTGAACGCGAGAATCCAGTAATCCAATTCGCTCCTCTTTTCCATGAGGAAGGTCAGGGCGATCGGCAGATCGCCGCCCTTTTGCCTCACGAGAAAACCCTCGTCTTCGTAACGCTCCACCGTCGTGTTCCTCAGATTCAGCACGCCGAGAGGCTGGCATATCTTCTTCTGCGGATAGATGACAGCGAAGTGCTCCACGCTGGTCCGATAGACCTTCACCTGCACACGCTGTCGATGACCGTTTGGCCCGATCAAGGTCATGTAACCACTCATGTTCTCGGTGTTCCAACAAGAGTCCACGTTCGAGTTCTTCTGACTCGACTGGTTGTACCGCAGGAAGTTGGAGTGAGATATATCGGCCGGCATCCTGGCTTCTTCCTGCTCCTGCTTGCTCACTTTTTATCTCTTATCCTCTTTCCTTCTCTCTCGTTCGCCTTGACGACGACTTTGCTAATTACCGTGGAAGGTCGCTGAACGTTTTCCCGTGTGCGAGATCTCATACGATATCGAAGCGGCGTTGGCGAAAATGAAAGGGAACTTTTTTCCAAAAGCACGATATATCTCGTACCTCGTAATGATAAACGCTACGAAACTCTCTGATCGATCGCGCGCAGAGTACTGTCTGTGGAAACTTTCACCGCCACTATTTATAGAGGCGTGCGGCTCGGCGGTGCGCGTTTGCGCAGCGGCTCACTCGCCTACTCCGAGCACCGAGAGGTGCCATCGCCAAGCACACAGGTCTCCTCCGTGACGTTTCTGTAATACGCACTATATACATCGTAAATCAGAATTGTAGCACGTGGCGTCGATTGGAAACGCTATATGTCGCAAGTTTTCCCCCGAATAGCGCTTCCGCGACGGATTGTTTTTCTGTGTTATGTTCGGAAGACGTAACACTCTCGTCCGGCCCACCACTTCTATAATTCCATCCTGAATTGTTTTTCATATTAATGATGCTCTCTCTCGTATTTACATAAGCCACTCGCTAGGCAAGTGGAATGAAAAATTAAATGTATTTGAATCTCGAGATATATATTAGGTGTTGGAATTAATTCGTAGCGTTTTACAAGTGATGGGAAGTACTTTCATTAATGTATTTTTTAATGCTCATGTGAAATAAATAACATTCTTTCATTAAAAACGCTACGAATTAATTCCAACACCTAATAAAATTTTGTGACATAATTAAAAGTATGTATATTAATCAATACAATAATGTATTTATTATATAAAGAATAAAATATATATTATGAGATAAGATAATATATAATATTAAAATAATAAAAATATTTAATAAATCATTTAGTTACGTTTTAATATTACGTATATTATTTTTTTATTACAAATTTTCTCAATTATTTTTTCAATATTATTCACAATTATTCTTTTAAATATTTAATAACTAAATAACTAAATTTTATGACTTTTTATGTAGGTACTTTTATATATATATATTATAGATGATCTCAAATTTAATACTGAAAAAATCTGGTTGCATTCATTAAAGTTTTAATAAAAAAAATGGACAAATTGAAATTTTATAATTAAATCTATTACAATTCTGATCAAGATAACCAGATGTGAAGTTAAGGTGAACAGAATTCTGATTGATCGGAATCTACTAGTTTAACTAGTTTGTTCATTTTCAATTAAATTTTCAATAAAATTTTTTTATTGTAAAATTGTTTAAAAATGTGTTACATTTTAAAAATATCATAAATTATTTCATTGTTACGTCTAAATATCTGTGAATATTTTAAGCACAAAAATTATTTAATTATTTAATTTTCTTTTTGTTTGCTTTGAATTTTATGAAAAATTGTGTATTGTACTATTCATTTTGTAAATATGAGGAAGCATTACGAATTAAATCAAATTTTTTATATATAATAATAAAACTTTAATAATTATTCGTGCAAAAATTCATTCGAATCCATATATTTCAGTTAAAAGTTATTTACCTGTAGCAAGATATAGTCATCGTACAGCATAAGCAATTATAGGCCAAATTATTTGTTTTGTTTTTTGCAGTTAGTTTCAGGAAGTTTTTACAATTAAAATTTTTTTGTTGATATTGGCTTTTTGGCTAATTTTTTAGCTGATACTTTTAACTGATATATACTTTTAGCTAAAATATTTAATTTTAATTATTATAATTCTTAATTATTATAATTTTGCTGACTTCATTTACTTCGTTCTCTTTATTTATAAATTGCAATTATATATACCATTTTATTATAGCAAGACAGTACTAGATTGCAAGATCAACATGTACATTTAAATTTTGTGTCGTGGAATGATGTTGGATAAAAGATAAATATGCATCACGAATGCACAGAATGCACGCAATTCGTTGTAGTTTGTGTTGCGCGCAATGCAAGCGTGGGACTGGCGGGACACATTGCGTCGTTGAAACATATTATAAAGCGATAATATCGTGTAACGATAATTCATCCATTGTCAACGGTAAGATAAACGTAGCGACGTAACCTGATTCTCGCGTTCCTGAGATTGTATTTTTTTAAATGCTATTTTTTCCACCAGTTCTCGTTTTCTTTTTATGGTACAATAGCTAAGTATAATTTGTTCTTTTTTAGTATAACTGTCAATATTGGCATTCAAAAGCAACATTTTTCTACCGTTCATCTAGCGTATTAAACGCTATTTGCATACCAAATGATAAGTAGCGCATTTAGTGTGATAAAAATATTTTTAAAAACGGCTGTTTAACAATACATATAACTGACGTCAATACTAAAAAAAATATCTTAATTTCAAAAGAATTTCAATTGATTAAAAAAAGAATGTTTTTGCGTAGAAATCTGTATTTTACATAAATACATTACATTAAAGTTAAATACATATTTAATTTTAATTAATAAATATTTATTTCGTTTAGAACAAAATGTTTTATTTTATTTAAATTATTATTTGAAGAAGGAAAATACCATTATGTTTAAAGTAAAAGATAAACATTATATAAATTATTAAAATTGACAGTAATAAATCACACACACAAATGTTTATTGAATGATAAATTGAACTTTACTTATTGTTAGCGAATATCACATTATTTGCTTATTTATAAATTTATACAAAAATAGTTTTTAACTAAATAAATATATTTCATTAAAATTAAATATTTTAACTAAAATAAATATTTATTTTATTAAGAAAAATATTTAAATACTTTTAAATAAATACATTTCATTAAAATTAAATATTTATATATAAATAATATATACAAACATTTTGTACAATGATCCTAATTGGATCATTTTCAATGTTAAAATTAATATAATATAATATAAAATCAAATATAATCATTCGAATAACAATCTTAAAATAACATATATAACCTATCTAAAAATTAATATAAAAGATTGAACATGATGTATGCACATCATTATAGAAGGTTATGAAAAGAAGGTTTATCAATATAAAAATGTGGAAACGCCAAAGCAATATTATTCGGTATACGAAACCGACTATTCATTATGTTTTAATTTAAATATGGATTTAATTTTTATTTTTTCATTTTTAAAAAAGAAAATATTTATTTAAAAATAAAAAATTGTTTATTACAATGAAAAGAATGTATTTTTAAACAAGTAGTTAAGAAACAAAAAAATTAAATATTACTTTAAATAATTCGATATATTTAAGATAAGGAAACAAATGTAATTGACATTATTAATAATATTTGAAACAAAAAAATACGTTTTAAAATTATGTGCCTTCATTTCATTGACGTAAGAAAACATATTTTTTAATTTCAAATTAATGTCAACTACATTAGTTTTTTAAATTTAAATATATGAAATTCTTTTCTTCTAAGTGGAGATATCAAAAAGATATGAATTAGTTATATAAAAAAATCAATAGTTTACAAGATATTTTATATGTTATTCTGGCATATATTGACATAAAATGTTAAATTACTTGTAAACCATTGATATTTTTACTTTAATCCTTTTACATGTAAACTAATTAAAAGAATCATATTATGTAAAAAAAGATCATATAATTACATCTAAGAACATGAAAGCAACCTTTGTATATCTATACGGTGCCTCCAATTAGAAAAAAAACGTGACCAAAATACGTTTCTCTCGAAATCCGCTTTTACCTGCAACATTTTTCCATATTATAAAAAAAAAGTGAAATATTCAAATTAAGTGGACTATCCTATATACAAAAGAGATGCTAAAACAATAATTACTTAATAATAATTTGATAACTGAAATATATGTTGAGAGTCAGCACGATGAACAATGCTCAATATTAAAAAATTATTTACTTCAGTTATTGTAAATATCATGCATAAATAAAATTTTTGATGAAAAATTTAAAAATACCAAGAAAAATTATTAACTAAAATCTAAAATATTTTTAATAAACTATTTTTTTAATAATGTTTTCTTCTTATAATAATTTGATATCACAATTTTTCTCAATTATTGGATTTCAATTATTTGAGATATGTTTATACTAAATAAAATATTTTTCATTTTGAAATGTCTCTTTTTGTCAATTTTTCGTCGGAAATATCTAAATCAATAATGTTACGTATGCAATAAGGGAAAAATGATGACGTATTTATAAGCTAGAAAATAAGAATGACGTCATGCTTTAAGAAAGGTCTTTGATGCGTTACGTCGAGCAATGCTTGTTAGCACTTTTAGCGCAAAAGCAAGCAAGACAAACTATGTATTAACCAATATAATACATAGAGTAGTAAACCCGAGAGTGGGTTTAAATCACGATAAAAACTGTTTTCCGTTTTGCTCTTTTTCTCTTCTCTTATCATTGCCTTCAAGCGAAGGCTGTAAGTAACTATAAAATCAATAAAAAGAAGATTTATTTTATGGTCTATCTTTACATTAAAATAATATTTTATATATGACTTATATAATTTTCTTTATGCAGCAGTATTACAAAATTATCAAGAGATATTTGACGAGACATTAAATGACGACACACATGAGAACAATTGCACGCTAAAATAACTATATATCGAAAAAGTCCCACGACACATTTATCAATATATTATCAATAAGTACCGCTTTTCTAGAAAGATTTATTATACACGTGGATGTACTGACGCAATTCGTTTTGACATATAAGTTCAGTTTTATTTATACATTATTACGCGGAAAGAATGGTTTTGCTAAAATATCTAAAAATTTAGCTAGATATAAAAATAATTCTGTTGTTCCATTAAAATAATTATGTAGAATACTGAAGCTCATTAGAAACTTTATGCAAATTGCTCATGTTTAAGCGTTCTATGTAATTATTTTGATGTCCAATAAAATTATTTTCAAATCTGTATCTAGCTAAATTTTTTAATACTTCCGCCAAACTTTTTTTCCGTGTATAAATAAAAAATTATTTGATCAGTTATCGATAAGTTTATGACTAATGTTAGAATAAACATTTGCATGTTTTTGATTTCTTACTTTATCCAAACGATTTTCGAAGTATTGCGAAGCAAATGTTACTTACGATGTTTCAATATTTATTAGTAGTTTCAATAAAACAATTTTATTATAATGACGAAATATATACTTCTGTGAAATGTATTTTATTAATTGTAAAAAATTAAAATATATGGTTTAATTGTTAGAAAATAAAGTTTTATTTTGCCATATTTAAATAAAAATTTATTTCAGTAAAATAAGTATATTTCTCACAAATAAATTTTTATGTACCTTTTAACAGTGATACTTCGAGAGACCATTCTTTTTCTGTACTTATTGAGATAAAGTAAAAGAAAAATATTTAAAGAAAATGTTTGTCTATTATTTTATCGTTTGTATTGAAATCGAATCTTGGTTCGTTTATTACAAGTTCAATTTAATAATCTATTTAAATTTAATCGCATTTGTTGTATTCTATATAAAGTATCTGTCTACCCGTGAAAATTTCAATTGACAATTAATTAGCCTCCTCTGTACAAAAAGGTGATAAAAACAACGTGTGGTACTTTTCGTCTCAGCGTTTAATTAGTTCGATGGAGAGACGATAAAATATCGATTCCCTGTCACGATTAAAACCGGTTTATCAAGCTATCAAGTTGCAGTTTTTCCGTCGTCCTGACGTCTATTCTGGACGTACCAACTGCGATACGCAACCAACGGTTTCTGTTAGACAATGGATGGACATCGATAAACTTTAACTGTATCATGCATTTCGATCATCCATGTCGCGCATTATTATTGAAAAAATTCACTGTAGGACGAGAAACGAAGATGCGAAATTAAATTAGGTTTCCTATTTGTTTATTCGTTTCAGAAACTCAAATAGAATTTGCCAGTATCGTTCGAATCGGATAATAGATGCAAATCAATAATCGGTTTTTCATCACTTTATTGTTACTATCATGCTGTATATCAATCGTTGCATCAGGTCATTGCACCTGACGCGATTTCTTCTGATGCAAGGTTCTTGACGACGACGCCGTTTGTCACCGCGCTCTATTCGTAGAAGAGCATCTTTGGCGTGTGGCCGAGTTTTCCTTAGTTTCCTTCAGTTTTCGGAACGGATCGTTGAAATTTTCGGGGCTTGCGTGATTCAGAGTCGCGTGTGTCCCACTGCCAAATAATTTCTCGGTAGACTCATAGGTATTTATTGACCGTCAGCTGCTTGTCCTCGTTCTTATGGACAAAGTCGTTTCTTCGTAAGACACGTAATCCTGGCGTTCCAGAATTGTCGCATTTAATCCCGAAGACAGACATTCGACGGCAAATGAAAAATAATAATGTGATTTCAATCTAATACTACGGTAGTTGAATTATGTGCGATGGAAAACTGATATTTTAGCAAAGCATTGAAAAAATATTATTGGATATTTTCCAAGAAAAATATTATTATTGGAATGTATTTAATCGGAACTCGCGTGACTATATAATATTTTACTACCAAGTTGTAGTCTATATAGTATGAAATGACTAAATCAATTTTTTTCGTGAAACAGAAAAACAAAATATAAAGATTAGTAGTGCCTTTTTATTTGTATTTGTCTTATGATTTCGCACTCTTCTTTTTAATTTAATAATAATATTAATAAAAAATTATTAATTAAACTTATCAATTTAATTTAACAAAAATTATAAAAATTAAAATATTTATTATACAAGCTCAATATTAAACAAATGATAAATCGTAAGTGTCCGAAACGAAAAAAGTGACAAGAAATGATGACAAAGAATGAAAGATGCAGATATGCAGGTCTGCATGCATTGTTATGCATCACATATATTTCAATTTTATGATAATATCGATCGAAATGCTCAATGTGACCTGACTCGTAAATCGTACTAAAGGATCGGAATGTGTTTGTCGCACGTGGTAAAATCGATAAACGCCATTGCATTACAAGCGAGAATCGGCGGCAGCGACAGACACGCTCTCTCAATTAATGAATGCAGCGCGTTACGGACGGCGATTCGTAAATGCGATCTTAAAGCGAGACTTGCGTTTTTTACGACCGCGGTTGGCTTTTCATGGATTGTATCCACATTCGCACGAGTAGCCTTTCATGCATAAGTATAGGAGATTATCAGCGGCTTATAAAGACAATTTTTTTTCGTTATGTGAACCACTCGATAAACACATCTATGATTATAATATTGGTACTTTCCCAAAGAAAATTTAAACAGAAAGAAATACAGAAAAATGTAATTAAATATAAAATATTTGTTTTATATTTAATTACATTTTTCTATATTTCTTGGTATAAAATTTTCTTTGATAAATATTATTAGGATTTTCTAAGTATACAACTTTGAAATAATGAATTACTTTAACATAATAATAAACAAAATAATAAATAAATTGCTTTGAACAGCATTAAATTTCAGTAAATCAAAATTATAAACTTTATAAGTTAACATTATCACGTATGAAAAAGAAAGACTACAATAGAGTACAGATCTTCAAGGGACATCCTATAAAGAGAGAACGTTCTCATGATGTTTCTCGAAGAAAATATGCTGTGTGAGATAATTGCTTTGTGCTATTACTATAGGAAGTAGAATAATAAAATAAATGAAGAATCGAAAATAGAATTATTACAGTACTTGAAAATGAACGTGTTTCAAGAAAGAAGTGTGGCTTGGCTGCCTATTTGTTATAGATATTTGGCGTTTTCCACTTGTTTATGTTTATTATCTCTTCAGTTGATTTTCACTTAATATTGTTTACAGAAATATGTTTTTAGTCTGCTTATAAAAACAAGGAATTTATAATCAATATTTTCAATAAATTCCAGTTCTTCTTAATAAATATATTTTTTTAAAGATTATACTGTCAATACATGTATAAGTAGTAAAATTTTAAAGAAATAAAAATGTTTTTTTTATTATGGACTCTTTCGGAGCAAAAAGATTTTTCCTTCCCGTTTCTTTTCTAAGTTTTTTTCCTTTTCTAAGTATCTTCTCTTTTCTTCATAATATTACGATGATGACACAAGCATGTTAAACAAACATTATATGATCACCGAATAAGATCGATTTTAGAAACGATCATTCTGTTCCTATTTACTAGAATCCTGTTTACTAAATCTTTCGCTATGATTGAAGTCAACAATATATTATGATTGATTACATGATCCGCGGCCAAGAAAAATCTGTCATTACGTTGAATTCCTTCTTGACATTTCACAATCCGTGCACTCCTAAATTTATAGCAAAACGTAACAATTAAATAACAACAAAGCTATTTGTTATTTGCTGATTAGTTAGTTTATCACTTACTTGTTATTTGTCCATCCATCATGTGCTTGTTTAAACTTGTTTAAGAATGTTTTGACTAGACAATATTTTTGATAGTACTTAGAGTAATGATGCTAAACGCGAGTGGAAACGTACCTATATGCTAAAACGAAGTTGGTGGTTTCCTTTCCGCGAAATTTCCGCAATAATAAAACAATCATACGAAACAATATGGGAGGAGAGGAATCGTAATTACGTTTTGGCTCCATTTCGTCTTTGCATTTAGAGTGCGGTCCACGTGGTCGCACGAGGCCACGTGTAGAATGGAATATCTCATTATTGGATTGTAATTTGCTTTATGTGTTGTATAAAATTACAATGCATGCGACGTGTAGAACAAGAGAACACGTGACACACATGACACACGTGGCTATCACATGTAAATTGATGTAAATTCTTGATACAGACGCCCTGTGGAATCGAGACATATCTAATTACGACTTCGCTTTCATCAATCGACTTCCACTCTTACATTTTAATATTTATCTCTTGTCACTTTTAACTTGCAAAACTGTCGTGAATTAAGTTTATTCTTGGATAATAATGATGGTTGTTAATTCTGTTACATTATCTATTAATTTTTTAAATTGTTGAAAATTTTAATACCCTTTTAACCTAATTATTTAAAAATTGTTAATATTATTGTTTTAATGCATTGTGCACGTTAAGTTGTTATTTGATAAAATTTTGCGATGAGAATGTATTTTATGATCTCGAATCGTAAAACTCGTAGACATCGACATAATCTGGTCATCGCCCTTTTCGCGGCGCCAAACGTCGCGACGCAAACTCTCTATCGAGGTTAAATGCTTAACCTTTCTAAAAATCGATAGAAAACCTCGCCAATGAAGCGGTAAGAGTTTCCACTTGAACGAAAATTACGCGAAAGCGTTCTGCGTGTTATCATATTATTTTTAGAAATGGATCGTCTTTTTCCAAATCTCTAGGCGATCTTATGTACATATATTATGTCACCAACTTCTACCTTTACTTACCTTACTTTATTTTAACGAATATTAAATTTTATATATATATATATATATATATATATATATGCAAATATTAATCAAATAATTCTCCAAATTTGTAAAATCTAAACCTCTAAAAATTAAAGAATATTAAAGTAATTAATTATGATTATTTTCTTATTAATAAATGAAAAAAAATTCTGTACTAAAATGTATATACGAAATGAGATATATGTATTAGATATATTTCATCTAGATGTGATGTCTAATTGTATATAATCATTTATATATAATTATAAGAAAATTTTTAGAAACAAAGTTAGTAAATCATTCGACGTGTACTTAACATGTAATATAAATAATGTAATATCTACAGTTTCGACAATGTAAAAATCTCTGTTCATTAACAATGGATAATGGTGGGATTTAATAAGCTCGATAAATCGAATTTAAGGAACTATTAAAGAATACTGAAAATTACATAGAAATATGTATTTCTATGGAATTGCGAAAAATTTAAACGGTTTCGTACAAATGTATATACATTTATGATTTAAATTATTCAATTGTTATATTTATAAAACTGCATTTATATTGTTATCATTTGAGTTTGATTAGATAATGCATTGTAATTATACTGCAATTAAAATATAATGATATTATTATATTATAAAGATGTATGTTTATAAAATATTTGTATAAATACTTTAACAATAAATTACTCAGTATTGCATTATAAAAATTTATAAGTGATATTTATGTTAATTGGCATATTCGAAAATTTTATATCGACAGTCGATAATACTCTATAGGTCTGTTCCTGTTATAGCACTAGACGAGACCTTCCTTTCTCACTTTCAACAAATATCAAACGTATCAGTATCTTATTTTAAGTTCCAAAAGTGTACACTAGTTTAGCCACAAAAAATTGTCCACAGGTTCTTGTTAGCTAAAGTTTTTACATGATTCATTTTTCTTCCTTTTCTTTTCACCTTGCAGAGAAAAAGAGAAAAGATAGACCGTACCAGAGGGAAACCTGAAAGACCACATGAGGGCCTGTAACCGTAAAATGCTCCTGCGCACTACTGACCTCTGAAGAAGTGGATGTAAACTACACGACAATATCCATTTTTTGCAGTGATCCTAATGGAAATAATAGTCTGTATTCAGTTCCTGCACTAGACTGTTTTAGAACTCTCTTTCTCTTTTTAAATAAATATCAAACTTTTCTATCTCACTTTAACTTCCAAAAGTATACACTAGTTCAGCCACAGAAAACAGACTTTAAATTGTTGAAATAACTAAAATCTATCAACTTATTTATATATTCGTTTTTTACATTTATATTTTTGATTATTCTACTGTATCATTATTCGCATATATCATACGTTTATACAGTCTCTACCTATTCATACTTGTTCTACCTACTCGTATTTTAATTCATTCGTGCCTATTCGCGTATCCTATCTCCATCCATGTATTCCTACCTACATTACTTCATTAAGTAATAACACAGCGAATATAATACGTTAATGTGTTCAGCAGAGAAAGCAGCTCTGCGAATGTTGTAAAATTCTTCAATACGATTGGATATGTTGATTCCTTTTGGATTTAAATTTATAAATCAATACTAAAGAATTTTACAAAAGCTGCAAAGCTGCTTTCTTTGTTAAACGCAGCAGCTAATGCCTCAGCATATCCTATCGCGTACTAATAAATTCAGTGGAATAACATAATCGCGATCTTATTAAATAAATGATCAATAAATAATAATAATTAAACAGACTTTCAATCTTTAAAATACAAAAATATGAACAAATAACAAAGCTAATGAGAATCAGCGCAAGTTTTATTCATTAAATAATCTACAAAATTTGCGCTTGATTATCCGAACTGGCTCTCCACATTAGCCCTGTTGTTTGTTGTTGGTTATTTTTGTGTGTGTTAAATAAACAATAATTCAAAAAATATAAGAGCTCGCAATTTGCGAGCAAGTTACCCTCCCGAATATTTAGTTTTTATCTTTATGTATCTTTAAAAAACTTGGTGTTACACACTTTTCGTTGCTCCTGGCCAATTCTCTGACTTTATATGCCAGATATCGATAACAAGGAGAAACACTCCTTTTTGCTACCGACAAACATCGTCGGCAATAAACGTAAGATTTTACGCTTTCGTATGATGCGCGAAACACGAACGCGAAAAGGCCAAATATTAATTGATTAAATATTAATATCAACAATTATCAGAAATAATAATAATAATTCCATTAATATACAAATAAATTTCGCGTTTATTCCCTATTCGCGTTTACTCAAAATTAAAAATATAAGTATTCAGCTAGAAATAAATTTAAATTTTAAAAAATTATGTATCAACAACATTTTGATTTCAAGGGTCTCGAATATTGTGAAACTAGATTAATTTTCTTAATATAAATTTTACAATAAAACGACGAAACTTTAATTTAAGAATAAGTTGAAAATTGCTAAATCAATTAAATTCAAGACTCAATAAAATTCAAGTCTACACGTATTTTTAACGATTCGAACGATTCGTTGCTAAATCTCACCTCAAAGCATGCGGAAATGAGAAATTCAAATGAATGATGTAAGATCCAAAAGGGATAATTTTCCCCTATATTAATAAATATATCTCTTTGTATTTTGTAAATTATTAATTGAAATTATATTTTCTGTACATTTTATTGTTTCAAATTAATTAATTATTTTAAATAATGCAAAACTCTGAACGCGATTTTGAAATAAGTACGAGATAAAATTCTTCTATTTCGTGACAAAATGTATATTGGATCTCACATCATGTTACTACTTTAATTGGTATAAAATCCAGTTAATACGTATGGATGAGTTATAAAAGTTTATAGGCTAAAGTCAATGCGTTGGATAAATACATCGTAATAATCATAAAATGTCTTTTATGAAAAAGTGAGATCAATGAGTTGATGACATTTTACAATACAATTTCATTAATAATATATGTACAAATGAAAATAAAATAATTGAAGGAATATCCTAGAAAACAATATGTATTATACATATATGTATATACATATATGTGTATGTTGCTTTTCTCTGCATCAACTTATATAAAATTTAATCCTGAATGAATATTTGAGAATAAGATAGGTAGAAAAAATAATAAAACAATAACTTATTAACTGTAACAAACTTTCCAAAACGACCACGTCGAAAAAATCAATATATTTTTTATCATATTTTTGAGATTGAATTAATGAAAGAGAGAATCAAATTGAGCTTGAATTATTTACAATTAGTCAAGATTCACATTAACGTATGAATTTGTAATAAATAAACAAAATTTTAGCCTTTAATAGTTTTCTTGAGTTAAATAGTTTTACTCTATCTATTTTAGTTAAATTAACAAGATATTGTGAGTAGGTAATAACATTGGCAACTTATATGTATAGGAATGTTACAAATAACTCAAACTAGATGTAACGTAATATTATAAATTTAACAGAGAGTACGTGCAAAATAAATTTCATAATGAAGAGGTATTCAGGATTAAATTTATCCTAATCTGTTACAACGTATCCATTTTAAGGCAACGGATGTATGGAATATTACACATACATTTATCCGAACATTTTTATTAAATTGATGCATGTATGCATCTATAATATATTAATGAAATTACCACATATCCATTACCTCAATAAAAATATTAATTCATTACTCACCAACCCGAAGCGCAACAGCGGAGTTACATCTGCAACACGTCGCTATGATGATTCTGTAACAAATAAATTGAAATCTAAATTAAAACAGAGCAGAAAAAATCAATTAATATTAAAAAAAAATATTTACTAAACGTAAAATTATCTTGAAAATAATCATATAATTTTCGAAATATATAATTTTTATAAACACCGAATTTTTTAATCCATCATTTAATTAAATATTTATAAAAATAATAATACATTTTCTAAAAGAGATACATTTTATTAAAAATACATATTTATAAAATTTTTAAATAATTTTAAAATAACCCTCTTTTCTAGTTATCATTTTTAAATCATAACAAAATAAAATGACTAAAGAATGAACAGAAGAAAAATACTGATTTTATGTAAGTAAAAAATGAGATATTTACCGCAAGGTTGCTCCGCCGGTGCCCGATGTCTCTCCCAGACCTCCTCCTCCTCCTCTCAGAATTGGATTGACATCCTCTCGCACAGGACACTCGCGTAAAACACTCGCGAATAATGCACTATAATCGCGCGCGGACTATAACTTGAGTCCGATTTCTTGAACGGCACTCCCGAATAAACGCACGACGCGACGAACCGGCTGCGGTTCGTTCATTTTCAAATAAATCGGCGACGAGGGTACGTTAGCTTCCCCGTAGGATTTTTACACGAAGAGAACGAGAGATTTTCCTCGATATCTAAAAATTTATCTAGATATATCATTCGAAGGTCCGAAAGTTTTTAGATTTGAGAAAAATCGTTCTTTTCGTATAAATATCCTCTGGGTACTGAGCCCTCCCAAGGGCGTCAAGGTGTACCCGTGAGAGGGAAGATAATCTGAAAAATGTA
>NW_011627681.1:248024-366736 GCF_000204515.1 Acromyrmex echinatior | reverse complement strand
TTTCAAAAAGAAATGTGAAGAAGAGCGGCACGCGACACGGCATTTGTTTGTACGAACGGTATCACACGAGTCATAAAAAAAGCAACGTTAACATGAATAATACTCTCATGCAAATAACGCAATTCCTGCTTTCAAAATTAATATAGTTTAATAATTTAATTATTTTTTTGTTTTTGTGCACCTTCCGTTATACGAACCGTTTAAAAATTAAACGTAATTCTTTGAAACTATTATTGTCGATATAATAAAAGAAACATTTCTCTTTTTTATTAAATAGCCCATTTCATTGACTTTAATCACATCTTACAGACATTATCTATAAATAAAAGATTCAACTCTTTTAGCTGCTCTAAATTTATTTCGCAATGATAACGAATTGCAGATAACGTGTGTTTGATATTCGTTTGTAAAAGTTAATCGATTGCATAGTAATATAGATAATAGCTACTACATTTTTCAGATTATCTTCCCTCTCACGGGTACACCTTGACGCCCTTGGGAGGGCTCAGTACCCAGAGGATATTTATACGAAAAGAACGATTTTTCTCAAATCTAAAAACTTTCGGACCTTCGAATGATATATCTAGATAAATTTTTAGATATCGAGGAAAATCTCTCGTTCTCTTCGTGTAAAAATCCTACGGGGAAGCTAACGTACCCTCGTCGCCGATTTATTTGAAAATGAACGAACCGCAGCCGGTTCGTCGCGTCGTGCGTTTATTCGGGAGTGCCGTTCAAGAAATCGGACTCAAGTTATAGTCCGCGCGCGATTATAGTGCATTATTCGCGAGTGTTTTACGCGAGTGTCCTGTGCGAGAGGATGTCAATCCAATTCTGAGAGGAGGAGGAGGAGGTCTGGGAGAGACATCGGGCACCGGCGGAGCAACCTTGCGGTAAATATCTCATTTTTTACTTACATAAAATCAGTATTTTTCTTCTGTTCATTCTTTAGTCATTTTATTTTGTTATGATTTAAAAATGATAACTAGAAAAGAGGGTTATTTTAAAATTATTTAAAAATTTTATAAATATGTATTTTTAATAAAATGTATCTCTTTTAGAAAATGTATTATTATTTTTATAAATATTTAATTAAATGATGGATTAAAAAATTCGGTGTTTATAAAAATTATATATTTCGAAAATTATATGATTATTTTCAAGATAATTTTACGTTTAGTAAATATTTTTTTTTAATATTAATTGATTTTTTCTGCTCTGTTTTAATTTAGATTTCAATTTATTTGTTACAGAATCATCATAGCGACGTGTTGCAGATGTAACTCCGCTGTTGCGCTTCGGGTTGGTGAGTAATGAATTAATATTTTTATTGAGGTAATGGATATGTGGTAATTTCATTAATATATTATAGATGCATACATGCATCAATTTAATAAAAATGTTCGGATAAATGTATGTGTAATATTCCATACATCCGTTGCCTTAAAATGGATACGTTGTAACAGATTAGGATAAATTTAATCCTGAATACCTCTTCATTATGAAATTTATTTTGCACGTACTCTCTGTTAAATTTATAATATTACGTTACATCTAGTTTGAGTTATTTGTAACATTCCTATACATATAAGTTGCCAATGTTATTACCTACTCACAATATCTTGTTAATTTAACTAAAATAGATAGAGTAAAACTATTTAACTCAAGAAAACTATTAAAGGCTAAAATTTTGTTTATTTATTACAAATTCATACGTTAATGTGAATCTTGACTAATTGTAAATAATTCAAGCTCAATTTGATTCTCTCTTTCATTAATTCAATCTCAAAAATATGATAAAAAATATATTGATTTTTTCGACGTGGTCGTTTTGGAAAGTTTGTTACAGTTAATAAGTTATTGTTTTATTATTTTTTCTACCTATCTTATTCTCAAATATTCATTCAGGATTAAATTTTATATAAGTTGATGCAGAGAAAAGCAACATACACATATATGTATATACATATATGTATAATACATATTGTTTTCTAGGATATTCCTTCAATTATTTTATTTTCATTTGTACATATATTATTAATGAAATTGTATTGTAAAATGTCATCAACTCATTGATCTCACTTTTTCATAAAAGACATTTTATGATTATTACGATGTATTTATCCAACGCATTGACTTTAGCCTATAAACTTTTATAACTCATCCATACGTATTAACTGGATTTTATACCAATTAAAGTAGTAACATGATGTGAGATCCAATATACATTTTGTCACGAAATAGAAGAATTTTATCTCGTACTTATTTCAAAATCGCGTTCAGAGTTTTGCATTATTTAAAATAATTAATTAATTTGAAACAATAAAATGTACAGAAAATATAATTTCAATTAATAATTTACAAAATACAAAGAGATATATTTATTAATATAGGGGAAAATTATCCCTTTTGGATCTTACATCATTCATTTGAATTTCTCATTTCCGCATGCTTTGAGGTGAGATTTAGCAACGAATCGTTCGAATCGTTAAAAATACGTGTAGACTTGAATTTTATTGAGTCTTGAATTTAATTGATTTAGCAATTTTCAACTTATTCTTAAATTAAAGTTTCGTCGTTTTATTGTAAAATTTATATTAAGAAAATTAATCTAGTTTCACAATATTCGAGACCCTTGAAATCAAAATGTTGTTGATACATAATTTTTTAAAATTTAAATTTATTTCTAGCTGAATACTTATATTTTTAATTTTGAGTAAACGCGAATAGGGAATAAACGCGAAATTTATTTGTATATTAATGGAATTATTATTATTATTTCTGATAATTGTTGATATTAATATTTAATCAATTAATATTTGGCCTTTTCGCGTTCGTGTTTCGCGCATCATACGAAAGCGTAAAATCTTACGTTTATTGCCGACGATGTTTGTCGGTAGCAAAAAGGAGTGTTTCTCCTTGTTATCGATATCTGGCATATAAAGTCAGAGAATTGGCCAGGAGCAACGAAAAGTGTGTAACACCAAGTTTTTTAAAGATACATAAAGATAAAAACTAAATATTCGGGAGGGTAACTTGCTCGCAAATTGCGAGCTCTTATATTTTTTGAATTATTGTTTATTTAACACACACAAAAATAACCAACAACAAACAACAGGGCTAATGTGGAGAGCCAGTTCGGATAATCAAGCGCAAATTTTGTAGATTATTTAATTTATTGAATAAAACTTGCGCTGATTCTCATTAGCTTTGTTATTTGTTCATATTTTTGTATTTTAAAGATTGAAAGTCTGTTTAATTATTATTATTTATTGATCATTTATTTAATAAGATCGCGATTATGTTATTCCACTGAATTTATTAGTACGCGATAGGACATGCTGAGGCATTAGCTGCTGCGTTTAACAAAGAAAGCAGCTTTGCAGCTTTTGTAAAATTCTTTAGTATTGATTTATAAATTTAAATCCAAAAGGAATCAACATATCCAATCGTATTGAAGAATTTTACAACATTCGCAAAGCTGCTTTCTCTGCTGAACACATTAACGTATTATATTCGCTGTGTTATTACTTAATGAAGTAATGTAGGTAGGAATACATGGATGGAGATAGGATACGCGAATAGGCACGAATGAATTAAAATACGAGTAGGTAGAACAAGTATGAATAGGTAGAGACTGTATAAACGTATGATATATGCGAATAATGATACAGTAGAATAATCAAAAATATAAATG
This sequence comes from Acromyrmex echinatior, assembly GCF_000204515.1. The sequence goes on along the minus strand of NW_011627681.1, from coordinate 363,039 downwards.
TAAAAAACGAATATATAAATAAGTTGATAGATTTTAGTTATTTCAACAATTTAAAGTCTGTTTTCTGTGGCTGAACTAGTGTATACTTTTGGAAATTAAAGTGAGATAGAAATACGTTTGATATTTATTTAAAGAAAGAAAGAGAGCTCTAGAACAGTCTAGTGCAGGAACAGAAAATAGAACATTTAGGATATTATTTCCATTAGGATATGTCGCAAAAAATGGATATGTTATGTAGTTTACATCCACTTCTTCAGAGGGCAGTAGTGCGCGGAAGCATTTTGCGGTTATAGGAAAAAGGTTCTTTTGTCTTCTCTCTAATATCAGTATTAAAATTATTGATTGTCGATATACGATTGGAGATCACAATAGTTCTCAATAGTTCTCTTTTTCTTTTCTGCCTTGTTTCATTATGTGTTCCAACCTTTTCAACGTGTTTACACTGTAACGTACTATAAGCAATATGACAATGTGCAACACGCACATTTTATGTGAATCAATATAAATTATAAGCGTGAACCAAAGAGGCATGAACATTTGAACAATATCGCAATAAGTGTACTACACGTGGATCGTAGACTACTAAAAACGTTTTATGAATGTTTGAAGGGATAGACTTGTTTAAGCCATGAGAAAACATGAATTAAAATCAAAGGCATTTAAACGTGCTGAAAACAATTTGCTATCTAAATTGAATAATACGTTTTTGAAGAATTATCCACATCATGTAATGCCGGGTTACAACTTGAATAGGTCACCATGTATTGAGACATGGGATGAAGGGAATGCCCAGGGGCTTTACCAAGAATTTCCATATAATTGTGATTTGCCAAAACCATTATTGCCACCGGCAAAGTTGTCAAGAACAGGTAACAACAATACTGATACGATTTAAAGTGAGTTTTATTAAAATCTCTTTGTGAGTTTTATTAAAATATAACTTTTAAAAAAATTTATTAATTTGAGTATATAGTTTGTATTTGAAGTATTTAATATGAATAGGATTTTCAATTTCTTATAATTCTTAGACATAAACTTTACAATATTAATTTTAAATATAATTACATTTTTTTTTCTTTTAATACTATGCAGTACTTAGCGAAGAAGATCCAGCATTGCAACTTCTCACTTTGAAAAATCACTTAAAAGATGAAACAGATAGGCTTATGAATTACTATGAAAGACATAAAAAAGGTTGTACATAAATGTAATATAACAGATTTAATAACAACTTTTAACTACTAACTTGGTAAAATGTATTCTTGATAGAATTTGAATTACCCAAGAAAAAGATAAAGTGGAAGAAAGGATGTAAGGCAAATGTACCTAAATATATCGCAGACATAGCTGAATTGCTTGACATGGATCCGGATCCTTATTTTGAAGGGGTATATTTAACAAATTGTAGCCATTGTTGGAAAATATGAAAGAAATAAATTGTATATTATGTGATAACAGAATATTATTAATAAAACATCATTTTAGACTTACAACTGGTACTATACAGGCGGATGTTTAAACTATGTTCAGCTAAATGGTTGGGATGTCCTATTGTTTCCATTTATGGGAGACTTAGGTATTCTAGTATAAAATATATGTTCATGGATATATTAATTTGTGCAGTGTTTATTTTAGTCTTTCTTTTAAAATACTTTTCAGTTGCTGCACATATTATACCCATGGAAGATTTTATATGGAAACCATTGCTACAAAATTCAGTTAAATATAAATTACATGGATCGTTGTATGAAATTAGACAATGCAAGCTTACTGATACATGTATGTGTATTTATAACCTTAAAATTAAAAAATATATAAAATCATAATATATCTAAATTTGTTATATTAGTAATGATCTTCATTTTTAGGTAGAATTTTAGGAAGACATAAAGATCAATGTACTCTCTATACACTATCTAATTCTGAGAATCATTTGCTGCTTAATGAAGTTTACAAGCAAGCATCAAAAGTGCCATATGTCAGTGCTGATTTGAGTTTGACTAATATTAATTATCATTGTACGTTAAATGCAGAAAAAATATTGTCCTTATGGGATATAAATAGACCGTTAGTATTTCTTTATATTCTTTATGTATCTTTTTTGTTCTTTTAATATCGATGTATACCTTTATGTATACCTTTTTCAGGAATTATATTAGTAGAGGTTCTGTATTACAAAACAATACCACAACACATGATGCTTGGGGGTGTATAAGATTCCAAGAAACTGATCCAAACGTTTTGATTTACGTAGATAGATGTTGCTTGCATTATCTTGATACTAGAGTAAGAAACTGACAAGCTTTAAATCTATATTTATTTTCTTACATAAATTATAAATTTTACAAATTATCATTTCCATATCATTTCCTAAATCACTTATTTAATAATAAGAATATATTTATTTTTTATACATTAATAAAGTATCACTATTTTATTGGGCTTTTTACAGACTGCTCTTGATCAAGCATGTCTCACGTTGTGTCCGAAATTTAATTTAGAAAACTGTGAGAGTTTGTCGGTAGAAGTACCTAGTAAACACAATTGTTGTCATTATTTAGGCACTTATCATTCCTTTTTGATGTGCGATAATCGTTCTCCAAAGCATTGCGTACGACAAAAATGGACGCACCAGTTCAAGGATACTCCGCTATTGGCAGCTGTTACTAACAAGTTAATAATGTTAAATAATAATTCTAATTACAATAAAAAATTAATTGCTATTATAATAACCACTACACCGCAACTATACCGCTTATTACAGTGATGACAAGGAAATCATTATTCTGTCAACTCAAAAAGCTGGCGAGAATACAATAATTTTGAACACATGGATGGATGAGGAGAAGTCTCATTCATTTAATTTACCTTTCACACCTCCACACATTGCAGAAACGTTAAATGAATCTCAAATACAAGGAATGTGCTTAAATCCGTATTTACAAAGCAGATTTGAATTATGTAATGTTGGTAGCGCATTAGTCACAAATGTAAAGAAAGGAGGAGTATCCTTCTTCGTACAAAATTCTATTGGTATAATTATTATATCTCATTTTATCATAGTATTACTGGTATTATTATATCTTGGAACATCATGCCCAACATATTTTTTCTTGTTTTTATAGGTGATATATTTTATCAATGCATAACACACGAAGACATATTGGATAAATATTCTCCCATAAATAATAAAGCATGTTATGCATTGGATATGTGGGAAAAAGCTTTATCAGTCCAGGATGAATCGCTAGTACCTTTATCTCTTACTGACAAGTGCAGTATGCAATATATATATAAAAGTAAATTATTAAAATTTTTATTTAAATATATTTTGAATGATTAAGGCCGGATTTCACCAAATTAATTTTAATCTCGATTCAACTTTATTTTCTTATAGTTCTAAGAATTAAAAAAAAAATGAATAAATTGAATTGAGATGAAAATTAATCTATAATATGTTGATAGAAACGGGCATAATTCTAATAAGTTAAACCGAGATTAAAGTTAATTTTACATTGATGGAACCGGGCCTAAGTAACGCAAATCATGAAAATAATTTTATAGATTTTAAAAATCACAAGCTCAGCCGTCATTTAAGATCCAATAATGAAAATGCAGACAATAGTTCTGAGCCAACTTGGAAACAATCGTTAGCTGCGTTGGGATCATATATGGATCTATTAGCACCAGAACTTCTTGCTGTTTGGGACATATGCGAAACAGTACCTGCATCAGGAACGGGATCAAATCAGAAAGTTTTGAACTGGTTGGAATCCTCAACTTCAAATCATCTTGTCACGCAATCACAAGATGTATCTGATTACATTCCTACTTCTATCAATACTCAAGAATTAATTAATGTGTCGCAAGAGCACGATCTTATTGACATTGACGATAGCAGTATACTGCAAGAAATGTTCTTGCCAAAAGTTAAATCAAACTAGTAAGATAAAGTGTGTTTAAATAATTTACATAAATAGAAATTAATAGAAATATAAAAATAGTTTAATATCAAAGTTACATATTACTAACGATAAAATTATGTATAAATAAATAAAATTATTTTTAGAATAATTATTTATTGTACATAACAAAAATTAAACGATATTCATGCATAATATCTGTAATGCGACGAAATGACTGAATATGTTGTGTTTTTAAATAATATACACATATTTAAAATTTTAACGTGATTTATTTTGACTAGCGATTCCGTAGGAAAGATGGTTTCCATCTCGAAATAAGTACTTTGCTGTTGTCTTGTTGCTTGTTTTGTTCTTCCTCCATTTGCATCTGTCAATAATTATCAAATATTCAATTATATACATTCTTTCTATATTTTACGATAAAGTTAACCTTACGTTAATAAAACCGGATCTAACAAGTAACACATATGAAAATAATTTTACAGATTTTACTTACTAAAAATTTTCGTCGATTTTCTTTGAACATTTCCAATGGATTGTCGAATTGTCTATAATAATTTAGTACGTCTCGCACATCTTGTACATTTGATGTTAATATCGCTATGGAATAAAGATAAATTTTTATCATTCAATGGAGATTAATATTAAAATAATATTGATATTTATTATAACTGAAAAATTTATACTAGGAATAATAATTCCTATATACTACAGAAAATAGCAAAAATAATGCTATATAAAGTTATTTTTTTCTAAGTCATACAATGTAGTATCATCATCATTGCCCGTCCATCGAGGAAGTTTAAATGCATTTTCTGGATTTAACTTCACGCTATCTTCATTCCAATCGATAACAATAACCTGTAATCGTTACATATAGTAATAACTCTAAAAAATTTTCAATATACAAATGTAATAATAAATGTAATTTTTGTAATGTGTTAATAGTTACTCTACTAAGATCACGATTGAGAGCTCCTAGATCTTTAACGTGATGTCCATCCACAAAACGTGTTGCATCTCTCACTAATCTGTACATGATGTATCCATTCGGATCAAGAGCATCCAAAATAGGGAACACTGTCTGTAAATGAAATAGGTATAATTTTTTCTTATATAAATATAATTCTTTTTTGCTAAAATATATTTAAAACAAAAAAAGTTAAAGACAATTGTACCATTCCTTGTTCAGCTGTATAAATCACAATCTCAAATTGTGGTGGAGCAACTGCTTCTAAAAATTGATCGACTCCAGGTCGCTTTTTAAATCTCCATCCAGTTTGATACTACAAATAAAACATCGTACTCATATAATATCAAGTACAAAATTAACATGTTTATTATTAGTTTTATTTAATATAATGCATGTTTGTACATGTATTTTATTATGTGCATACAAAATGTATTAGAAAGGCAAACTGAATATTTTAAATATTGATTCTGTATTTTAAATTCTATATTTTTCTAAACTATAGTTTATATGAAATAATAATTCTAAGTTACATATAAATGATATAGGTCTTTTATGAAAAAGTAATGCATCACTCACATGTGATACGTGATAGCAAATATATTGAATTATATTGAAACTTAACAGATTAGATACTTACTGTCCAATCTGGATGTACGAGAAGATCTGTCATTTCCAAAACTAGAGTATATGGTGGCTGGATATATGGATGTTTCAATGGATCAGGTAACAACTTTTCCCTACTGGGTTCTTGTACTAGCTATAAACACAATAAAAATTGTAAGATATATCTCTAACAGTAGTAAGATACAAATAAATATAATTTCACATGCTAAAATGTATTTTTGAACTTAGAATTAGAAAATATACTGAAAAAAGTTCATACAAACTATAAACAAAAGACTACAGACTTATTTTAAGCTTTTCATACATTACTTTATTATACTATATATATATATATATATATATATATATATATATATAATATAGATATGATTAATCATAAAAGTCTCATACTCTTGTATAATAATTGAGTTCTCTCTTGACCCTCTTGTAAATCTGTTCAAAGAACGGTAAATTGGAAAATTCATCCTCGATGACATTCCCATGTTCGTCATAATTAGGTCTTCCTAGTTCGTATATTAAATAAGTGAAGCCAATACCCATGAATACACCAAACGTTGCAAACCCATAGTTCATCATTCTTCTCGATCTTTCACGATTCGCTTTTTCTTCCTCATCTTCTTTTTGTTGTTCACTTTGTTTCTTGTGAATTGTCGCTTCCTGTACCAATGATTCAGCTTCATTTATCGACGACTGTATGTTAGTTAGGTTACTAGTGATTTTTGGGCGCTCTGTTGCTGCAAATAAAAAATTTTGCTCATAAAATAAAAAACATCTAAAATATTTGTATACATATATTTATAAATTTCTTCAGGTCAAAGCAAGGACATAATATTTTTTAAATAAATTGCATATGCAATATGCATATGTATTACATCCAAGATATAAGAAAAATAAAAATTGACAGTTCCATCAACGTTAATTTTTATTAAATATTGACATTATATATTTTTGTTGTGAACGGCATGTGCGATTTGTTATGAAAATAATTTTAATTGTAAGAGGATCCCACGCTTTCAAGAAAGAGGTTATGGTCATACTTACTTTCAGTACTGTAGCGATATTTTTGCGTCGATTGAATGAGCGATATTCGGCCAACGGGCGGTCGAAGAGTACAATATGTTGTTCCCGCGTTCGCGTTGTATATTTTACACAAAACTCGTAGACTCCGCATTGCAAAGGCCATAATTTGAGGATACCATGAGCTTTCCGCCTTTCGGTGCGAATTACTGCACTAGTGCACGTACTCCTGTATTTTCCGGCCGGCGAGGCTTCATACGCGGTCGATAAATCTGAGCGTCCATCTTCCCGATCGAGGATAAATGTCGAGAGTACTTGCGAGAGGAAAATGTATGATACACATATATACATATGTATGTAAAAATGTATACATTGTACCTCGGCAAACAAGCTGAATGAACGTTACTTGTCGTTATTTTGACGTTGAAGACGTCATTATGATGTCAAAATAACGATAAATAACATCAGCTGGGACGGTTACAAACAAAATTTTTAATTGTGAGGGAAAAAACGAAACCGAAGAGCTCGAAAAATTTCGTAATTCGCGATTTCATTCTGCCGCATATGATTGAGCTATATGATTAACAAAACGGTTTAGAAATTTTTGGATTGCATTCAATTTTTATTGATACATTAATGATCTCTATATATTAATTATGAATTGTTAATATTTATATAAAGCAATAGTTAATAAGAATATTGAAGAGAGACTGAAGAAGAATAAAAATATTGAAAAGAGATTGAAGAGATACTCTAAATTTCTCGCCCCTACATTTGATTTGAATCGATCATGTTTTCGCGGGTCGATGTTTTGTCGAAGGGTCACGTGATGACGCGTCGCGAACGCGCGCGTTAGACGCCATCTTCTTTTTTCAAACAATTTCAGTTTGCACCGGTTATCTTCCGTGATGGATCGGTCCGTCGCGATGTCGCGATTTCGTGTGGAAGGAACTTCTCAGAAAGACGGTAATCGGAAGCAGGTAAAAGTTTAGAAGTATGTAAGGTACAATTCAATGATGTGCTGCGAAATTTTGTCCATTTCGCTGACGTTGAACGTCATACTTACGTAAATTCGCGATATGTACCTGACTCAAGGTATTTGGTAATGGCCGAAGTACTTTCGCTTGATCGAAGTTTCATGTTGCGCTTTAATTCTTGGTGTAGATTAATCAATTCAGAGCGGTGTCAAAAAATTTACGAATTATCGCCATATCGTGATTCTTGCCGTTCGCTTCGTCAGGGCGAGGAGCACATTAATAACAGTATCAGTGTGCTCCTCGCTCCTCGAACGATAAGAATCACGAAACGACGGCTGTGGTCAAAGTCTCGATACAAATGTTTTGAAGTATTTGATGGACCAATTAGAAGAAAGAATTTTACAAACTGACCAATTAAAAAAACGCTTCAAAGCGTTTGCAGCATTGACCATACCCGACATTAACAATGGATATGGCGGTAATTCTTTGGTGTTTCTGAAGAAAATGCCTATGAAAGCCTTTAAAAGAATTAATCAATTATTCTGTTCTTCCAAAATCACATTTATTTTATATTACAGAAGGAAGCTGAGTCTATTAGTGAAACCTAGAATTTACAAGAGGAAAAGAAAGAGGAAAAAAGAGAGGGGATGGAATTTTTTCGCCGTGTTCAACACCACAGACTATCTTTCAGTAGTTCAGCCATTCGTTATGTCCAACCGTCGCTGTAAGTAGTACTACATGTCTATCAAGTGAATCTATATTGAAAGAATTTGTTAATATGGCATAATAATATTTTCACTTAATCTTATGAAATTGAGAATGCGAAATCAGTAATGAGTATAATAAAATTGGCTAAAAGTAGGGGAAATAGCAATATTAATTTACTTGCGAAATACTAACAAGACTGAAATATAACATAATAATGTAATATGATAAAATAATGATATAAAATTTTTATATTTTTTAAATACATGAACTGGGATGTCATAAAAATAATAATATTTATAATATCTTTATTGTATGCATATTAATGTATGTATACCTACTTACATATATTATATTATACATACATACACATACGTGAATCAGAGTCTCTTTCACTACCTCGATTAATTTAGTTAATCCCTGATAATTATACGGGGTTCATTTATGCCCATTTCTACCAACATAGATTAACTTTAATCTCGATTCAACTTACTCTTCTTTTTCTAATCTTTAGAACAAAGAGTAAGTTAAACCAATATAGATTAAAGTTAATCTATATTGGTGGAAGTGGGCATTAGCCGATGATTACACGAGGCTCATTTAGGCCCAGTTTCACAATTCATGATTAACTTTTAATTGAGGTTTGACTTATTTTAATCTCGGTTAAAAGTTAACCATGAGTTAACTTGTGAAACTGGGCCTAAATGAGCCTCATGTAATCATCGGTTAACTTAACTAATTGTAAGGTTAATAAAAGAGACTCTCAGTCAATTAATATAGATCATTTTTTAAGAAATTAAGGTTTCTTCTTGACTACGTATGAATTATATTTATATTATGTACGCAATTATTATGATTCTTATACAGTTTATTTCTTATATGTATGTGTGTGTGTGTGTGTGTGTGTGTGTGTGTGAAAGTATGAGATCATATAAAATAATTAATGAATTATTTATATTTAAAACAAATTATTTAAATAATTATTAGTCAAGTAATTTATATTCATATTGTGTATATACAATTTCAATCTAAGAAAAGAAAATTCTAAATGAATCTTTTATCTTCATCACATTCTTGTAAATCTTAAAAATTCTTTGCTGCAAATATATGGAAATATGAAATCATATAAAATACATTAATTATATTAAAAATAAATTTTTTAAATTATTTTGTTATTTGTATTTATATTGTATATTATATAACAAAAACATAAATATCGGCACGCAATCATTTCTGAAATTAATTCATTTATATGAATATATATAATAGTTTAACATCTTAACATTCAGACCGTGGCGCTTCGTATTCAAAGTAATGTTAACGTAAACGGTCTTGTTTCCCGGTCTTATTGTTTATAAATATGATTATTTAAATAATTTGATTCAAATATAAATAATTATACATATGGACATATACATAATTATTTGTTTTATATATATATATAAAATATAAAACTTGTCGCAAGTAATAGATAATATCATGATTTAAATATATTAATGAAAAAACTTAAGATTGTTATATACATATAGGAGTAATGTGTAATATACAACGTGGAATAACGTACATACAGGAAGCATGAATGCAAACATGTTTTTCACATAGCATGAGATATAACCGGGACGATTTTGTAAGGGAGAAAATGGACGTACTTGATTCCTCTATAACTAATGAACATTTTTCATTGTTTTTCGTAATTTTTGTCGCTCAGTCGAGCTTTGTTTTCCCGGTTCCTCGGATTTATCATTCCCTTTTAACGTTCTCCAGGTTTTCTTTTCGCGCGATATCTTTTTACTGTCGTGACCACAAATACGAAATGGTCAAATGCGCAGCATTACTCACATTAATTAAGCAAGAAAATATTAGAGTTGCATTTGAGGAGAAGAAATATTTATGAAGATATTCATTGACCAGCAAGAAACAACTTATTTTGTATAATATACTAATATTTTATAAAATTATGAGAGTAAATTACATATACTTGAAAATATTTTCGCAAAATATTGTTTAGAATATTTATTAAATATTTTAAAGGAATTTTTAATATTACAAAGTCGAAAAATTGTAGAAATTGCAATAATCAAATTGAAATTTTTCATCTGAAGGAAAATACACTGATTGGATGTAAAAGTGGTTCTCGTGAATCAAGAAAGTTAGTTGAATAAATTGAAGTGAACGAAAGTAAGTTAGCGAGCGAGATTTCACTTTGAAATTTGATTAACTTTCTATTTCTATTGAATCACCCTTACCATTCTTTATTAAATTTCTCAAACTTTCTCAAAGATGCGACACAAAATAAAAATTGATATGATTTTGCGAAGTTGCATTGAATTACACATTTTATCATGTTTCTTCGTGTGCAAGCTTCGCAGCGATTATTATTCAAAATTGACGCGACGCGATGGGCGAACGGCGGTGAACAGCGGCGAACCTATTGTGATTCCATTGGGTCATCCCGTTAGTCATGATTAAGCAAATTTCATACTCGAGCCATTAATATTACAGCAGGTGACCGCGCGAGGTCCACAAAATTCCCCTGGCTAGTATAGAATGCATACACTGACCCCGACAACCACTATGTCGTCGGCGAACTTGCTGAACTTGATTAAATTGCGTTTGACGAGACTTCGGCTATTTATGGGTCGAGAGCAAATAATCGAATTTTTGAGTTCTCTAATGCACGGATAGATTTCGTTAGATATTAGAAAAATAAAAAAAGAGAAAGAAAAAGAATTGTGTTTGACTAAATTACGGGACATCGATTATTTATAGATTATTTATAGATTGAGAGTAAATAGAATGGTTTGAAAATCTTTTATGTTTAATGATAGATTTTTGAGAATTAGCAAAATAGAGAGCGAGAGAGGGGGAGGGAGAGGGGGGTGAGAGATTGAGTGATTGATCTTTATTAGCTTCATTAGCTACAATGTGTGATGTAGTCTAATATAATGTCTATTTATTAATTATCTAAACCGCCAGACTTAAACATTCTATATATCTACACTATCCTTACACTATCCTTCTCCACTCCTCATATATGGCATTAGCGCTCTCTTAAAATTTTTTAATCTTTTCCTTTCTTATTTTATTAGGTAAACTGTTGTACATTTTAAACCCATCATGTAACAACATTCTCTGTTCCTCTCTAGTTTTACATCTTTTAATGTATATTTCCCTTTGATCTTTCTCTTGCTTGTATTTGACAATGTAGTGTCACGATATAGTATCAAATTTAATTATCGTTTTGATAAAAAATAATATATATTTAGTAGGAGCAGTGGCGACTAACATTAGATTAAATTTGACTCTATAGATTTAACAGTGTACAACACATCTCATGTATGGCAAATTCATATTAATTCGACGAAATGTCCTCAATTTCGATCCTATCTTTTTCCCCAGATAGTTAACATGTATTGCAAAATTTAAATGTCTATCTATAATGACACCTATTTAATTTCACTAACCACTTCTAATGCTATATTTTCTAATTTTACTTTTATATTGCTTTCCGATACTTTTTTCCTAATATCTCTAATTAGCACAACTTTGGTTTTATTCATATTTAATTTCAGTTTATTATTTTTCAACCATTCTTCAATTTTTTGCATCTGTATATTAAGATTATCATTTATTTCTTGGCTTATATTATATATATATGGCCTATTGTATATATTAGTGCATCATCTGCGAATAATTAATTTCATAATTGTTACAAACAATCTCATCAAGTCATTTATATAAAATAAAAATAATAACGGTTCTAATACTGATCTCTGTGGAACTCCCAGCGTCACAGCAGTAGATCCTGACAAACTTCCATTAAATTTAATTCTCTGAGTTCTGTTTTCTAAATAACTTTTAAACTAACTAAGTACTCCTGTTATCCCATAACTTTTCATTTTCTTTAACAAAATATCTCTGTCTATTAATTCAAACGCCTTTTTTAAATCTAAAAATATAACTCCTATTATCTTTCTTTCATCTATATTTATACTTCTTTTCCAACTTGATATGACGCATTGAAGGGCAGTCTCATGAGTGTCTCGCTCTAAACCTTGATTGGCACTCTTTTAATAATTTTTATCCTTCAAATAACTAATTGACTGAACTATTATTTCCAGTACCTTCTCATAAATCGGTAATTTATGTATAGGTCGAAATTGTTCTATTTTTTTTTTGTTCTTTGTATTTTTGATATAGAAATTATAATAGCTTCTTTCCACTCATTTGGAAATATTCCCTCCTCTAAGGATCTATTCAGTATTTCGCATAATTTTATACCTACTACCATTATCACCCTTTTTATTATCTCAACAGTTATTCCTTCTTCTATATCACTTTTGTTTCTTAATTTATTAATTATTCGATTTAATTCTCCTACATTAATTATACTAAAAACTTGAAATTTACTCCCAGTATATTTATCTATTATTAATTCCAATGTATCATCACTTTCTAAAGCCCCTGATATGCTATCTACAAAATATCTATTAAAAATATTTGCCGTTTCATATATATTTTTTTTCAATTGAAATGTCACATTACTATATACTATACAAAGTGTCTCCATTCTTTATATGTATTATCTCTACTTGTATTACCCTTTAGCAGCTGCTGAGAGAGGGGGGGGGAGAGAGAGAGAGAGAGAGAGAGAGAGAGAGAGATAGAATTGCGTATGATGATTAAATTGCATTCGACGAAACTTCAGCTATTTATGAATAAATAATCTCGAGTGATTTTAAAACTTTCTATGTGCCGATAGATTTCGAAGGTATTAGAAAAATGAAAAAAGAGAAACAATTGCATATGGTTACTTAAATTGCGTTGATGAGATTTCGGCTATTTATGGGTCGAAGGCAAATAAAATTCTCTATGATGCAGCAGATTTCGAAAGCGTTGGAAAAAAGACAGAGAAAGAATCGTGTATATGTGAATACACACGATGTGATATATATACTGTATATTCTATGTGATACGTATATTACCCTTGTGTATAATAAGTATTCAAATCACATAATTTATCTATGTGGATAAAATACCGTAGAGGTATTTTATAGCACTTTATCGCACCGGATCCTTATTCCATTTGGGGGACATGACATTTGATCCTTTTTTTTTTTAAAATAGCGCACGTGGGGGCGGAAGCTCGTGTCAGCTGCCGTTAGAACGGTAATGAGAGGTGCCATAACGTTAACGGGCGAACGCATACATTCCAGCAATTACGTCGCTCCAACTAATTTCTGTCCCTCGGTAAACTTGAGGAATTCCAGGCGGCGAATATGTGCCCGCGAGGGTTTGCGAAGAGAGGAAAGGGCGGGAGGGACCTAGGTCAGGGGTTACAGTTGACCATTTCGCTGGTTCTCGCGTTTTCCTGTTCTCACAAGCGGTCCCAGACATCGCGCACTTGTCGAACACACAGACGAGATACATACGAACGACGCCAGATACATTTACAGAGGTTGTAGACTTCTATATAAGGTGGCTTGGAAAACATTCTACACATCAGCAAGACTATATTTTTTGACCAGACTGAAAAATGGAAGAAATTTATTTTTAAAATTTTCAAACATTAGAAGAAATGTACATGGAAATCACTTTACATTCGGCATTGTTAAATCAGGAATTACTTAAGAGTCATATTCGACGTGTGAAATTTAACTCCATTATTAACCCTTAAACTACGAAAACAGTACACTGAGTATAGGCACATTTAATCCAACCCAATTTAATTGTTTATAACTTCCATTGCTTATAATTTTTATAAAAATAAACATTGTAATTTTTTTTTTTTTAATTGAAATGTCACATTAAGGAGCATAACAATATTAAATAAATGTATGTATCTTTAGGTATTAATGAAAAGTTATAAGCAATGTAAAAATAAAAAAAGATATTAAAAAAGAAAATAGGATATATTGAAAAAACGTTTAAGGATTAAATAATCAGTAAAATTTTAAATTTACTTCAAATTTAGATTAATCAAAATTAATTTGTGTTTTAGGAATATAAGAAGAATTGAAATTAATTTATTTATTCTTCTCATAATCATTGCACGGTTATCATAGTTTATGCCATAAGTAATTTCTAAATATACTAATGCCATTTCCACCAACATAGATTAACTTTAATCTCGATTTAACTTACTCTTCGTCTTTTTCTAATCTTTAGAATTAGAAAAAGACAAAGAATAAGTTGAACCGAGATTAAAGTTAATCTACGTTGGAAATAGACATTAGTGTCTTATATATATGTCAGTATATTAAGATCTAAATATATTAATCTATTTTTCTCTTGACTCACCCTGTATATTACTGTACAGCCGACTTCCCCAAGACACGGACACACGTGGAAATTGCAGACACGTGCGGCTACGGTGCGCGCCCTTTAGCATCACGGAGGAGAGAGGATGGAGATGGGTGGGTGGCAGGAGGGTTGTTTGTCGAGAGAATTTTCAGTGCGCACCCGCTGGCCGGTATTACGGCCCGGATTAATTCCCAACAAAAATATGCGAGATATTTTAGCCGGCCGGACGAGAACATTCGCACGCGAGCGCACGGAAGCCGCAAAAAGGGAACAAGCGCGGATGCGTTTGTCCGGCGATGCGCGTCGCGTATTTTGCTTTCGGATCGTGCGAGCCAAATATTCACCGCGATGAATCGTCGAGGACGGCAGAAAACGCGCGTTTTGTTTGCGCCTCGACACCGCAGCTCTGCTAATCGCGTCAATGCGTTCACTCGCAGCCGGGAGATGCAACGAGCGATCGCGATTAACCATTTCCGGTTCAGAGTTACATGCATTGTGGTCAACAAGAAAATCTGTACAATTTGAAGACGAACGGAGCATTAGCATTGTTTTTAATTATTAGAACTATGGTCCTATTCATGCTGACAAAGCTCATGAGCATCATTTGTTTTTATTTAACATTTGACAAACAACATGATTTTTAAGCGTGAATTTGACAACCTATGTATAATAGTAAAAACTATATAATCTTCCATATATCTGTTCCTTGAATTGTGTGTACGTTATTTGAAAATTATATATTTAGAATCAAGCAGAACAAGTCACGATAACGTCAAAATGACATTAAAATGAATCGGATTGAAAAATGACTTTTAACGATCATTTTGGAGTCATTTTGATATCATTCATCACGATTTGTTCTGCTTGATAGAATATCATAATAAAGATTGAGATTTTTGTTTTTTAAGATTGTAAAACTTAAAAAGCCTATAAAATATGTATGTGTTAACTCGTGCAAGTACAATTATCATACAGAAATAAATTAGCATAGGCAAAAGAAACAATGAGAAAATCGGTAGACAACGCGCGCTGTACTGTCTGCCACGATATTTATAAGCTTTATACAGGAAGTCGCTCAAGTAAACCGTCCGTAACTCACGATGCGACGAGTAACGCGAAAAATATGAGCTAATAGCTGTGTAGCGCAGTGTAATGATCTATAAATGCACCGGGCTATGCAAATGAACAGACATAGCGGCGTCGTACCAAATGAGCTTGCGAGCTTTTTTGTTCTGGTTGTTCGCACACGTCTGTACGTCGCGTTTAACGTCGAAAAGATTCCTGAACGAAATTCTCCAGGCCGAGAATAGTCAGGTCATTCACAATTCCTACGATCTATTCGCGCCTGTTTCTACTTTGTATATCGGGAATCGTATTTAACGTAAACTACGAAATCAATTTTATTATGATTTAGTTTTCGTTAAATAAGTTTTCACGGGTAGAAATATCATTAATATATATTATTTCTATCATTACATGTAAATTATTTACGAATTTAAAGATAAAAAAAGGAAATTAAATACCGTACATTTACATTGTACAGATATTTTAGAATTATGCTTTATTAAATATATAATTTATTAAATATTTTTAATTTAAATCGTTACTGATATGAGAACAATTCAATATTCTGTCAAATTTTAATTTTTGATTTATGTGCATCCAATTGTATTAGTTTTCATACGATTTGTGCAAAATGACACGGTTCTAAAACAAAATGTATCACGTGAGAAGTTTCTTATTAAAGTCAGAGAAGCGCATTAATCGTCTTTACTTTATATTAAGAAAGTTCGCTCTCGTTTAATGCTATAGTTTTATCGCGGATTATATAACTTTCGAAAATTGCACAACTTTTTCAATGACGCTCACGAAGTAATAAATAATAAATATGTGCACAAGAATTAGCAACAAAACATATTAAAAAAAAATTATTTAAACCTACATATACATTTGGTTTAAAAAAATCTTCGCGGATTCTCTTTAATATATATTTCTCTTTAATATATATTTCTCTTTAATATATATTTAACGAATTACTGATCTATACCTATATCTATAGAGTACTAATTAATTATTTCCATCTCTTCTTTCTCTGATTAATACATAATATACATATAAGTCTGTGAATTTGTGATAAATTCGAAATAGATATTTAAATAATTGTGGTATCTGCCATCTTTTATTGAAATATTAAAAAAGTTAAACGTCATTTCCTTGTCAAATCAACTACGTGTATTTTAATAATGGAATAATCAGATATTTAACATTCAAAAATGAATTCGTTGATATGAATAAAATATAAATATCATCATATAAATATTCTCTATATATAAATAATAAACGGATTATATTGCAATTTCTATCGTTTTAGCATTTCTACCTTCAGTTTCCAAATATTGGTATTTTAACAATAATCCGATGCCGACAATATTAAGCTCTTTATGCGATAACAAACCGCAATTCGACGAAAAATACTCTTGTCATCAATCAATATCCATATATTCTTCGTACAACTGTACGTGTACAAGCAGATGAGGACTAATAAAATTCATTTTAATATCTCTCATTTCGTAAAATAGAAGTTTCTAAAGAGTGAGAACGAATTTTTAGAGCGTATTAAAGTTACGAGAGTGAATGAACCAACGAGATATCTCGCGCTCACAGTCGTGGATGCGATCACGTCGCATACGCCGTTGGGTATATTTTATGCAGCTCGCAATGCCGGTTTTTCACGCGACGTGAATTAACCGCGTATCTCACGCAGCCGCTTTTAGCCTCCGCTGCTGCCGATCGGCGGATTATCAGATCGCGCCCGATAAAAGGGTCCCGCCGCGCCGCGTGTACACGTATATCCGTGGTACATTTGTTCTCCCGCGTAATGGAATTATCGTAGGTACATACCGTTGGCACGCGATACTTCGATTATGCCGAATGCGCCCTTTCGCGGCCACTATCCACGCGTGTAATTCAAGTTTAATCGCCGCTGTGGAATTACTTCGCTCGCAAAAAAAAAATGGTTCTTGCATCGCGAATCCAAAATTCATTATTGACCCTCGCAATTATGTGTAAAAGATATTATACAGTTACTAAGAACAAGTGAAAGAAATTAAAAATTAGAATATTAAAAAAATTTGGCTAAAATAGCTATCAAATGTGTTTTGTTTAACATATGAGTGCAATATTTAGTAGATATTACTGAATACAATAGTAATAATAATAGTAACCGACTGTTTGATGATAAGTAGAAAAGTAAAGTAATATTAATAAAAAAATTAGGATTGATTTTGGTTATATTAACCGAACATTTGATCGAATTTATTTCAAGCTTCAATAATTATCATCTAGGCTTTATTATATATATTACTTGACTTTTTCTTGATTGAAGTTTTAATTTATGATAAGAATGTTGAATAAAAATTAATTAGAGATTTTTTTGCAAGTTGAATATAACATTAAATATACAATGCAGAAAATAAATGAGAGAATATATTTATTTGATAAATACATATAATTTATTCTTATTTATCAAAATCCAATTTTGAAATTATTATTCATTTTACTAAAATATGCATATCTGTAAAACCGCTGTGGAACTTTAATTAATGTGAATCAATACTGATCGATTTATTCTTATTTATTTTAAAAAACATTGCGCTGCTTCCAAGTTGTATCGATATCATTTATACATAATTCCGCGATTCAATTAATGAAAGATATTTATGGCGAGACCATAATCCTTTGGAGACGATTCCTCTCTGCCGACTTTCAGCTAAACAGCGCCGCTATGCAAAGCTCCTAATTAGTCTACCAATCTATACGCTTAACTATATGACTATGTAAATTTGACTATCCGACCTATTACGCGATTCTATGCATATGCGCCATCGAGAACGAGATTGCGTTTAATGTAAGGTTGCGATGCCGTTTACGATTGAACGTTTCGTCTTTGTTGACATATGCTGCAATGTTAGGTGTTATGTTTTACATATGTTATGTGTAAGAAAATTATTAAAATATTTATTGACATTAATAATTTATTTTTGTAAGAGAATGAAACATTCAGACATGAATTAACGTTATATTACAAAATCATTTTAATCCTAAAACGTTTTGAGTGATACAGTATTGTTATTCATACATAAATTTTATGTATAGGCTACTCTCAATTATGATAACACAAGTTTTTCATACATTTTGCACTTTTAATGAAATAATAAAATATTTTTAATCTCTAAATCTTTATAAATACTACTAATTTATTAATTTAAAAGGAAGGAAGAATAAGCATGCTATCAAATTAAATCTTGAAATGATATATGAAGTATGATTTTTTATTTGTCCCTTTATAATATTGTACTTAAATATAATAACAAAATAATAACACGAAACTGTTTAAAAATTGAAATCACTTATCATTTTCTGTTGTAAGTAATACTAATCACTAGAAGGTCTAAACTGATGTAACTGAGGACACATATATACAAAACGGACAGAAATTTTAAAAACTTATCTCCGTTCTAATTATTACCATGGCAGATTGAACCTTCCATTGACTACTGAAGGCAAGTTTGCGCCCACTGACTTTGTTCACTTGAAAATTTACGTATCAATAGCATTCCAAGTTTAAATGGCTTTACCAAATTTAGCCAGATTGCATTTCCAATCAATGTGATATACTTTTTTATTTTAAAGATCTATTTATAGATATAGTGACTATAATGAAACACAAATTTGTTGAACACTACGTTTATTTTTGCGAGTTGACGCGTTTGGGACATCGCGATCGATATACGACCTGTGTATGCGGCGACTCACAATATTAAAAAAAAAAAAAAAGAGAAAGAGAAAAGGCGAAAACCAGTGAAGTCTCGTAATCAGTTGCGCGGACGTAAACACGGTGGAGACAATAGCAGCAAGGGCTGCCGATATTTGCGATCGTACAGACCCTTCGTAGAATAACTTTCCGGGCGCGCGCGTATCGACGCGAATTCATGCGAGACTTACGCGCTGCAGCAGAAATATGAAAGCGTTGGCTTTTGTGCGCGCTTTCGGCTTTAAACAGCGCGACGCGGAATGAAACTCGCTTCCGGAACGCGTCGTACGGTTATTGTCTGCTTGAAACCGAACGCTACCACGTCGCCCGATCGTTCCTGAATGAACGGGTGAGATCGTTGCGGCCGACACGGTGTTGTGACAGTGAGTGCGTGGCACTGTAGATACACACCGAAGCTGATTTTTATTACCGTCCGCTTTTGTCATCTCGATGCGTCACACGATAGTTGGGGTCGGTCGTAGCGAAATACGGCTGCTGTCACTTTGTAAAATGTTAGAAACGTTTTCGCGCGATTGCAGTGAGTTGGAACGATACATTGTATTTATGTACGTTAGCAAATGTAACTTCAATGCATACCGTGCAAACTTGTTGAAGCTGATATGTTTTACAATGACATTGCATCTTGAATGAATGCTTGAATTTTATTACTTTTATAATATGTCATTATATGATTTTATCACTTTTTCTCTCTTTTGGTGACTGAAAAATTAAAATTAAAAGTGAGCTTATAATTCTTATCTATTTATCATAATTTTATAATTGAGGGGATGGGCGAAATAAAGGCACAATTCTACTTAGGCCCTTTTTCCGGCGATTAGTTTTATTTTTTATGTAATATTGATCGTAATAGAGAAGTATTGTAACACGTAACTTCTTAAAGACATTACACAAATTCATTTGATATTATATCCATATAATAAAAAAGTTATTTTAATTTTTATTAATATTAAGATTTTGTAATTAGGTCTTTATTCTGCCCATCTCCTCAGTTGTTATATTTTCATTTGGAATTTTTTGTTTTCAATAACATCGAAATTATCTGCTATTCTAAAAGAATATATGAAACAAAAGAATATAGAAACAAAAAATACAGCTTTTTTTTAACTACATATACATGTTTAAAGTTGCACTCAACGTATTTTTTATTTTAATCTATTCTTATATTTTTATCGATTCCTTCGATTTGCAGAATATTTTTCAGCTTTATATTTTTGTACTTCTAATATATTTAACGTCTTTAAAAAGATTGCACAAAAATTTTCTACCTCGTTGCAATAATATGGGGAACGCAAGTGAAGATGTAGCGTATATAACCGAAGTGACGCTCCGTGCTTTAAATACAACGAGGTCCCATAACTTACAGCGCATTCTGCCGGTAATGCACCGTGTCGTTGTGCACGAGTTATGTCTCGTCTGGCAACGAATACACAACCGCAACCCGCTTAAACGGAAAGAGTTCTATGTCGAAACATTTGGACCAGGGCTTACCGCGCCGCGCACACAATGCTATTGATTAATGAGCGACATTAAGCGCGACGCGCGCTGCCCGCTAAGAATTTAATATGGACTGTCAGTGCCCTGCTGCTTCGATATGCATTACTTGCATATTAAGTTCGTCTAGCGGGAGGTGCGCATCTTGAGACGAACGATTCCGTGAAAAGATTTATGTCTCGCCGTCGAAATTCGCGTTCGATCGATCGTTCAACAACGTAGCTTCTCGGCAAATATCTTTTTACGACAGTGAGAATCCGATATACATTTCTCGTATGTATATTTCTACTTATAACTTATCGATATATTACATTATGTCGGTATATTACATTAAATCTGGGATTGGGAAGTAACGCGTTACTTAATTGCAAGGTTGTTATTGTTATAATTATTTTTTAAAGTAACGAATGGATAATGATGTAATATTTTCTTAGTTGTAACGTTAATGATAACGTAATTAATTTTTTGGATGATTAAATATAATTGTTACTTTGCATATAATGTACAATGCATGTGTATGGAACGCGCATATATAAGTGAGTTTTTGATCATGCATTGTTAGAAAAGCGCAGCAACCTCATCTCTTGAGTTAAATAACATTTTGTTCATTTATAACATTTATGTGTGTTATAATGTAAATCAATCCATTTCTGTGGTTAATTTCAAAGTAAACAATGTCCATATTAATGTATGCACTTACATTAGTAAATCATAAGGAATTTAATACAATATATTTTCTTGAGTTAAATCGTTTAACTCTATTGTTTTAGTTAAATTAATTATTAAGTAGAAGCAGTGACGATTTCTAAAAATAATATAGAAATGATTAGAAACAACTTAAATTGAGTATAATTTGACATTATGAATTTAACAGTGTGTTGCGATTGATCACTACTATAAATCTTATATTGAATTGGTCAGCAAAAATAAAGCGTAACATAAAATGTTTAAAGCGTAACATAAAATGTTTAAAACGTTTGTGAAGCGTTTCGCTTACGTACGCTTCGTTTACGTTCCATTGTTCCAATTACTTTTATTTTCGTTAGGATTGATAGCAATGTAGAATAATTAGATGCCAAAAAAATGCATCGCTGAAAAAAAATTATTAAAACTCGGTGAAAAGTAACGAAAATTAAAATGATTCGTTAGTTTTGAATAGCGTAATTTTTATAGAGTAATTTTTCCAATCTTAGTTGAATCTCAAAATAGTTATTATTATATTATTGATTAATATTATAAATATTGGATTGTGTAGATACGTAATACAAGTGCAAAGGTAAACTTAAATTAAATTAAATTAAACTTAAATTAAAAATATCTACCACTTTCTTTTTAAAAACAATATTTTGATTTTAAGAAAATGTTAATTAAATTTGTCAAATTAAAACTATTTCTCAAAACATGAACATTTTGTATATACAGATGTTTATATTATAATACATACTTAATACAATTGTGTATGTTTTTATTGAATTCTGAAATGCAATTTACGCTTATAGAAATAGTAAATATGTAGGTATTAATAAAAAAAATGCAAAAGTGAATATTAAAAATTGCAGTCATCATAAAAAGTTGTGAAACAAAGAACCGAGAGTTGATGCTCACGAAGCATCCTTCGATTTTGTGTCAAGGCGGGATTGATTCGCGTAATTATTTAAGCTGATCTTCCGGGGTCATGCCTTCGAGAACGCTCGAAGCACGAAAATCGGATTCTTCGGACAGTTTTTCGCTGGTCAAATGGAGACTTTTAAGCTCGGCTTTGCTGCTGCCGTAAATAATGATCCGTCATCGTTCACCATTGTGCTGGGCAACGGATGACCGTGTGTCTTATTCCTGTCTGAGCTAGACAATGGGCGAGTTCAAGTCGGTAAAGCGGCTAGGTCTGCTCGCCGAGCGAATGTATGATTGGTTTTTACCTATGAATTCAACCAATCATGTTTAATTATTCGGCGAGCAGATCTAGCCGCTTTGCTGACTTGAATTCACCCAATGTAACTTTTTTTTTGCTGCTTTTCGTATCGATATACATATACACTAATATTGTGTGAACAATATTCATCTGCGTGATAATAATTTAGATATTGGATAGAGATATGTTTCAATCGAGGAGAGAAATAGAGAATTACATATGAATTGCATATGTATATATATACATATACATGTGTGGATGCTGTGTCTCGATAAATACAATTTATTTTTTAAATTATTTTGCTGTGAATTAAACTTTGCTTTAAATTAAACTCAAGATCCAACTGTTACTTTTATTGTACATTATAAATAATGTAAAAGGAAATATTTTATTTTATTGCACAGATTGTTTGAGCTTAAAATAATCAATTTTTTTCAAATAAATTATTTATCAAAGTCAGTAATCAATAAAAGCTTCATAAATAGAATTAACAATTTAATTAATTATGTACTGGCAACATTATTTGATTTTTAAATATCATAATGTAATAATTTTTATATTTAAATTGATATTTAAAATTAATTATTAAGTCTATAAATATTAAATCTCTTTATTAACATCTTTATTTTTTCTACCATAAATATAGAATATATCTCTGTGTTTGCGACTGTACCGATCTTTACTAATCGGTTTCAGCTGTTACCAGTAAGATGGCGGCATATGCATGTTTTTGGCACCTTTTTTGTCTAATTAAACGATTGCATACACTTGATGTCATTTATTATAGCAATAAGGTTAATGCAATGACTTTAAATTTTTTTGAACTCTGATATTTCTGATATTTCTGAATTTTTCCGAAAAAAATACTCATCAATAAAAGTAATCATTACTTTGTAATTACAGTATTACATTACAATATTTACTTAACAGTTTATTTATTTAGAGATGTCAAGGAGATATACTTATTCTTGAATCGATAAAATTTTGTTGTACAATGTGAAAAATGGATCCGAATCATCTATCAAAATGTCTGGGCGCAAAATGAAAGAGAATAACCCAAGGATCTAAAGATACCATACCAAGAATATTCGTGAGAATAGCCAGCTGCCGCGATAAGAGTGAATGAATTTTTTCATTAAAATTAGTTTTTAATTAATTTGCGGATTCTGTCATTTCGATATCGGGTGATATAAAAATTTCACAAAGAGTAGACATTGTATGATCGCTTTAATCATATAACGTTTGAAATTTTTCAAATAGAATTTTTCAAATAGAATTTTTCAAATCAAATTTTTTTAATTAATAAAAATAGGTTTTGAATAAATTTATTATTTAAATAAAATTAATTAGATGTTGTAACTAGTTTTTTTATTATTGTTGATTTATAAAGGATTGTAAACATTATTGTATTATTGATATAATTTAATATTTGTAATAAGCAAAATAAACTTATTCTTCCTCATTTCTTTAATAATGCTAGATTAAAGGTGTTAGTAGTAATCGATGGAGAAATTTTTCATTCCGTATAATTGCGAATACGTAGAGCGATAATTCCAGTTGTTTAGGGAAGCGAAAGGAGAGGGTAGGTGCGCTCATGACACGCCAACTGACCATTATGCAGATTTCCAACGATTAGATATATCGGACGTTTTGCCGACGCACCGAATGTAATGTGCCTTTGTGAAAGGAACGAAGGGAACGACGAGAGACGGGATTCTCCCGTCTTGTCCACCTTTCATCCCGCCTTAATTCGTTATCTTGACTAACGACCTCTTTCCCGTTTTCTTCTCTCTCTCTCTCTCTCTCTCTCTCTCTCTCTCTCTCTCTCTCTCGCTCGCACCGAGGAAAGGGAGTAAAACGGAAGGCGCGGACAGAAAACGGATTTTCCAGCGTTGTGCTAAGGTCAAGGAAAGACGAACCGTCGCGCGCGTTGAATAAGTTCGCTGGATTTCTAAGGGTCAAAGGAGAGCTGCTTAAGAGCCTGCTCGGGGTGACTGTGTACACACGAGGGACGATGTTCCGTGAACGCGTTGATGAGAATTTTTTTCCTCTTGATCCTTCACGGTCTGATCTGAAACGGTTTTGGCAAAGGGTGTGAAAAAATAAAGACCGTCGAATGAACTCCATTCTCATTTTCTTTTTTTGATATCTCTGATCTGTAAGAAAAGCTATCACGTAGACATACGAACACTTATTCGTTTGTCAATGTTTATCAATATCATAAAAATTATAATATTCTATAACATTTTTAAATTAATAATATTATTAAAACAATATTTCTCTGGAAAAACTTGAAAAAATTAATAAGAGAATTTAAATGCAATTTTTTGTACAAAAAGTAAGAGATATCTTAGTTATATATACTAACAGTGAACATTTCTTAAAACATTTAAGAGATGACATTGAATGAGAAACATGATTCTGCTAAAATATCTAAAAATTTAACTATAGATCTGAAAATAATTTTGTTGAACTATTAAAATAATTGCGTAGAACGTTTAAATGTTGATGATAATGATGCTAAAATTTTAACACTAGTAACTTGCAGTTTAAGCGTTCTATATAATTATTAATTATTTTAATAATTTTAAACAAAAGATTTGTATTTAGTTACAATAAATTTTTAGATACTTAAGATCGTTTTTTTCGTGCAGTGTCATTATCATTTTAAAATGTAGCGTACATAATATATATATATGATCGAGTTATAAAATATGTTGATAGTATCATTTTTATATACTCCTTTACATGTAATGAGACATATTGAAAGATCAAGCAATTTGTAACGAACTTTACGGTAATTCACAATATGGTAACTCTCACACGCGTATCCGCGGAAATAAAATCACGTGACGAAGGCAGCATGTAGTGTCTCTTCCTCGTGTTCTTCTCGCAGACGGCTACCATTGCAATTACTGGGATCGTGACAAGAACGGACACATGCGTTTCATTACACGTTTTATCAGAGCAATTCAACCGCCGCCCACGCACGTCTTCTCTCGGGCGGGGCGTCGCGAATTACGATGAAATCGAAAGACATTGCGTGGATACTCGTGTGGATTGAACCGTCGCGTTGCAATTAAGCCAGTTCGCAGTTCGCTATGTTCAGAAGAGGAATTTATTTCCAGATCTAAAATAATGTATTAGCCATTAACAAATTATTTTGTGCGATAGCAGTTTTTGTTTGCAAGCACTAAAGGGAGAAATAAATAAATAAATTAATGAAATAAATAATAGTTTCGAGACATCTTGCACAGGAATTTATTATAATAGTAATTTTCATACAATCAGAAGATATTAAGTATTTAAACGCTCGAAGTATTCATTAAGTGTTCTCAAAATTTTTACGCCGATCGAAAATATTTATCATCTTGCACCTGACAATATTGCGGTAACTGATCTTATTACGAACGCTGTAATTAATGGCAGTATTAATTAATTCAGCAGGTGCATTATCGTATCGAGAAGAAGTTCGCGTAATCCGATCCATTATAACATACGGTGACTTTCACGATTTCAGCACGTGGAATTTTTTTATGACTGACTTTTTACAAAGATTACAACTCTTCAATGCAGGAAACAATATCATGGCTCTCAATTACTTAAAATCAATGGAGCCAGATTTGCAATCTTGATATAAAAATGACATGCAAATTACATTTAACTAAGTGAAACATTTAAATTGATTTAATATGAGATTTTTGTATCCAAGTAAGTTAAAAAAGAATAATTATCCGAAAATCGCAATAAAATAATAGTTTGTAATCTCCCATCGTTTCTGTTTTTATCTAAAATAAATTGATGAAATAATGAATAGTTCATTTTGATTAAGTTTGCGAGTATATAATATAATTTAATTTCCTAAGAAAGGTTCCTAAAGATTGACTAATAACTTAATTACTCCTAAAGATTGACTACATTTGGTATCTCGTGATATTTTGAAACATAACGTAACGGAGTTATTCATGCTGTTATCTGTCAGCTGGAACTCGCCATGCGAATAGTACTACAGCGATTTTTTTGTAAACAGCGTGTTATATAAAAATAAATATTTTGGCCGTTTGTCGGTCGACTCGTCTAGATTCGTGTCTCAATATTTAAAAAATGTTATAAATATAATGAAACGACCATTTATAATTTCTATCGCTTTGTTTATATTTTGTGTTATTCAAAATAATATATATATAGCACGAAATGTCTTCGCGAAATCTGTCTGAGAATATCTATGTTTATCAATAAATTTCGCAAAATAATTAAACACCTAACCTAAATTATTCTTAATTCGTAGAAAATAGCTACATTTTTGATTATTTATTAAAGTTAATATTTCAGGCAATTTAATCGTGTTAAGTAAAAATAAAAACAATAGGGAAAAGTGATAATCTAAATTATTATTTCGTAATATTTACGTGATATATATATTTTATATGTTATTATAATTTGAATGTATTTATATTTTACAGATCGATGTTGCTGTGTTAAATTCCGTTGCTGCGCATCGTATTGGTAAGTCAAATTGTATTTTATTCTAATTTAGAATGAATATATGAAAATATGTATATTAATTGTATATACTAAGATTTATAATATGAACAAATATTATAGATTGATGTTAGTTATTAATATTAAAAAAACATAAATAAATAATAGTTATTTGACATGCAGTAAAAATTTTAAAACAATAAAAATACGAAATGGCTCATATTCTAGTCCTTTTTTTTAAATATAATAAGACTCAAAGAAATGAGCTAGAATATAAGAATTTTTATGGAACATGAAATTTTTGGTGCGTATCAAATAACTATTATTTGTTATTCAAAAAATCATTACATAACGTTGAGATAGTAAAAAAATTTGACTTCGTATAGACATGATATCTGACAATTTCGCGGGTGGGACATCGTAAATCGTTGTCGTTTCGTAATTGCGACACAAGGGCGTTTTGCCAGTAATTAAAATCGTATTTCAATATTCTACCAGCAAGAGAGTATCCCCGCCGATTATTACGACTACTCGATTACAAGGCGCCGTGAGAACATCGGATTCCAGGTGTCGACGTTCCCGCGTGTGCGCATATTATTATTTCGATAATAATACTAATTAAGGCGCCTCCAGCCGCTCGTAATAACACTTTGCACGTAATGCGCGCTCCTAATCCGTAGCGGCATATGGTCCAACATGCGAGATATCTTGTGAGTGCAGTCATCGCCACGTTCTTCTTCTCACTCTCCTGCGCATTAAATTCGCTATTAAAACGCGTGTCCGCCGTTTACTGTGGATGTACATCGCGATACGGGCTTCCGATCAGTTGGAACGAAGGAAGAACTTGATTTACGAGCTCTCTCATGAATATTGCTTTCCATGCTGTGCAGCACAATTATTTTGTTTCGCTTTGCATGTCTATTTTTTTGCTTAATAGAAGAGAAAAATATTTTTTTTATTATAAAGAGAAAGATATGTATTGTTATAAGTTGTATTTATACAGCTATTGATATTTTGAGGAATTCCTCTTGAATTTTCGTTTTCCCTTTTTCTCTTCTTCAACGAAATCGGTGGAAGTGTTTCCCTTCAATTTTAATAAGCTTTGAATAGGTTTCCTAAACAAAATAAAGAACATATATTTTTTAAGGACCCAATCGCTCTTTTAGGGAGTGCAACAAGGGATAAACCGCCAACCAAAATTGTGTACACCAATGCCTACTAATATGTTCAAGTAATGTCCAAGTAATATCTAGTTTTTATGCCCACTAATGCCTATTCATGCCCTAATAATGCTCTACAATGCCCAGTAATACATAATCTCATCCCGCTTATTATAATACACAATTCTGAATTCTCTTAAGTAATGCCCCAAACTGCAATGCCTGGTTTATCCCTTGGGGTGCAACACCCTTTTGAAGAAAATTGTTTTCTTTTTTTGAAGCGAATGAATCATCAAAACTGTAAGAGATAAAAAAATGTTTTGAATAAAAATTGAATTGTTTACTTACTTTATGTAATAATAATTAGTGATAAAATTATCTTATAATAATAATAATTTAAAAAAATTTGTTTAAAAAGTTTTTATCTATGAGAAATAGAAATTAAAAAAGATCTTTTAAAATTATAATTATTAACTTAAAATCACTCAGCATTTATTCAGAACATTTTCTTCTATGTCTTACAGTTTCGACGATATTCGCTTTGACAATAAACGATTTCCTTCGAAGAGGTGTTGTATTCTTTAATCGTACAAAAGTACGATTAAAATATTATAAATAAAAACGTACTTTGTCTTCTTATTATCTAATATTTATTACTGATATTAGAATAAAATGTGTATAATCGCAATTCGAAAATATCGATTTTCATTTAAGTATTTTGTTATTAACGTATGGTACGACTGTTGTTGTATTATCGAAATCTGTCAATTAAAAATCCATTGCTCTTAATGTCAGTTTTCCTGAATCGTCATCGGCGTATCTCATCGCTCGCATCTCCCTCGTTAACTGTGCGAGCGGAAAGTTGTTAAGTTATTCGTTATCCTAATTATGCACATAATAAATTACATGCAAGAACAGCCGTCACACTCGAATACGCTACGTGGATTGCTTGGTTACGTGTATACGTCGGCCAATCCATCGACCGATGTGATACACGTAGAGTAGGTCGCGGTGTATGTGTTACAGACATATGTGCTTGTGCACGCATGGTACTCTCGACTAAGAATTCTGAGAAACATGGTATCGACTAAAATCGTCGATACTTTCGTACACGAGCTTCCGCTGCATTCTTTTGCATCGGTTAATTAGATACAGTATCTTTACGGCCATTATCACTTTTTATTCAATTAATTAGCAGTCAGTTCATTTTGCAAAGAGAAAGAGTTACGAAAAGGAGCAATTTGTTATAAATCTTTTTATTACAAGTATGCTTCTCCTTCGTCTGTGTTAATGCTGTCGAAATAAATTTATAGTATAAGATATTTGCACATTCGTACGATAAGTAAGACAAAAAACTTGTTAATATATTTTATTTTTGGAAATTAAAAACATGACATCTCAAAAGAATATACTACTCGTACTATGTGAGCCTTTGTGATTGTTAGGACGCCTTGATATGAATAATATATTTATAAGGCAATAAACATTTTTAATTATCGATTGAGAATATTTGGGAGAAAATTTAATAATTAATGAAAGATGCATAGTGATTATATTATTTGAAATTTGTTTTCGTTGTTAGATAAATTAAATCTATATTATTTCTATTTCTAGTTAGAATTTTAGTCGTTCAAATGTTGAATTCATTTATTTATCGATTATTTTTGAAATGATTGTTTCAGTTTTATTTTTGAAATGATTGAATGGTAATATTCATTTTGATATTTTGAACATTCTTTTAAACATTATTGCTGATGCTGTGAAGTCAGTACGGCATTTTATTAATTTTCAAAAAATAATGATTGTTCCGGTTTCTATTGTTCTACTACTGTTCTTTCAAAAATAACAAAATGTTCTGTATTTTTAATATCAAAAAATCAAAAATAAAGAAATGCCATGCTTTCACATTTTAATACGGCATAACTTTCTCTAAAATACAAGATGCCATCGAATATTACGATATCAGTCAAGTGTTCCTGATAGTTAAAATTGCTTAAAAAATGTTTATAAGGCAGAACATTTTGTTATTTTTGAAAGAACAGTAGATCAATGGAAAGTGTTACCAGAACTATCATTATTTTTTGAAAATTAATAAAATGCCGTGCCAACTTCACAGACACAAAAAGTTATTGTTATATCCGTGTTAAAAATTGGATATATATGACTTTTTAGTGGAAATGCAAAAGTTCTCAAAAACATCCAGCAAACTTATTCTGTAACTCTTAACGAAAGTTTCATTATAACATTATTATTATTATAACATCATTATAATCGTTATAATATAATTATTGTTAACATCGCGCAGATGTGATAAAAAAAGCTGCACAATGACGTTATAATGATAAGAAAATTCTTAAAGTGTTCGTGATTAACTGTAATGTTACTTTCTTTTTTATCTTATGTTTATTTTTTCTTTTATTCAGAAGTAAATCAATAAATTCATAATCCAGTCAAAGATTAAACATAACTACTTTATGTAACACAATTTTATAAAGAATCTATCAAATTATTTTATACTCTCTCGCTGCCGTGCAATACTGCTGGAGTATTTTCACAGATATTGTGATAAAATTAATCACGGTAAACTCTAAACTCCGCGAGTGCGCAATCTTTTTCTGTTAGTTCATTCATCTCGCATACGCGAAAAAAGAAACTATCTATTACGGTAATATTTTTAAATAATGATGTCACTATAAAACGTATAACTTATTTTATGATGTATAAAAAAGTGATAGATATGGGCAAGTAATAGAATATCATAAATTTATAATACGTTTATTATAGAGCAGTGTTGCGAAAATATTTAATGGGATTCCGCGAATTCCACAGTGCATAAGTGCATTAATATCTTTAATCCGCCATACTATCTTTATCGCATCAAATGTCCGGTGGTGTCCCATGTGCGTGACGTACTCACCTTAATTGATGAGAGATAAGCCGGAAATGCACGATAGGCGCATAACCAGTCAGCCCCGGGTTTGGATCGTGGCCAAATTCGAGTGGAAAATGCCTAACGCTCCGTGCATCAACGATCGTGCCGTTGTGCGGCACATTGCAACTTTACTAGTTAATGGTTTTCGAGATCGTACCGAATATGTCGTACGAATATGTCGTACCGAGACATTAGAAGTGTTGCTAACAAGGTCGGTCGACAGTGAAGTAAGCGAATAAACCCACTTAGAATTAAGCTGACTGCGAAGTTCTTAGGTCATGACGCCCGTGCCACAATCTGCATTTTTAAATGATTTGACAAGCAGGTACACGCTCGAGCTGTCTCAGCATTTGCGATTAAAACACTAATTGCATAGTAGCTGTATCAACATTAACTAGGGCG
Organism: Acromyrmex echinatior; assembly: GCF_000204515.1. Next base: position 331,304 of record NW_011627681.1, on the reverse strand, counting down.
GTACAACTTCGATCCTTTTCAGTCTCTAATTGGAACTGTCATGTACAACACGTTTCATAGGGCACTTCGAATTTATCTATAATGAATAACAATTTATTGTTTGGATTCTATCCAACAATATTCAAAGACGTTCAACAATATTCAAAACTAGCCACTATGATTACAGTATTATACTAAATGAATAATAATTATATAGATATTATATAATTAATAATGATATACAATATAAAGATTTACATATTTAGGACGTGTAAAATGCTTTTAACTTCTGTTTGTTCCCATAGCAAGCAAAGTTATGCAAGTCGTAAATACAAAGAAATTATAAAACTAAGTGATATAAAGATAAAGGACACAACGTGAAATATCATAAAAATCTAACATTATTTCGTAATGAAAAGAGATATAGGATGTTTAAATATGCGCGTAGTCAGTTGTTTCATACAGTGTAACATAAAATCAAGAAGAAGCTGTTGTCTCTCAAAATATCAGTGCATGCGGGGATTTATTACTTGTAAGTATATGCGCGCCATGAATAATGCTCGTAATCCAGTGCATTAGTTTTGCGCAAAAAAGTTTCCGCGCAAAAAATCTGATAATAACAACAGAAAGATTAACTATGCAGAGTGTTGTGAAAACATTCTGACATAACATTTTTTGAACGATTATTTCTAGACAAAGGAAAAAACGTGTAGGCTGTTTACAGTTATTATTATATACATAAGAATTGGGTTACATATATAAGAATTAAAAATTGAAAACATTTTTTGAATTTTATTTATTTTATATTTACAGAGATTACATAGTGTTGAAATATAAATATAGTAGCTTATATTATTCACAAATTAAAACGTTAACATGAATTTTTATTTTTACTTTATTATAATGCTTTTATTGCTAATTTAAGTATTTTAAGATTGTGATATATTCACAAGGATGATTTTGTTGAAATATCTAAAAATTTAGCTAAATACAGATACAATATAGATAATTTTGTTGGACCATTTAAATAATTTATAGGAATCTCAAACATGATGAACGATGCTGCAAAACTTGATATTCTAGCAATTAATTTGAGCGATTTATATAATTATTTTGATGATAAGCGTTCTATATAATTGTTTTGATAATAAGTGTTCTATATAATTATTTTAGTAATAAGCATTCTATATAATTATTTTGATAATCCAATAAAATTATTTTCAGATCTGTGTTTAACTGAAGTTTTAGATACTTTAGCAAAACTGCTCTTTTCATGCATTTAAAGTGAGATAAACGTTATTATTGAAACGTCGCTGAGAGTTATTTCGCGAGGGACGCAAGGGAAGCATCTCATCGCGACCGACATTTGCATAGTTCGCGGATTCAGTATACGCACACGAACGTTCATCATGTAATATCGATTCGGATAAACGTTGAACATCGATACTCGTGCGGATCGTGGCAATCGCTTCTGGTCGTTACCTCGCTTTTTGTGGCAGCAGAAATGAGGCGTCAAATGACTGAGGCCAGGGTCCGCGTCCGCACCAGACTTCGGCCATTTGTTGCAGAGTTTCTTTCTGACATCCAATTGAGTTTGCGGTTTAACTCGTTGAGCAGTACGGAGGCAAACGCATCTGTGTCGGAGCTCCTTTCCGTTTTACTTCCGCTTAAATCGACCGACTCGCGGGGCAACGTAGCCGAACTTTTGTGTACGGTAAAAAAAGTGAGGAGGATTGCTACCCTTCGGTTTTTTTCTCATGGGAACGATTACTCTCACCCTCGTGTCTCCCTACGATTTTTCTGGAAAGTCTCACCGGATTCACGTCTAAACACGCGAAAATATCGGAATCCGAAGAATCGAAACTTTTTGTGTTCAATGTATGTAATATAATTCGATGAAGTTTGCTCGAAAGATAGTCAAATTATATTTTAAAGTAATTAATTAATATTCATGTAATGATATGATTGCAAAAAAAAAATATATATATTATATTATATGCCATCATGTGATTATCATAATAAATCAGTAAAATTCAATGTTTGACGTTCACATAGATGTAAGTGGTTGTATCGCAAACCAGGAATAGTCACCTGGGATATTTTATATTCTATCCGCAAAAAAATGTAAATTGTTGTACAATATTATTTTGTATGGATATTGCGTTTAACATTCTTTTCTTTTTTCTTTCTTAAATAACTATTCTTTTACGAATCTTTAAATGCAATGCATTTCATGAAAATTCATAATGATGTTATATTAAAATTCTTATTATTTATTTTTTATTTTTTTTTTTAGAAATACTATATCATAATAAATTATTTAATGTGCCGTTTAATATTTATTTCCTACTTTTTCAAGAAAATTGCGATTAAGTCGAATATATTCATAATACTGAATAAAAAAAACAATCAATTTTATATGATATAATAGTGATTTTCATTGGAGTATAAAAACATCTCAGGTGAGAGAGAGAGAAATCATTTAAGAAAAATCACATGACTACTCCTGGTTAATTACGTCAATGACATGAAAAACAATTATGTTATTTTTTAAAATGGGTGTCAGAAGGAAGAAACACAATATGCACTAACGTTAGGAATCCATTTTTTTAACTTTGAATCACAAAGTGATGCTTATTGTTTTCGTTGCAAGGTATTGGAATAATCCATCTATCCCGCAAAGGAATTTTCTCGATGTATTTTCCCGCAATCCGCTCACCGTGATCGTTGTTAACTGTTCGTTCGCATTGTCAGTGTACAGAAAGTCGTACAAAACAGCAGAGTTGAACGACAGTACACAAACGGGACCTTCGTCGTTTTCGCATTTGTTTGCTCTGCCATTTCGTTCAACCTTTTGTTCCTTGCACTTTCAAGCGCTCTGTTCGGATTACGTTTGGCGACAATTAACGAAACGAAGGCTCGGCATCAAGTGGGAGGTCACTTTACTTTCTCTCTCTTCTAGGTAACTTTCAGACATTTTTGGTGAAAAGGTTTATAATTAAATTTTGCATGATGTTCCTACCTAAAATAACGCGCTGAGCATTCGCGCAATTTTAACTGTGAAACTTTACCATAAATGTTTTCACTGAAGATAGGCTGAAGTTACTCCGGGAGAGTCAAAGTAGTCTCATTTGAGGATATATACGTAATTAAATTAGATGCTTAAAATTACGCGAGTGGTAAGTGTTTCTTCTCATCTGCGTAGCCTGCTATTTGTACAATTTTAACCGCGAAACTTCATTATAAATCTTTTGCGTAAGGGTTGGAAAGTTACCCGTTGAAAGGGTCGAAGTTTTGCTTTTCCGTAATAAAAGTAAATTTGAAGAACGGACGTTTCAAGGGTAGCTGATAGCGTTCGTGAGAGCACGAAGGTTGAGATGCGAGAAACGACGACGAATAGGAATCTGTTAGAGCTTTCTGCCAAAGGAACCTGCGTGGCGGAACTAGCAGGCGACTAGTCACTCTACAAACTGCAACTCATTCGTTAATTTGCGCGCCGGAAGTTATTGCGGAAGGCTCCCCCATAGGGAACTGTCAATTCTTGGGCGGTGTTAGTTGCGGCGTAACGTCCTGTAACGAGAAATTCCCACATACATCACAGTTATTAATGGATCGGTGGTAACCAAGAAACGGCTACGCCGAAGAAACCTGCAGCCATTGATATGATGCGGCGCGAATCGAGAATAGTTACACGAGACGAGGTTAACTGCTGTTTCGCATAGTTGCGTTTTTCGTTTTTGTAGATAGTAACAAATGGCAAAAAATATGTGTAGGATAGTCATAATTCTTTGCACAAATGAATTATCTTTCGAGATAATGAAGGATTTGCGAGGTTCTAAGGCGAAATGCGACGTGCTTCGTGGAAGTTTGAATTAAAACAACGAGAAATAAATTGACGTCGTCGGTCTCTTCTGGCTTATTTAATTATTTAGTTTTTCCAACATACCTCGACGCAATGACGCTTTCGAAGCTGCGGAACTAAATTATCACGATATCCCCTGCGTTGAGAGAGACTTTTCGGAATCTTCTTAAACGTTAAAATGAATATAAATTGGTTCGATGGGGATGAAATAACGAACGAAGAAAATAGGAAATATAGGGAATCGCGATGGAGAGAAAAAAATTATAGGCAAAAGAGGTACATCGTAGTAAATAACTATTTTTATCTTTTTATTCAGATTCGTCTCTAGAATGGATGAAAAATACTGAATATCTGAAAGATATCTTAAATTATATACAATATTTACACAAATAAATTTTGTACAATATTTTGAGTGATCAACTTAATCTGTGTAGGTGTTCCAAAATTAACGATAAATACAATATGTTAAAGACAAGTTCTTTGTAACATTTTAAGATGAAAAGTCTAATATGAAAATGCAGAGGTTAAGACAATTTTCAAACTGGAGATGAATTTAAAAATTAAAAAAGTTAGTAAGGCTAGAATTTCGAGCCCTTAGGGATGGCAAGATGGTCAGTGAAAGTGTTTCCTCGAACTTTTTGCCTTTGGGTCAACCCTGATGCTACAAATATTTTAAAGCATTCATTGATTGGACAATTAATAAAATTCTTTCTTTTGATTGATCAATCAAATGCTTCAGAATATTTGTAATGAGACTTCGATCGCATTTTTCATAATTCAAACAAAATTCAGCACCTTCACACTGATTATCTTACCATCCCTGAACAAAAAATGATCCCTGAGCAAAATTTTAACTCTGCCATTTGTAATTTTTAAACTTTTTCCATTTAAAAACTATTACAGCTTCGACATTTTCGTCTTAAAATGTTACAAAAAAATCTGTCCTTCAAATATTTATCGTCAATTTTAAGATACTCTGTATATTTAAAAGAATAAAGACGATTTTTCTGTTGCTTCTGATAGAGATGTGACTAATGTATAATGACGTGGCGACGAGTTTTCAGAAAGCCGCAATCATATTTAAAATTGACAGTTTTTCACGTTCTTCTTTCCCGCGAGCTCATTAAATTGTTTCCTCCGTGTAATTTGTCGGCTGGGAACATCGAGCGCCGCCGCGCCGGTTAACGACGAGCAATTTACTCGAGTGTTTATCGGCACGATCGTTTGAAGGAAACGTAATGAGGTCTGAAAGAAAACTGCCGGGACAAAAGTATTGGTTACTTCATCATTTCCGCGGGAATCTTCTTATTGTTCATTCCATTATATTTACAGAAAATGTGTTCATTGTTCAGAAAGATTTATTCATCTTCTACAATTTAAGAAAAAGCATATTAGTACATATAGGATGTATGGAAAGTTCTTTCTAATGCTCGTATATTCTAAAATTAAATCATGAATTATATAAATTGTATCTCAATAATTTTTATATACTCATATATGATTCAAAATAAAAGTCTTTTGCTGGATAAAATTGTAGAAGTGAAAACAAATAATGAAATATTATTTTTAATTAATTTTAATTAAATTATGCGATAACAAACTTTTTAATTTTATGCTTACTGAAATATTATAATTAAAGCATTTATAAAAACGTAAAATTTAATTTTTAAATAATTTTAATACTTTTTTGTATTTAATCTGTAAAGATTCTCTCGTGAAGCGTTTGCTGTTTATTAATAATGCTCAGCAAGTGTAGGTGTAGAATTCAAAGCGAAAGCTCGCATTAAACGTCTTGAATAAATTCTTCGGCTGGGACCGAAACATGCCAGTGTGCCAAAGTCGTAGCACGTGTCGGCGCTGAAAGGGTGCACATGCGATACAGCGGGGGTGGTCCATTTAATAATCAGTAAACTAGTTACGGCCCGCATACATCCATGTACGAGCGGCCACGGTCGCATGTGCGCTCTGAATTATTTACACGGAGGATGACCGCTCGCCAAAATGGACTTAGAATTCGCAATTAAGGTGTACGGGGCCATAAGCCCGAAACACATTACCGCATTATTATTAAAATCGAGTAAAGCCGGCACCGCGAAACGTAAGTCTGCCCTTTGGATGCATACATCATATGGTGGTCCCTCGATGATTTATTATGGTTATCCACAAATTACCATTTATTGTGACGGAGAACTATCACATAGTCTTCATCTTTTGATATTAATTGTGCAAGTTCAACTACTATACAGTTAAAGTTACACGCGTATATGGATATTACTTAAATAATTATGAATTGTTTTTTACTTTAGATTATTATCTCTCTTTGTTTATTCTGCAATCAATTAATCTTAAAATTATTATTTTTCCAATTTCAATATTTATTATATTCTCAAGCCAGAAGTATTGTATTTTTTATTATATTTTATGTTACGAATTTATATTTTTCTTTGATAGTGTAAACGGGAATAGAAAACAATATTTCTTTAGATTTCATATCATTCAGATAATATATCTATATTTTATTGTTAGATTAAATTACAGTAAACGAAATAGTACAGTAAACGGAAATTCAATTTATAGGTACACACACGTGTCACTTGGCGTATCGCGTGCGATTTTCAACTCACATAAGTGCGGGTGTATATTTCTGAAAACTGGCGAATTGCGGGCGGCCGTGTTTGCGCCACAATTTCATTCGCGGCTGTCGTGGCCGGTTGCTCCGCCGCAGTGGCGGTTGCGAATAATCAAAATTCAATTAAGAGGAATTTCGATGCGCTTCGGAAAAAAAACGGTAGTCCTTTTATAGAACTAAACGATGCGTATGTCATTCGCAAGCAAATTTGCAAAACATCAAATAACCGATTCAAAACTTGTGCTTTATTGGCCTGTATTCAGATACACTTTTATTTATGAAATTCTACAGTATACGTAATATGAACGGTATGCTAAATACACGCTAATGTCATAAAAATACATTCTGAATACGAGTCTTTGATTTAATGCGAGGAACTTACTGTTAATTTATTTTGCTTTACTGAATTTATATCTTTATAATTAAAAAAACTTTTCATTTTCGTGTTTATATTTTGTACTATTATCAAAAGGGATATAAGAATGAAATTTCTTTTAACAGTTTAATGAAGTTTATCTTTGTCATCGGTCTTTACAAAAAATAATTTTTTTGCCATAATTTTACTATTATAAAAGCTTTAATATTTCTGGATGGTAATAATTATCAGAGATAATAATTATCTATTATTCCTAAGTTTTTTTTAGGAAGATATACTTAATTATTAGAGAACATTAAAGTATAGAAGAAGATTGCCGATATTATTATACTATATTTTATTTTTGGATCGTATTTCGTAAATAAAAGTTACAAATAAAATTTTAGAAACATAAATATAAACTTGGAAGTGTCTTCTATCAGATGATATAGCATTTTTTATAATATTATTTGCAATTTTGCAATAATTAACTTTTTTTTTAAGATAAGCAAAAATTGACGCTATCAAAATAATACTTTCTTATCAAAATAGGCTCCAAAACTGACACAGTAGACAGTAATGTCACATATACCTATATTTTTTTTACAGGGGTTATTTGCAAAATATCTTAAAGTGAATGTATATTCTATAATCATTTTACTTCAATGATAAACTTTTCTTTTATTAATTTAAATGCATATTTTATGTTGTTTCTCAAAATGTAAACATTTAATGTGATAGTTCTTTTTGGAGGATTTTCTCAGAAATACAGAAATGCATTCAGCTCTGATAGAGCTATTTGTGACACATTAGGTTTCGTAACAATTTGTTTATCTATTATAATGTATAATTTTGCGCAAGTTGTTAAAGTTACTAAATTAATCAAAGAAGAACATTATATATCTTGAATTTCACTAGTCATTATTTTAATTATTTACCGCGTTTTATGGACTTTCAAGATGGTCAGTTGTTCGTAATTAATCAAACGATCGTTATCATTTGCGAATTTCCGGTGCAAACAAGCTAGAATTAACGCCGGTGCAATTAAAGAAACATACGTCAGCCTTGCTGTAATATTTCATGCGGTTACGATCGGACCTGTGGAAATAAATTTTCACGTAATGTTCGGTGCGACCAGCCAGGTGCAAGAAGTTTCCATTAAAACCAGTCTTGAATGACTATACGTCAACAAGAATCGCATATACATCGTATAAATTATCGTTTTGCACATAATTTATGCAGACAATACATAATTTATGTAGATTGATTGCGCGCACGTGATTATGCTTTCTTCTCTGTTCTACTTGCCGAATAAAATGTTTCATTTGAAAAAATTAAATTCGCTGACGAGTTTATACATACAATGATATTAATAAGCACTAAACAAGTTGTAGTATGACTCATTTTCTATTAAAAAATATCTTATTAAAAAATTTTATTATTTTAGATTTATTGATTTAATAATTGAAAAAGTTATTTTTAAATTTAGAACTGATAAAAGATTATTTATCAGTTTGTGTCTATTTCTTGCTTCTAGATTTCTTATTTACAATGATTTCTCGATAATATTCATTCAAAGAATCTCACTGAATTGTTTGTCTCCTAACTATACGTTCAGAAATTATTTTATCAGAAAATATCTTTAATAATCATATTCAATTATTTTTTATATTCTTTTTTTTTTTATTTAAGACATCTACTATTCAGTCATAACTAAAAGCAAGATTAGTGTCTTTCTTTTCAAGAGGAAAGCTAAGAAATAAGAACCAACTCGTTTGTCTTCCGCGTGACCCCCATAGTTTACCGTCCGCCCGTAAGAAAAAGCCCAGGTAAACATCACGTAGACGTAATTTAGCATCGTGCAGTCGACGGCGCGACCCTGATTAAAACGCAAGGCGACAACCGGGTAGAGCTCGACATTGGTGCGCGATCGCGCGCGTTCGCACGAGGTTGCCGACCGTGTGTATGCAAATTTTATAGGTTAAATGGAGCGCCCGACCGGCCACGGAAATAATTATCCCAGTTACCCTGTATTCAGTACCTTAGTCATCCTCCCCCGGCTCTCTAGACGGCGCACCCTCTCTCGGGGCCATTGTCGCGCATGCATGCCGCCGCACCTGTACTCGCTTTCTAGACTTCCCGTTCCTAACTATGGGTGGATTTCGGCACAAATTTTTCGCATAATTTAATTCTGCTGCGATATATATTCTGACGCTTGAAATTAGTACGTCATGTTATATTTGTTATAATTATTGTAGTATCTATTTTGAGAAAACAATTTCAGACGACCTGTTTTCTTTCATATATTTAAAATTAGATTTTCTTTTCTAAGTTAAAAATATTATACTACTTACATATGAATATAATAACATGCTCTTTAAGAGAGAAATTGAATATTTCAAATATTAAATTGGATAGTAGTTAATTATTTATTTTAAATATTAAAAGCACTGTTGTTAGTACTCTTGATACTCGATATAAATAATTAATCACTAATCAATTTGATATAATTAAATTATTATAAGGGAATGAAAAGCGTCAAATATTAAATTATCATTATTACAATTATAATACTCGAAGCCCGAATGAATATTCTGTTATAAGAGAATAAAGTGTATGGAACGTGAGAATACGCAAATAACTTCGTTGTAGCGTGATACTTTGCGCTGTTTGAAACTGGTCGCGGAAATATGAGAAGTGGGAAATTGTTTAATGGCATTATCAAGACGAGTTGTAGGCTGTAAGGTTGAGGATGCTCTCATGGTCATATTTAATTTAGCGGGTGAGGCAAACTTCCCGTGTAACGGGTTGCACGGGAATATCGTTACAAGAAAATCCTGTGGCGTGACGTACGAGAAGTCGTGCCCGGGCGTGAGACAATCGTATTAGAGACTTACGCGCGCCCGCCATGCGCAGAGTTTGCGCTCGGTGCAACCCTCACGCCCGCGTATGTCTACAACGATCGGTTTACCCTCCGGTTATATAACTCTATTCACGTCGATTTACAGTTTCTCATACTTGAAATTGGAAATTAGCAACGTGTCGTCGCGAGCATCGCACTTCGGAAGTGCGCCTTAAACAGTAAAAACGTCTAGTGCCAAAATGCCACCTTTGAAAATGTAAAGTATGAGATTGAATTTGCAAAGTTTTTCTCAATAATTTATCTTGGAAAATTAACATTACCTGATATTTCAGTTATTCGTATAATTGCTAAGAAGAAAATATCTGTTGAATGAAAAAAAAATTGTCATTTATTTTTAAATTTCGATGCTTCGAATTCTTATTTTTGAAATTTTTATATTTCTTTTTTCAAACGCTTATTATGCTACAAGTTTTTTCAACTATTGAAACATCTTGTTCAATGATATCTATAAAAATTATTTTTTTAAACGATAATAAATGTAATAATATCGCCAAATAGGTACTTATCATGAAATATATTTCTCGAATATTTTGAGAAAGCAATCTGTTATCTGGTTTTAATATTCGAGAGTTTGTTAATCTATTTCGGTAGAAGATTAAATTTTTAAAGATTAAATTTAATTTAATTTAGAAGATTGGACGTTTTAACATTTTTGACGCAAATTACCTTTAATCTAATCCATTTTAAGAACATCAGAAAAGAATACAATAAATGTCACGTACAATAAACTTATAAACGAAACGGTTCTTTCAACTATCAATTTTATAATTTGTACCATTTCATTCCACCTATAATCGTTAATAAAAGATAGCGACAGATATCAGATTATTCAGTAAGTAACTAAGTAGCGTTCGCAAATCTCGTGTCTAGCTTAACTCGTGCCACGTGATGACTTAATTCTGGTGTAGCGTTTAGGAAGTAATTAAACGTCCGATGATTATCTATTTCCTGCATCGTCCGTTCCCTCCCCCTATCTCCCTTTCTCCTCATCTTTGCACAATGACGATGCAGCACCAGCCGAACCGGAAATTACTACGGAATCGAAGCTAGTCCGCGCGCGAGCACACAGGACTACGTCGACTACGCACAAACGTGATGTATGCTTAACGCACCTCAGATCGACGGGGGGTTTGCGGAAGAGGGAGAGCAGGGTGGTACGCGAAACCTGCATGGTAAATTAGTGTAGATGGGAGGGGTTGTAAGCCCTTTCAAGTATGGCATGCCCGACTCGTGCTCGCCATCAGACGCACAAACGATGCTTATCGCGTCGCGCCGCGCCGCGCCGGTTTGATCACAGCCTGGAACTTGGTTCCGTGCGTTCGACAGTCGACGTTGCCAGGAGGTGGTAGCTCGAATCGCCGCCGATTTTGACGCTGCGAGAGTGGCTATCGACCGTCGCGACGGGCCGTTGTTTGAAATTTCAATTTTTCCTCTCCAACCAAGCCAAAGCGCTTTTACGCGCGAAACAAAGATGGGTGAATAGAGGGTGAACAGAGAGTAAGATAGGATCAATATTTGAAAGAAGAAAGAGAGAGATATACATATATATTATATATTTTAATATTGCTTTTGACAATTTTATAATAGATAACGTTTTTGATTAAAAATAACATTATACTGAGATAAGAATAATGTTGAGATAAGTGCGATAGTTATTTTATACATAATGTTCAAAAATTATTTAACAAGATTGAAGCTTATCGATACATTAATGGTTAACATATTATTCTTATTGTGATGGATTACTTATTCGCAAGTAAATTTAAATCCCTTATATATAGGAAATTATTGAACTTTACAATTGCTCCGGAAAATTATATTGTTGAGAGGGGATTTATATTACTTTCACAAGATGAACGACTTGTACCGTAATCTTTGCGTCAACAAACGAAAGCGTTTCGATATTAGCTACTGAATTTCCTCAACTTCATTTACGACTTCATCCGCCGATCCCCGTTATTAAATTAATCTCCGTGCATCAAGGGAGAATCTAAGATCGAGCCATGCAATCTATCCCGTAATCCGGAATCTCGCGAGGGGTGAAATATCCGGCGAAGTGTACACGGGATGAATTATTCAGCGCGACGTCGATATTTAAAAGTTCCTCTTCTCCGCACGCGCGCTCTCTCGGTGTTTGGCTTTTCGGAAAAAATCGAATCGAACGTGGCGAGAATCCCGCGTTTCCCTTTTTTTTTCATCCCCGGGCAAGCTCGCAAACTTATTCCTTAACTCATAGTCGGAACGAACGTGAGGTAGAATTTAAGCGGTCGATGCTTTTCGCTGTGTAATACACAATGAACGAAATAGCCGACTCAGACGAACGGGAAAAAGTAAAATCTGATGATGGAAATCATATATATATAAATCACATATATTTTGGATCAGTGTACAGTTAACTACGAAAGTCACTCATCGGTAAAGAGAAAAATAATGTAACTATAATATATATTTGACTTTGTAACTATAATGTATGCATAGGCTGGCAGATCCACATTCTACTATTTATAATGTTAAGAGAAATAAATGGAAGTATACTATTGTCTAAAATCTAATAACTTTTGCCATCTAACAAAATAATTTTATAAGAATTCTTCTTTATATTTCTAAATTAAAGCATTAGCTTTGCGTTCAGTTCGCCTTTCGAGAACGACGTTGATATCGCGTCATTAGGGGAAGTATGTGGGATTGCATATTAATTCCCCAACGTGAATGTACATGGAAAATGAAAGGGAATCGGCGAATAATCTGGCGTGCACCGCGGAGATACATCGGTGGAATTCACCGGCCGACAAAAACTATGATACGCGCTTCAGATTAAATGCACAATGCGCCAGCGCAGCCAAAGGCATGGATTTTTCCAAACGTTTGTTTTTTTGTCGGATATAATCCAGCGTGCTTTTATGAAATGCCCCTGATGCATTTGAAGTCCATCGCACAATCACTGAAAGAAGCGGCTGGTATGTTGCACGAGTTTTGCGTTATAATTCTTGCGAATGCAGAAATGCATTTTGGGAGACAGACTGAACATTCCGTGTAATATTGCTGTAATGTATTTGTGCATCTATGTAATTGAAAATAAGAAAATGAAATTAATTTAATGATTGCTTTAGGAGTAATTACTATTCTATTTATATTTATCTATTATGATAAATAAATATTTAATTGAATTAATATGTTTTAATAAAAACACGTAAAATTTTTACAGATTTTTTATAATAGAAAATTTATAAAAAGAATAAATGTGACAGTTCTTAAAAATATATTACCGCTTACCGCATTTTTTATAATTTTTGATAGAACCAAGTCATGCTTTTGCACAGAATATCAATAAACAAACGTGATAATATATTATACATATGAGGAAACACACTAGATATAATGCAGCGTATATGAGAAGAATACAGAAAATCCATAGCAAAAAATACTTTTGTGAATCATTTTCCAATAAGTGGAAGAGCAACTTAATAGTTTGATACATAATTTCGTAGTATTTTCACAGTTGTGTTTTTCCATTCAGTCAAGATAAATCGAGGTTACGTAATGTATCACGCATCGAAAAAAACAAATGCATAGATACATGAATGCCCGTGGCACGATATTCAATTGTACTAATTTGTAAATTACTTTAGTAATTAGAATGCAGTCTATACAATATGTATTTCTTATTTTTTAATTCTCTCTCGTATAACATACAAAATTTGTTGTATTTTTCTTTTTATAATATTTTTTCTATTAATTTAAAATTTTCAAAAATTGCGGAAGAATTATACGTATATATTATATTAACTTTTTAAAATTAAAAAATTTATATAAAAATAAATCTACAATTTTTGTCTGTAATTAACACGAAGAAAAGTTTTGCTATATTTTCAATATAATATAGAGACAACGCATTCGAATTGCGTGGCATCAGTCTTCCATGTAAAACCATGTTTTTTTCCGCAAGTTCGAAATTCATGTGTGTGTTTTGTTAAAATCGCAATTTCGAATTAAGTCACGCACCGCCGGTGCGAGAAACGACGAAGTCGAATTCTATATTTACAGCGCGCGTTGGGGATTCGCCAGTCCAATCGTTACGTTATCACGAAATAGTTGGCGAGAACAAGAGAGACAGAGATGAGTCGCTTTTTTGGGACGGAAATTGTATGCCAATCTCGCGAGACAATTACGAGTGTAGCTAGGTCAAAACGGTATCTTTGCGTGTTTCGTCGATCGATAGTCTATCAAAGCGGTTAAGCTACCACTCTTCAATCAATTTTCCATTTGCATCGACAGTGCTTTTTCCGGACAACGGTGCAGATTACGTTTTCAAGTGATCTGCTCGATTCTAATAAAGGAACGTTCGATTTGGAAATATATGCGACAATGATCAATAATTTTGATACTCCTCACGCAAAAAGATCGAAGATGAAATTTGAAAATGGAATCATTATATTATATCTTTCTGCTCTCTATGCAAAATATAATCTCTGTAATCTCTCGTGAAATATATATATATATGTATGTATACATATAGTGTATATATATATTAGGTGTTGGAATTAATTCGTAGCGTTTTACAAGTGATGGGAAGTACTTTCATTAATGTATTTTTTAATGCTCATGTGAAATAAATAACATTCTTTCATTAAAAACGCTACGAATTAATTCCAACACCTAATATATATAAAATAAATATATAGCAAAATATAATTCTTATCATTAACGATTCTTATCATTAATGAAGATTAAAATTTTTTTTATTTAAACGCATTTGATGATTAGAAATACAAATGTAATTTAAAATTATTTTTTGCAAAAGCATTCTAATAATACAAGTTTAATACTTCTGTTTTCCAATAATAGCTGCACTATAATGTGAGATTAAAAATTGAGATCCATTTAAAAGATAATTAAGTCCGTATATTGTGCGCAAATTGCCATATGAAATATATATCAGTGCATACATGAATTTTGCAATTGTTCGTAAGCACACAATTTTGACATGTTTTTTTTTTTCAAATCAGTGATACGTTACAATTATTAGAAATTTATAAATTTATATATTCATGTACGAAAACTTAAACAGTGAGATATATATATAATATATATATATGTGTGTGTACATATATACTATATATTGTACATAAATATTTGATATGACGACTTTTATATTTATAATCACATTTATACAGCATTAATGCAATATAATATATTAAATATTTTTAATCTTTTAAAAAATTTATTTATATCATTAATTTTCTATTTTTCAAATAATAATAATAGAAACTATTATTATCAAATTTAAGAATTATTATTTTTATATATTTAGTACATGTGTAGTATATAAATATAAATATAACGATACGTATATATACATATATGTATAATAAATAGATATTTATTTATAGTATTAGGTATTAAATAACTTTTTTTTTAATTTTTAATTTCCATGTTAAAATATAAATCAATCCATTAAAATATAAATTTCTGTAGTTAAAGTAAACATCGTTTATATTAATGTATGCATTTAGTAAATAATAATCTAAATTTGAGTCACAAAAATACATTTTCTTAAGTTAAATTATTTAACTCCGTTATTTTAATCAAATTAACGCTATTCGGTAGAAGCACTGGCGAATTTATACAAATGATTAAAAATGACTCAAACTGGGTAATTTGACATTACGAATTTAAAGTGTACATCTATTTATTTTATTCGAATTATATCAAGACCGATCAGCTCTGCAAAACCTGGTATCGATCGGATTTCATTAAACTTCGTCAACTTCTTGATTACTCAACTCCGCGTTTCTCTTATTGCCTGTAAATCACTAATTCCTCGTCACTCGTTTGCAATCCCCATTGGCCTTCGGCCCTGCTGAAGACCCCTCGGAAGATACCCTCGCGACGAAAGACTTTCCGGAAGTCATCGGCAGGACCGATAGTGACGGACTTAGATTAACTTAGAAGCGTAGCGCGTAGAAACTTCAAAGAGATGTACTGACGCCGCGCCGTGGCACCCGCGAAGTATTCGAAGAACGGAGATTTGGCGGAAGCAATCTGATTCCGGCGTAGTTGATGAGGAGAAGAAGGAGGGAACTGGTAGGTACGACGCGATGGCATCGCGAGCGAAACTTTACTAAATTTACACGCCGCAGGAAACAGGAGGATGCCGATGACGATGGGGGAACAGAGCGTCCCTCAGTTGTGTCGAAAGTTCCTTGTCGACGTCGACCCTGTCGGTGACATTGAGTAAGCGCGCGACTTTCGTATCGATTAGGCGGGATTAGGACAAGCCAACAACGATGATGTTGGTTCAAGCGTTATCGCTTATACATCTCGTTGTTTTATCATTACAATGCGTCTACTTAATTTTGTTTTGCGGGATGAGGAATAATGTTCTTTTTTCCGTGAAATATAGAATTGTGGCAATATATATGTCAATAGAGATTAATGTTTAAATCATGTTAAGTCATCGCGTGTATTTAAAAATAAATCTTTTCAAAGATTTAATTATTTGCAATATCCATTTGGATATATCACTTGCTTACTTCAAAAGTGAAGAATACAATTTGAAAAATTTTTTCGAGTTATTATTATGAATGAATTAATCCTTTTGTTAATATATGAATAGATACTCAGTACATACATTGAAATTTTAATAGTAAAAATTTTAATTTTTTTATGCGAATTTTTCGTTGCGTCTGAAATCTCCATCTTTCATTTTATTAATGATTATGTAATTTTTTTACATTTAATAAGAAATTATTTATTGTTTAACGTATGCAGTTAAGGAACTACAGTCAGTGGCAAAAGAGCGTCAGTAATTCTTTGACAGAAACCGAGTATATTAAAAATTAAGTTATATTTTAAAAGTATATTACATCTATTAAAACGCATTCATTCAGTTTTGGCATCTAATCACCATTATCATTAATTAATTTTTATGCAAATCTCATAAGAAACGTATCTTCTTATCATGGAGATACGTTTCTTATGAGATTTGCATAAAAACCTTTAAATCTTTCGAATGTGCTAAAGGTAATTGCTTGAAAATAAATATTTTATATAAATAAATATTCTCAAAGCTTCATCTTCGTGACTGATCAGATATTTTTAATCGGATTTGCGTTCGGAGATTGAGAAGGTCAATCCATCGGTCGATGTCATTTTTACATTTCGTAAAAATAAGTTTGTCTCAAAATAAGATTATCTCTGGAAAGCATGATGACAAGCTATAATGATAATAGTGATTGGATGCCATAATTAATATTACTTGTAAGTAAATGCATTTTAGTAAATGTAATATACTTTTAATATATACAACTTTAATTTTTAACTCAGTTCCTTTCAGAGAACTGCTGACTACGCTCTTATGCTTAATATCACTTAATTGCAATTATAAGTTTATTGTATATTCTTCGTCTTTCGAATTTAATCAATCTGCCTTACAAATACTTATTTTGTTTTATACGAGTTTTCGGACTGTGCCCATATTGAGTCCATTGTTTGCAACTTTCTGCGAGGCCTTTCCTAGGGTGGCAATTTGGGAGGGTGTCTGGCGGGAGAAAAAGGGTTCTTGTTTTTGGTAACTTCGGGCATTAGCCGTATTACTGTAACGACGTTGCTTTCCGTTTAATCGGTTGCCTTCATTATTGCCCTATCGAAGTGGCGAAGGGTAGGGAACGCGGCTCGTTTCCGATCAGATGTGGGCAATTAAAGGCCAATCGTTTCCCGTTACGAGGCAGCTCCCGCTAACTCTCGTTCCCGTGCCACGCACTAGCTGGCCTGGTAATGCAGTTGCGCGCCGCTACCGCTTTCGGAATGCGTTACGCGTTTCGATTTTTAATCGATCTTTGCTCGCAGCACCACTACACATTCGATGCGCAGCGCGTATCCTATCGATCGTGATCGTTGGTACGCGTTGCGTTTATTCGAGGAGCCGCACGATGCATCTCTGGCCCGACGTCTGTGATCGTAAACACAGTTAGTGCTAGTTCAAATGCATTTGCTCTGAACGGTATTTCTTGATCGTGGTGCTTTTTGAAAAATATCGTAGAATTATTAAGTTCTTCTTCTTCTTTTTCTCCTCTGTCTTCCCAGAAGCAGAAGAACAAGTCATTTTGATAAATATTAAAATATCGTTAAGTTGAATTGTAGCTAATTGAAATGTAACTTTTAATAATCATTTTGGTGATTCTGATGTCATTTTCATGTCATGATAATTTATTTCTGCTTGAGTCGCAAGATACTCTTCCAAATAACACGAAATAAAAAATCAACCCTTAAGACGTCTTATAAGTTATAAAATATCTTTTAAATGTCTTTTAGATACTTTTGGTGAACGTGTCTGATATCTTTCGAACGTTCTTATAAGATGATTCTTTTGATCATTAATTATTAATTGTTATTTTAATTAAAAGATTATTGAAATTAGATAACGTAACTGTTTTATTGAGGAACGCCGTAGACTTAAACTACGATATGTCATTTGTATTCTACAAGTGAAATAGTGGACAATGTCTTTAAGACGTCCTCCAAATTTGAACTTTTTATTCAATTTATTTTCTGGACTGTTATTATACAAAAATTCTTGCAATCGGTAGAATATGAGATATATAAAGATGATTACATGGTCAATAATATATTAACAAATATATATTAACAATATTACTAATCGTGTGTGGTTAATATTGATGGATTGACGTCGAATATTAAAGGTGATCAGGATTTTATTTTTTGAGCATTAGTATCACTTTATCCATGTCACAGTTGTCAGAGTGGAATAGATAATATATGTAAAACTAAAGTGAAATATATTATCAATAATACTGATTATGTAAGGTTGTAAAAATATTAAAAATATTGATGCATACATCAGTCAGAATTATTAATTCAATATTACTGATCAATATCATTAACCGTAGGATCACTTTAATATGAGATAATTCTTCATATTGCCTTCATGAATGAGTTAAACGTGTCTTAATTTTCCTGTGCATAAGTTAGATTAATTATATTCACATACGTACATATAAGAAATGTAGAAAGATTTCGTGAGAAGAAACGTGAGAAAGTCCTCGACTCTGTTCAGCCGCGGCCGACCGTCGTTTCTGGGTACATTATGCAACCGAGAAAGAGAGACTCCCTGAAAGTTTTATCGAGCGTGCGCGATTTCTCAAGCTGCACCATAGAAATGCATGCGCGTCGTATTCCGCGGAGAAAGAATAGCGATCTTGTATATCGCGTGTACCAAGACACTCAATAAATTTCTGCTTTCCCTGATCCCGGAATTAGATGCTCAAGAAATGGCGCTTGTGAAATACTTCACTATTTTGCTGTTCATTTTTAAGATGCAATGATGTATCGTCGGTTTAAATTTACTATGTTCTTCAATGGAACAGATATTTATCTGATTTTAATAAATCGTCTTTTAATTGAAGTAACAAATAATAATTAATTAAAAGAGTAATTGATTAAGGAAGAAAGTCAACTAAATTTGACGTTAAATAAATTATTTATAGCAAATTCTTTATATATCAATGAAAGTCAATTCTTCTTTAGTGTTTTAAAAATGTTTGTTAAAAGTATTAGCATCAATAATTATTAAATTGCTTATCAATGCATGATGTTACGATTCTAGCTTCAGTTTAAGACTATTTCAAGAACTGAAAAATAATTTGCATACAATTTGCTTGAACTGGAAATTTTTAAATTAACACAAGAATGTTATTAGGCATCAAGACCCGGCTTGACCGAATGTAGCCTTCATTTATTTATGTAAAATTCAACATAAGGTGTTAAAATTTGTAAGTACATCAAGTTAAACTTTTATTATACTTTATGAAGACTTCCATCTGCTCGATAAGCATCTGCAATCCGAAGTCTTGTTATATCGAGGTGACCGTCACGGGGCGGTACGTATCATCCTCAATGGCTACGCCACGTCACGTCGGGTGAGGGTGTTCTCGCTACGTTAATTATGCGGCGGCGTAATTAAATAGGAGGTAATTGAGGGACGCGGAAGGCATTATTGAAGTTTCTGATGGCGGCGGGGCGGCTGGAACTCGTTGTTTGCGCGTTGGTGTTTGTAAGTGGCTGCATGCGTACGTGAACTACCATGTACAGCACCGATCCTTGCCGTAGGGGATTCAGTAGGAAATCTTCAATTATCTTTAAAAGGAAAAATTAAAATTAATATTTAAATAAGATATCAACTAAAAATTTATCAACTTACTGTTACATTTAAAAGAATCTTATTATTTCCATTGTGGTTTGCTCAATTTTGGGATTTTTCTATGATATATCTGCGTTACATAGCAATAAAAATTACGTAGCAATAAGAATATAAACTATTTAATATTTATTTAAATTATAAAAATAATAAGGCTCAATAAATTTAAATAAATGAAAGAATAAAGGACTACGAGCCTAAAAATCAAACAACAAATAACAATCTAAATTAAACGGTTAAAAAATAAAATAAACAATGTCATGAACAAACGTTTCGATCTCTGTTGGATCATTTTCAATGTGAAGACAAAATAAAAATAGATATAACATAAATAAAATATATATAAATTAAATAAAATTCGCATAAAGACGCAATATCAATTATAAAACTCGCTCCAAATTGAGAGAAAACCAAATAAACGATTGTAGTTGACACCAATGTGTTCCTCCGAACTGTGCGTGTGCAAAAGGACGAACATGTTTCTATTAGCAAGTACAAATTGTAATAATAAATTAACAAACGGAATAAATAAAAATAATAAGGAAAGTACAATCAAGTCGCAAATAATAGAGAAAAGACAAAAATAAGATCGCAATTAATAAAATTAAATTAATAGAAAGAGGCGGAAGTTATTTTTGATATTATGAGACATGTACACAAGAAATATTAATGTCGATAGAGAAAGAGTAAGAAACCGTTGTATATGTATAATGAGTTTAGTACAAGGATTAAAATTGCAGTCTCGTCTTACTCTCCTTTATATTTCTATTTTTAATAATATAAGAATAAATGAAAGATCTCCATATATCAGTAACATTTTTTTATTATATTATTAAGACAATATAAATTTCGTCGCCTTATCATGTAAAGTATTTGTTCCTCTTTGAGTGGTGTGAGGATTAATCCAGAGTTTATCACAAAGAGACCAACTTTGATTAAGGGTTTCTCGAGCACGCGGGGGCGGCCCTGCGCTCACATACTGACGATGAGGGATGGTGACTGGAGAATGCTGACGCTGATACGCGCGCGGTCAGTCTCGTTCGCTCGCGGAAGGGGGTTGGTTGGCTGGTCGGTGGTCGGTCGGTCGGCTCATGCATATGCTAATCATATTCGGAGGCGCACTGGCTTCCAGGCGGAGATGAGCACCGGCCAATTCCGCCACGCCATCGACTACTACTCTATCCCAGGCTCCCTGTACATGGCGCAGAGCGGCGTGAATCGTCCCTTCAACTACTTTTTTTTACCCGTTCTAGCTAACTCGTGAGCGCCGACGATTGCGTGGATTAAATTAAATGGACCGCCGCGGATCGTTCCGGAATATAATAGCGAATAGATCGCTAAAGAACGTTTTCGACTTCAGAGCCTCACCCTGTTATTCTCCCTTCCACTTCTAACTAACGCATGCAGGCGCCAACATTTTCATCCAAGATTATTTCGGAAATTCTAATATGTAATATATGAATTTTTATTTTACAAAAGAAAAGTGTCATAATTCATATTTATATTTTATATTTCTCAACATGGTTGCTTGGTTCTTTGATTGATATCGAAAATAGGATACTTATTAATAAATAGAACTCGATAACCTCGATTATATTTGGTGACTATTACATAATAACGAGCTATCAGTTTAAAAAAAATAAAATTGATGAATGAATTTTTATAGACTTCTTTTGTACTGTGGCGTTTTTGATATAAATAGTGTCTTTGATATAATACAAAGTTTTAATTTATGTTTTGAAGAAAATGAATTTTGACGTATATAAAATTAAAAATTGTAATCAAAATTGTATTAATCATGACATCAAGTTTTTTAAAAGACACAAATTTATCTTAGATTTTAAAATATTTTAACATAGTCTTTTAATTTAGTCTTCTAATATTTTAAAATATAAAAAATCACGCAATAATTCTGACATTTTCTTTCAACGTAAAATCGATTAATATTCAAGTCTGTGTCTGTCTGTAATAAATCCTGTAAAAAAATAATCTGTAAAAAATCCTTATCAAATATCAAAAATATTGCACTTATAAATAAAAAGTAAATCATATTAGCCATATAACGTTATAATTTTGAAATTATTGATTGTTTACATCATGTTATGAAATTTGCATAATTCGTAGATATATTTGGGAAATACGTGACTAATATAGGATCGTATAGTATATTCAATCAAACAAAACATACAATATGAACCAAAGTTTGTTTGATTGAATACACTGTGCGACTTCAATCTTTTACACAATTTGAAAATTTCTGTTAATCTATTCAAATTACCCTCCTTTTTCCTATATCAGTCATGTATTTCTCAAAATGAACTGCAATTTTATTTTGCACATTTATCAATTTTTCATCAGCGTGATCGTGATTATGTGGCGCGGAACTCGCGCAGTCGATCCCATCTCGCGATCATCAAACCGGTATCTTCTCTATGGTGCATTGAGCGCAGATATCGATTGTGCTTGCTTGTTCTGTCCCGTCGTCATTTTTGCAATGGGCAATAGCTCATTTGAATGCGAATACCGCGCGCCGTCCGATGCGCTGCGCTGCGCCGGTTGGGGCCGGCGGACGTTAACGATTCTTTTGTTTTACGTGTGTACGGCTCCGTGGACTCAGCTCAAAGTCAGTCAGCAGTCGGGCAGCAGAGGGACT
The DNA here is from genome assembly GCF_000204515.1 of Acromyrmex echinatior. The sequence goes on along the minus strand of NW_011627681.1, from coordinate 308,687 downwards.
TGATTTAAGACCGGCACGATATCTCGAGGAATCGCGCTGCGCCGCTTAACGAGCGCGGTGTGTACGCGAGCCCGATCGGTCTGGCGTTCTCTTTCTCTCTTTCTTTTTTTCTCTTCCTCTTCTTCTCGTTCGAACATTTTCAAAAATGCCACCGTACAGAATGTGGGTCGTCGCACCTTGCGCGCTCCCCTTTGATTTCCATCATGATGTAAGAACACCAGCTTTGCTTTCTGCAACCACTCGCGATGTATCGCTGTTAACGAAATAACTGACGTTCTCGTTCCTTTATATGTATTATCTAGCATCCTAGATCATAGCTAGAAGAATCTCTTCTATGGTAGAATCGAAACCAGCTGACGTTGTCGAAACCGATTATGTGAAGTGATAGAAGTAAGAAACCTTCAATCGTTAGTGATTTGCGTTGACGGCTAATTTTACGGAATCATTGCGGGTCGTGACGCTCGTCTCGAAAATACAATACGAATCGCCCTTGCGTAATAATCACATTTACGTAATGTATTTCGCCAGAGCATAGATCACTGGTGATTTACGCCTTGAATAGGCATAGGCGTGAGTGATAAATGCCGGTGTTAATAATTCCAGCTACGTAGACCACAATGACCGCGTTTCTTAACTCATTTGTTTCACTCTACATGTCGTTATTTTCGTAATATATGGGATACTGTTGTTTTATTCTCATTTCTCGCAAGAAAAAAGTAAGATTTCTATTTCCTATCCTCTTATAACTAAATATAGCCATCTCAACCTTACTTGATGATTACGTTAAATAGAATCGTCACATTAAAAAATTAAAAATCAAAGGAATTCGTTTGGACTAAATATAAATACACATTTAAATATCGTTCAATTTTAATATCACTTAGTTGTGATATGATAGTTATGTTAAAATAAAAATTAAAATAGTTTTGTCTCTCCAAGAATAAATCGAATATAAGTAAAATGCCTACACGAGCTTCCATAATTATAATATAAATAAATCATAAGATATAATTTGCAAACAATTGGAATACTTATTAACAAAATTAACTGTAAACGTTCTGACTCTGGATTTAGGTTCTCCCCAAATTATACAAACTATTGATTACTGACTACTTAAATATATATGATAATTATGATTATGATTATATGAAGTTACAGTTATCGTTAGGTATATGAAACGTCTTAAATGAAATGAATTAAAATTATAGGTATGATTTATTTGATATTCTTGTATGTAAGATTTGTTCTGTTTTATTGCACATTGAATATTAATACAATGTAACAAATTTTTCTGATTACATTATAATTTTGATATTAATTAAATAATGAATTCTCTCTCTCTCTCTGAATGAAATAATTTAATTTAAATAACATTTTTCCATGCGTAACAATGATTGAGACGCGTTCGTTAGTCGAGATAATAAAATAATGATCCTTCACAGAGGGAGGAAATATCTTTATAGGTGAGAGGAAAGCGCGTGATTTAAGCGATGCGACGAAATTTTACGGCGAGGGAAATGCAAGCCCGTGCCTTCGGATGCGCCGTTTATTATATCCGTGTCGCGCTCTGTTGCAATCTTACAATTTATATCTGTAAGTGTGTACCCGCGCGGCCCAGACACCCGCAGTTATTATCCCATCTCAAGAAGGGATCCCTCCCCCCCGGACGGACATATTAAATTCCTCATAAAACGCTGGATAGACCGTAACAAATGGAAGGACGCGGTCTTTGAACCTGCCGAGCGTCCCGGAGAAAAGTCCGTTTCTGCGTTTCAATATTCGCAAGTAGTTCCCTGCGCCTTTGCCCGCGAATTACATCACCGTCCTCGGGACTTTTCTTGTCCGTGTACCATTATCCATGGAAATCAGGAAAAAGCAGGATTTATTTTAGGAGAAAGATAATTCGTATAATTAAATTGATTTTTAGGAATCTCCATTAATCGTGCTTACATGGTTAAGATAATAATTTCAATAAATATCAAATATAAACGCTTTAATTTATTTTTCAAACATTTTAAATGTACAAAGTATATTTTAATTTATTATATTATGGTTTTACATTACATTAATATTAAAAGAATTTAAATTTCAATAGTTCTGATAAGAATAATAATAGAACGATAATTTAAAATTTTTGATGCTTTTTCAACTGGTGTATCAAATAGCCAAGTCTTTTATTCGTTGGCAAATGAAATTTGCGTGTCAACCGGGGTCGTTACGAGAATGATCGTGTCGTTTTAAATGTAAATCATTGTGAAAACATTTATGGCTCGTGAAACCTCTCCTCTCTGTTCATACCGGGTGACATCATGAAACACGTGGCAGCTAATCTGGTGGTTGGTACAAGACGCTTGGAGAGTCTCTTGACGCTCCTGTCCCGACGGACAAACCAACTACTTATTGGCGAAGGGCTTCTAACCCTCCGGCGAACTTCACGCCAGATAAACAATAAAAAAAAGTTAGAAAGTTCAACTCGCGAGGGAGCCGCCTGCGGGATAAACATATTTTCGCGGTTCGTCTATTATTCGGACGCGGCCAAAATGTCATTATTCCGCCTTCTGATTTTTCTTCCGTTTTCATGTAATAATTGCAGTATAAGAATATTTTGATTATACAATCTTAGATGAAAGTATCAATCAAGAATTAATTGAAAAATCTCAATATTAGCTAATATCAGCATACACGTGGTGAATACGTCTGAAACCAACAGCAAAAAATAAAACGAAAAATAATTTGGCTCTTTAATTTTAGCGTAATAATTTTTTTCTGCAGTTTTAGCTAAAAAATGAGTAAAAAGATTTAAATAAACTTTTTCATGATTTTATATTTATTAGAATTTTATTAGCAGATATACAAAATTTGATTTAATTTGTAATGTTAATTTCTGATCAAATTTGCAAATAAGTACTACAAATGCGATTTAACATAGGAATTGAGCAAACAAAAAATTAATTAATTAATGAAATAATAAAAAACGATAAATAATATGATAAAAAATTAAATAATTTTTAAACCAATAACAGAATATCCAAATTTTACACACATATTTGGACGTAATAGTGGAACGACTGGTGAAACTTTTATATTTTTGATAATGTTTAAAGATATGACACATATTTTAAAAGCTTTATGGATAAAGAAAGAACGCATACATTATAGCACAAAATAAATGCCTTATAAATTCAAACAAAAAATTAGAATTAAAACAACATATATTTAAAATAAATATTACTTTATATGGAGAGAAGAAATGAATTTTATCTTGAGCAAGAAATAATATTATGCATGCAAAAATATTATTTAATTTTAACCGAAAAGTTATAAACTTGCACGATTGCACGATTTATTTCGTAATAGCCAAAATTTTCTTATAGTATTCTCGTTATGAATGACGATATCTGTTGAGAAAGTCATTTTGCGATATCCATCTGTTTCTCAGTTTGCACATATTGCGACTTCGTAGAAAGAAAGAGAGAAAAAAGGAAGAGAGAGAGGAAAAGAGACAGTACATATAAATATATCGCGGGTCTCTCTTCGACCATATAAAATTTATTAACCCTCCGTTCGCTCGTCGAAAGGCGCAAAGGGGGGTGCAAAAGGTGACTGCATGCCGGCTTTGGCAGCCGTTGCAACGTGTTTATTTTTCAGACGTAGGTAGAGTATCAGTTTACGAGAGAAGAGGGAAGGAGGGAATGCCGTGCAGATAATATATGGAAAACATAAATCGAGATAGAAGGGCGACGATGACGACGAAGAAGTCTGCATCCTCTCTGGTCGATTCCCATATTCATCAAATAGATTCAACTATCGCGCATGTGCCTCTCTTCTCTCTTGGCTTTTATGTATTTTTTTAAAAATATTGCTTAAATGTTGCTTATGTGTGCTTATGCTGCATTATAAAATTGAGATTTCCTTTAGCTATTATTTTTTTTGACAATTAAGAAATCAAATTTAATTTGAGTGATAGTCAAATTCATATATTTTCATTCCATATTTATTTTAGAAATAATTTGAGTGAAATTTTTTAATGCATACTGTTACATACGTATTTTTTATATGTACATCATGTAAAAATCTTAGTTGTGTAGATTTATTCATTTGTGTCACATTTTATTTAACAACACAAAAAATGTACAGATGTGTAACATCTTTTATTATAATTAATAGATTATGTTTTATCGTTATAACATTACGGAAATGAAAAGTCATCAAAAACTGACACTTAATAAAAATTCCAAACGAAAGTGAGCGCCTTTGAACATTTCCGTCGCTTTCAAGGTTTCAAACTTTGCTTTGTTAGAACACTCGCGTTCGATGGTGCACAATCCAATATGAGGAAGAAAATAAATTTCAATGCATTTGGAAGCTCGGAGCGGAGATTCCGGAGTCAGTCAGTTCTGTATTGTCGCGAATGGCGAAGACCCGCCTATATCTATCGTGTCCGACGTTGGGATAATTAAATTATCGGGACTTGATCTCTTCCTCCGCACCTGCTTCTGCACCTCGTTCTCTCGTCCTCTTCCTTCCGAATCTCGGCGAAATATACAGTCGGCACAACCACTCGAACGTATTTGTCCGAACGTGTCAGTTTTCGAATTGATCACAGAGGAGTGCCCTTAGACGGCGTAATGAAACTAATTCCTTGATTGCCGCCTGACGCAATATCCGCTCGTTAACGCCGATTTCTGAATTTCCACGTTCCCGGTATTTTCGATTGGACGCGTAACTACGAGTGCTGCCGTATAAACCGACGAGTCATAATTCCATTTTGGCCGACGCGGCGAACTCGTTTCCCTCGTGAGACAGGAAAGTTGAATCGTCGGTCAAAGAATATTTATTTAATCAGAATTTAGTTAATCTTCATCTAGCTCTCTCGCATAAAATGCAGATTAATAATACAATAATTTTATGGCGGTAATTGTTTTTATAAGGATAATTGATTTACATAGTTATTCAGTAAACCTATATGAATTTATAATAATTTATATGAGGTTATAATAGTATATAATCATTCACAATTTATATAAACTTAGTTGACAATTAATAATTTTTCAAACAATTTTCTTAAAATTGTTAATACAAATTAAAATTGTATTCATATTATATCAAGACTTTTGAAGTGTAATTAAAAAGTTTATGAGATTCATCTAGATAATTCTAATTATTTATTTTTACACTATATAGTTATTCGAAATATGTAAATAAATTATGCAAAAAGGAAAATATGATATTGTTTGTATTTGTAGGCAGAAATTTGAAGTGTAATTATTGAAATATAATTAATGCTCAGACCTTGTGTACATTCAAATGTACCTACATCAAATTTAAATGTATCACTCGCTGAAATTTATTCAGTTTTATCAATATCATTTGAGAACCTCGAATACACAGAATTCTTTAAAGACACAGAATTCTTATAAAAAGTCATTCACACTGGTTAAGGGACAATTACAGATAATAATTAAGCTATGTACCTAAGGAAAAATTGCAAGAAAACACTCAATTTTCTATATGTTCTATTAAACATAAACGAACGAAATCATATGTTCGTACTTTCATCGGTCATTCCTTCAATTGTTAGAGACTCATAGCGCAATCTCAGATAGAGATATGCGAAAATAAAAGGTATTTACTTTACCAGGGCGTCCATTTTGCTCGGGCTTCTCCTACATGTTGGAAAAAATAGTCAAAATTGTTGAAAAAAGATTTTAGTATGAATTACTTATTAAAATATCCTTGGTTGAATTAAAAAAAATTTATTTAGCTTTTTTGGTTTCATTAAAATCAGATCTGAAGGGGTAAAAAAAAAGATTGCGAATTATTCAATTATATTATTTTAATTAAATATTTTTAAACATAAACAAATTTTTTAATTAAATATTTTTATGAGAACTCGAAATCACTTTTGATTCTCGAAATTTCAGTAAAACAATAATATCCAATGATAGGGCTAATGAGAGTAAATAGCGTAATAGCAAATATTTTTAACTATAATTAGCCGGTATATAGCTGCGTTCAGAGCTGTAAGTATGAATTCTCTCATTTTTAACTCTCCAATGATTTTTTCACTGTTTTTCTAGTCCAACCGGATCACTAGTACCTGATGTGTTTTTTCAAAGGATTTTTGGCTCTAAAAAATCTGAAAAAATTCTGATATACTCTTTCAACATTTCAAAATACGATTTTACAATGATATGATCCGAAACATTTTTTCCTATTTTTGTACATATTCGAATTTGAGGCAGAATAATTCAAAATTGAAAATTCACCTGGGTCTTTCAAGCCCCGATTGAACAGAGGGTTAAATTTTCGTAATGAAATTAGAATTTGAAATAGAATTTAAAATTGTTTTTATTATTTAAATTACCCTCGAAAGTTAGACATCAATTTTTCCCGAATTTATTTTGATGATATCTCAGCAATTTTATATCTTCACGATCTTGATTAAGAGAGCTGAATATACCAGAGATCTCTTGCTATTGCGACTCGTACCATGAAACCTGTGCGTTTGTATGCAGGGCAGCCATGCCTTTGCTGACTTCGATGTATGACTGGGCATTGTTAGCAGTGTCTCATCGATTGTATGTGAAATTCACACAAAAGTATGATCTTTAAGTGCTCGTAAAATTGTCAGAACGGGAACGCACACCTCTTGCATCTTGATGCTGCTCGATACTACAAGATTTTTTTATGTACAAACATATTCTAAAGTATTATTTACAATCTAGTATCTTTATTATATTTTTTTTTCAAAAGCAAGAGGCAGTATTGAACATGTTCTAATTCTCTTTAAGAAGTACAGTCTTTTATTTAACGAATTACATTTTCCGATAAAGACTTATTCTCGACAACCAGCGGCCTTTGCTCAGGATAATCGCGTAGTGTTTTCACGTTGGGACTCCTTGGAAAGGACGGCATTTTCACGAGCGGCGCCTAATTAGGAGTTGCGAATGGCATGCAATCGCGACTATCGGACGGTCTGGCGTGGAGCCCTACCCAGTTATTTTTAATTCAATCAACGTCGCGAGACTGCCGCCTGTCTCACGCTGTGTCGTGAATGGTCGCCGAGACGGATTTGAATACGCACATGCCAAATGCTGTGCGCGGGGGACTCACGGATGTTCTCTCTCGTCGGGCCATCGATCCGTTTGTCCAGCTCGCTTGGGATCCCGCGGCAATAAATAAAGGGAGACGAGAGAGCAGGACGACAGTCGCGATGTCGCGCGGAATGCATCGGCTTCTGTCAAACGGGTGCAGAGACGAAGACGACCATGACGACGACGACGACGACGAGGAATTGTTGAATGCACCGGGCGAAACGTACACTGATCCCAGTCTAGATTGCATTAAGGCTTCCAAAATGAGCGATTCCGAGACTTGGGACTTTCTTTCCATCTCTCTCTGCCTGACCTCTCTTCTATCCTTCTGTCTTTAGCCTTCTCTCTAGATGGACCATTCTTTACTCGACTACTAACGACTCCCAAATGCGGACAACTGAAACTCCGACGCCTCTCTCGTGGTCATCCGAACTCAATTGACCCGAGGATGCGGTGCCAAAATTGCGACACTGGTAAAAAAATGCCTTTTTGAACTGAATTTCAGCAAAACTGAAATTTCAACGGAACGTTGATATTGCTTTTCCGTTTTATGCGAGATTGAAATTTAGAGGAATTTTTTTACTATCTACTTTTTATATGTGAAATACAGAATATATTGAAAAACGTTCAAAATAAAGAAGATAGTTTTCTAAAGCACAATTGAAATAAGTTTGCACATTATTTCGTAAAAATATCAAGTTTTAATATTTTTTTTATAATGATAGTGGTTAAATAACAATATCTAGCAAATAAGCTGATTTTGACGTTGAAATGACGACAAATAACGTCAGCTTGTATAGTTTTTCATAATCATATAATATTTAGTGTTTAACCAAGTGTTAAATTGCAATTTAAGTATTTTGTGTTAAGTATTTTATGTAAATTGATATTGCTTTTTTGTTTTATGCAAAATTGAAATTTAAAGGAATTTTTTTACTAGTTACTTTTTTATGTTTGAAACAGAAACTTTAATTTTAAAAGAAGGGTTGTAATATCCGAAACCAAGTATTCTACAAGTTTTTATAAATATAATATATTTTGGACAAATAATAGCAATATCTTGTTGTATCTTAGCATTTTTCTTATCAAAAAATAGCTATCGACCGCATAACTTCTTGTTGCATCTAGACGACTCGCGCGAGTAACTTTTCGCGGGCACTGCGTTTTCTCGTTCTTTGTGGAGAAATAGCGGCCGGCGGGACTTATCTCGTTTAAGTTTCCCCGGTTACGTGGAATCGCGGATCGCGCCGCTTTGCCCTCACCGTTCTTACCCTCGAGCGTTTTGAGGGTGAAACTCGTTTCGTCCGCTTATATCCTCGAGAGCAAAGTGCCGCGGGGAGAATGTGCGTCTGTGTAAGCGTGCGTACGTGTGGAAGGGGGTGGCTCTGATGGGAGTTACGGGTGCCTGGTGAGCTGCTTGATGTCGGCCGATAGTTCATATGCCGAGTGTCATGGACTACGTGACCGGTTTGACAAAAGTTGGCTTGAAAATTCGGAGACGCGCGCATTTATTTCGTGGCCCATTCCCCACGAGATTACACTCTTCGCACGCGTTTTCCTTACCCCCTTCTCTGTCTTTCTACAAAATAGCTCGATCGAACCGAGTATGTATGGAAATTGAATATAAATTGTTGGAGACGCAATTTCAATTTCCTGCTATTATCCATCACCTTCGTAAAAGGCTGTCTTTTGTATTTTCAGGGAAGTCTTTTCTTGCATTATTCTGTTTATATCTCATCTAAGTTTTTTACATCACATGTCATCGTTGTCTTTATTTAATACAAATACATTTTATATTATTTGGATGAATTCTGAATCCCAAATTCTTTATAATTCTTTAGGAGAAAGAAGTTTCCCTTTATTTTCCCTTTATTTTCTTCATTCCTTTTGGAAGGATGAATTAAGCCGTCGATGATGATGCCGCAGAACCACGGCTAAATTATTTTAATTTTACGTTCGCATTCAATGGTCGTTTCTTGGTGGGCTATTCTTTTCGTATAATTGCAGTTTTAATCCGCCCAGCAAACCGGGAAACCCAGTTTCGCCAGGGCATTTTGCGTGCTAATCCTTCTCTCCCCTTCGCTTTCACTCTTCTTGAATTACCAACGATTTTTGCTCACTATGAGAAATTAGAGATCGGATGCAAAATTAGTCATAAAAATTCTGTATTAAAAATTCTGTATTTGAAAATTTATTTTTTTTGAACAAATTTTGCATAATAACTCTATAAATCTGAATTAGTGAATATAGTCACTGATTATTCACTGGCATACTCAGTATTGATATTAGTGATTGTCCATTAATTCGGATTTAGAGAGAACATGAAATCAACAATAGGAAAAGTTTACGAAATGTTGATTATAAAATTAATTATGTTGAATAATTATTTATATAATGATTAAATAAATGTAAATAAATGGATATATATATATATATAGAATAATTTTCAGTTGTTTACTGTGAATTTATCTTGACACAAAGAAATTAAAATTTATTACATCAAAAAGGAAAAAGAGGGAAATTAATAAAAGATAAATGCAAATTAAATACTTTATGTTTATTAAAATACTTATATTGTCTTTATTATTTAATTGAAAGCTATATACAGATACAAATTGTATTTTGTGTTACTGCAAGTTAGGGAGCTAAATGCGTCGTCTAGACGGATTGTACTCTCGTTTCCGCATGCGGTTAAGATATTTTCACGGGTGCCAACGTATCGTTCGTCCATTGAAGTTTACCTTCCGCGCCGGATCCGGATTTGATTAATTACCCGGAAGCGTGAGAGTTGTTACCACGGCAAGCCGCTTACACTCGACTTTCGATCCTAAAACTTTGTTTCACTGTAGCAGCGAGTATCTAACAGTTTGCAGTGCCACGACGTAAATCGCGGCGATAGTTATCAGTAATTGTTGGTGTTAGTTATTTATTGTATGTTTGGAACTAATTGGAAAATATAAGGTTTAAAACAAAGAGAGAGGAGAAAGAGAGAGGGGGAGGGGGAGAGAGAGAGAGAGAGAGAGAGAGTCATTTATTTAAGTCTCTCTGAATAAATTTTTCCAAATCGTATTCTTAAGAATAGAAATACAAAAACACGTGCATATAAATTCAATTAAACTTTTACAAAATTAACGAGTGGCGAAGAACATAAAAAGAAACAAAAATTATAAGAAAATAGGAAAAAGAGAATTATTAGATAAAATAGAAGATACATAGCAAAGAGTATAAATAATTATGAAATATATATATATGAATAATTGAATATTATGCATAATGCTTTTGATACAAAAAAATTTGGGGAGATAATCGAGTTTATTATGTTTAAATATTATAGATAGAATGAGAGATTGAGAGGAGGAAAAGGGGACAGAAAGTTTATGGAACACAATTTATGGAATACAAACTCATATTGATAATTATTTTTATTTTGTTCATACATATATCGTTATAAACTTCTGCTTTTTTTTAAATATAGCGTAGAATATCAACTTTTAAGTCTAACAACAATCGTCTTGGACGAACATTACATACCATAGCGTTTCGGAATTCTAGAAGTATTGAGCTATTGTAGAAATGAAAAATTCGCATTAAACTTCTGGAGAATTCAACCAATGCGAAATGCAAATATGCAAAGGTGCGCCGCAACAATCTCTGCCTTCTCATAATAGTACTCCCGTCGAACAATCACGTCTCTCATCACATTTACGTTTGGTTTTACATCCTTGTAATCCGCGAGCAATTAACCTCCTCAGCTCTCTCTCTCTCTCTCTCTCTCTCTCTCTCTCTCTCTCTCTCTCTCTCTTTCTCTCTTTCTTATTCTGTCCTATCAACCAAGAGTCCTCCTTCGCGTACGATTTTTCTTCGCGCTAATCCAGTTACTTCGATCGCAGATCTTTCTGGCTTTTCCTCGGCGCCTCCATACCGGGGATTGATAATTCAATTAGACGGTTCACACAGTTGATTTAACTACCAGGTCTTTCCGTGCTGCCGCTCTCCAGCATTGGGATTCACAATTCAATTAGAAGTTAAACGCCGGTAGCTCTGTACAAGGTATCCGAGTTATCCTCTACAACTCTGCGGCGCACCCACCCTCTTCGCCGCCTTTTCCCTCTTGCCTCTTTTTCTTCCTTCTCTCTCTCTCTCTCTCTCTCTCTCTCTCTCTCTCTCTCTCTCTCCCCCCCCCCTCTCTCTCTCTCTTTGCCTGTGGAGTGGAGGCGAATCGATCTCATAATCTGGCGTCTTCGTTTTACTCTAATAAAGTATACAGTTTGAATAAAAATAATAGGGCGTAGTATTACTTGAAAGAAATTCTTTCTTAATTGTGTGTCGCTCTGATTGTTCCATCGTCGTGTCGATCTCTTCCATTAAGATTCTCCTACGACTCGATTATTTTTTAGCTACGTTTGGTTTGAATGCTCACACACTAAATTTCATTCTATATATGATTGCTCATTACACATTGCGGAAGAAAAATAGAATGAAGTTTACAACATGTGAACATTCGAATCAAACGCAGTCTTTGTTCTGCGATTTTATTTCGTTTTGTTTTGTACTTGTCATAGAAAAGTTTCGAGTACTTGCGTTGAATTAAATGTCATAAGAATTGAGAATCACAGTTTTGATAATCATTCTTTTATTACAAAATTTTATTTTATTAGTTTTATTAGTTTTATTATTGCAATTATAAGATTAAAGAGGAAATAAAGGAAAATTTAATATCCAAAAACAAGGTAAAAATTAAAAACATTTAATTCGTGACATTTTTATTATTCATTTGAAAAAATAATATTTGTATCGCGTCTGAAAATAATACTGTTCAAAGCATGCATATCATACATAACATAAAATTACTTTTGCTATTACCATCCCTGAAAAGAGGATATAAAAAAATAAGTGGCTGTTTGCGGGTAGCTACTTTATATGCTTCGACAGGCTTCATTATGTGCCTGAATTTATTCCTTTTTAAATTCAATTTGGTAGACATTACCACAAACAATCTATAAATCAACGAACATTCCCAGACGCACAGGGTTGCACTTTTAACACCACTTTGTGGTCGACCAGTTTTGCGATTAGCACGCTGAAAACATGTATGAGGTTTGACCAGACGGGGTTTAAACAGACCCGACGCGATACGACGCGCATTGGGATTTATCTTAATGAAGTTTTCGGACTTGTGATCATGCATTCCTTGTCGTATTGCGACTTAGATTTAGCGGTATTCGTTCGCTCGGCAGGACCCGTGATGCGCGTTTTGCAGTATTCCCTTGTAATGAATGACATTTAACTGTGTCGTCGCAGAATTCTCTGAGAGCAATGCGCAAGCTATCGTCGATCGTAAACATCGGAATGTCGAAATCGATCGATAATTTACCGCCGATTGTCCTTTAGCGACGCAAGAGTCTCGCGATAGAAACGCACATTTTTCATTTATCTTGACATGCTAAGATAAATTTTTTTTAAACGTTGTTCTGTACAATTGCGTGCCTTGTGTTGAAATTTATATGACGTTTATCTGTACAATGACAACATAAAATTACAACCGTGTTGATCTATCGCAAATTTCCATAAAAATTCCATAAATTGTTAAAAATTAAATGAACTGAGTTTTGCTCATTTGTATCTTACTAATTAAGAATAATTTTAGTGAAATAATAATATAGTTCCTTTACTTTAAAAGTGGCACAATTAAAAAATTAAATTAAAAAAAAATCGAAAATCTATTTTTCAGCTTGACAGAAAATTATTGATCACTTAATACGATCACAAATACTTTTTTGCATTTTTGTTTTACAGTTTTTAAAAAACTACTGTTATTTATAATAATTCTGATGTATTTTTTAATTTTCTGAGTTGTGAAGTTCTTCTAATGATTTTTTATGAAATTAAATTAGTTCATTTTTGATAATTGATGAGTGCTATGTTTACTGGGTTCATTGATGATAACTCGAAAAACACATTTTTAATTTGTCACTTTTAAAGTGAAGAAGTGATATAAATTTTTTATTTCTTTTTTGAAAAAGTAAGAAAGCAAAATATTATAATTTTATTTGCTCAATTTTGTGTTACTTCCCGCAAATTGATTTTATTGATTTGCAAATACTTGATTTTATTTATTTGCGCAGTTTTTGATGCACTTTAAGTAACACCAAGCAAAAAATAAGTGTGAGTCACATCGTCATATGTATTAAATAACTTGTCTGCATTGATTACAGAATAGAGCGTTTTGACGAATATCTAGAGATGCACATTTTATGAGGATTTTGAAGTTGAGACCGGTGCATGTTTCCGACATTTACGACAGCATAAAAGAGAACTTTCGGCTAAATTACAAAATATCTTTTGAGACCTGTATTTCACGCTTCTGTAGGTCATGGTACAAAGATAACGAACAGTATTTTTTATGAAAAATATCATGAAAAAAGAGCATTCTGATTATATATCATAAACTCATTATAAAATAATTCTTGATTTTTATTTTAATTGATTTCTTTAATCGCTTAAATTTTTTCTTTGAAGAGAATTCTCCGAAATTTTATGCATATAATGCAAATTTTTAAAAAATTTTGTCCTTAAAATCTTAAGCTCTTAAGATATGACTTGTCGGAAAATTTCTCGTATTAAAAGTTCTCAGGGAAGTTTGTCTGTAAGAAACTTTTAGATTCTCAGAGAATTTGATCCTTAAAAAATCAGGTATTTTCAAATTTTATTTTTATTCTAGTGTCACTTTAAAGTACCGCAATAATGCGATAATTTCACTGATATTAACTATTCCTCGCTAGATTCATTACTATATTGTGTTTGTGGTTATAAATGATCACGTTAATGGTCTTGATTTTCGCTTACCTGAATATGTTTGTTAGAAGTGATGTCGATGATAGTACGAGACACGCGTGGAAAGTAATGCACAATGCATCCGTGGAAATTGACAATCGAGTCTGGCGTACACTTAATTATGCTTTACGTCGCTGCAGACTCTTGTAACAAGGCGAGTTAATCAAAATCATTTGTGTCACTGCACAAATGGCTTTCATCTGCGAGCCTGTACGACCGGTTTATCGTCAATAGGAAACTTCCTGAAACACCGCGTGATTCGTCTGTGAAGCATGCTATTAATGGTCGGCGTGTCATATAAACAGAATTTGTAAATTAACAATGCGTTAGTAATGTAAATCACTAATTTTTTGTTTGATGCTTTACAATAATTTTACTATTTATAAATATACTAAGAATAGTATCTGCTTGGACTAGTTGAAATTATGAAAATGGATTAGTTGAAATTCTTGAAAATGGGCGAATTAGAATTTTCTGGTTGAAGTTACCAGAATTCTAGTTGAAATAAGGAATTATGGAATTTTAATTGATGATGGATTTATTAAAAATTAAGAAAAAAATAATTACCTTAGGGATAACAGCATAATATTTTTAGAAAGATCATATAGATAAAAATGATTGCGACCTCGATGTTGAATTAAGATAAAAATTACTGACTGATATAATCATCTGGTTTATTCGTTTCAACTAAACATTTTTCTTATAATGTAGGATATAATTGGAATAAATCTATTAAAACAAAAAATATGTTTTTTTTATCGAGTTATTTAACATTAGTAAATGTAAAATTTTGAATAATTAAATTTTAAATGTATAGTTGGTGGATTAAAATATAATATTCTATTTTTGTAATTTAATTAATGAAATTGGATCTTCATATTAATCAATATGCTTTTACAATAATCATATTTCTTTACCATAGATTTATTTTTTATTGCTACACTGTACGCAACTAGCTAGAACTTTTCATTTCGCTTTTATTTAATATCAAATATATACTTATTATTTTACTTCAAATACAAGAAGTATACACTACAACAACTATAAACAGATTTGTTAATGAAATAACCAATAAATGTTATTGATTCTGCATTAATAATGTCGTGTATTGTAATAATCACACAATATTTACATTATGTTTAATATTGCGTTTTTTTACGCTGTAATCTCTTGTTTAAACTTGACCTGATCGAATTAAATTAAAATGCGTGACCCAATTAGATTCGCGCTCGAAGCTTGCTTGTGTATTTTCGAGATATTGTAAACATGCTCCAAGGGATGCATATGCAGAGAGATATAAATTTTTATGTAATATACATTTTAATAATGTTTTTAAGTATCGATGTTTGCAACTTTTAATAACAGCTTGATATCGTTATATACAGTTATATACATGTCGTTGTACAGTTTTTTTTATAATACATGTATAATACTGCACAATGACAATATAACGATACTGATACTGTTGTCAAGAGTTACAGAATCGGGATATTGGTTAGCTTAGCAAATAAATCCAAAGTATTACTCGCAATATGCACTCCTTGACTGTCTTGGATATAAATTGTCGTCGGCAATTCGCTCCTGCTATCGATATTAATTGCGACGGACGCGTCGTCGCTAATTACGGTGATATTCGCATTAATGCGTAATTCAGCTCCGGTGTTACGCGGATGCAATCGACATCGCTAATCGTCCGTGAAAATACCGGTACATACCAGTCTCTCACCTGCGACATATTTCACCAATCTTGACAGGTTGACGGATACGTCAACGAACTCGAACTGGTCTCTCTATTTGAAAAGATTTGACTAGATAGAAAGTGTGACGGTTGTATAACTGCGTAATATCGAACTTGATATATTATCTTTTCGTATAATAACAAGCAAACACCTGCGGCCTATTTCATAAATGATAGATGAGCCAATATATCAAATCAATGATCTGTCTATTTGAAGGAATTTAACGCCATGGCTGTAGGTACGATAACTAATCGAATTTATTTATTTATTTTATATTATTTATAAAATATATTCTATTTATATTACAAAAGCATATTGGTTAATTTACGAAAATTCTATGTAATTAATTAAATTAAGGAATAATATTATATTTTATGAATAATATTCATAAAATATAATATGTGAATATAAATGTAAATATGAGCATACAGTACAAATATAAATATAAACATAGGCGCCTTTGTTACAGTTTTTTTCACTATGACAATTAAGATAATTTTTTTTTCTACCAAAGTAATAATTATCTATGCTTGTTGTGATACGTTATCAATATTTCTTAGTATAGACTGAGAGCTGTCAGAGTTCATGAATGTATCTGTCTAATTGTCATCACAGATTACTGATCATATATTTGTCGGCTTCTTGTAAGTTCTTTACTGCATCGTCTAATGTGCGTTCAACCAAATCGGCACCGTTATGATACACACGCATCTTTTGTCTCACCGTGAGAAATGCATGATGCGAATATGCGCACGCAGATTGCACGCGTGACATCGAACCAAGCGAGACAGCCACTTTTGTCTTTGATTCTTTAATATACGGGGTGTTCGGTGGGAAAATATCAATCATTAATTTAATTAGATGCGTATTATACTTGATACAAGTAGTATTAGATGATGTTTCTGTAAAGATTCTTAATGAAAATCTCATTCACTGTTCCTCATTGATTTATGTAATGAGGAGAAATGAATATTTTTAATAATTACGTTGCAAAACTAATTTTGCATTACAGCAAAAGGTTTATAAAATCAGTTAAAAAATTGAGAAAAATAATTTATAAATGTTAATATACATAGACATGTATGTCTTTCAAAAATTAATTTATGTTGATTGTTTTACATCAAATGAATTTAAAAATTATTTAAATGTGGATTATACAAACAAAATTTTAAGTTATTGTCTTTCTTTTAATTGCTATGTGCCATTATTATTCGCGTTACAGAATTATGGAATGGATTTAGTTAGGTACACCGTGTAGATTGCTCCATGTATCTGTTTGCTTGCTCGTTTGCGGAGAGGAATACGTGACTTTGTACAGTGTCGGCATCGCGTAGTCCGATGCGCATATAAGGCGCCATTGTCTTCGATGACTGGTGATATTATTTTGCTTCGAAGATCGGAGCCTCGCCGACAAGTCATGATCATCTTTGATTCCACTATCGATTGACTTAAATGCTCGAGCAAGAAAATAACCAATCAAAAGTGTTCCACTATCAACTGTAGTGTTCGAATGCATATTAAAATTTGCAATCCGTGATGTATCTAAAAGTAATCATATTAAAAACATAATAAATATTTAACAAGAAAAAGTATAAATGAGAAGAGGATTACTTCATAACGCAGAAATTTTTATAAATTGTCATATCAGTTTGATATTTCACATAAAATTAAATGATAAAAGCTATAATAAAATCGACTAGGACTGTTATATGAATATTTGAATGATGGCTATTGACATGATTCACCCCAAAAAAAAGAGAACTAGTTAAAAATAAAAAAGATGTGTTTTTAACAAGATTTATTTACATCTCTAGATATATAATTACCTATCAATATTATTCAATTCGTATATGCACTGGCTTTTATTTTTTACAAACCAAATTAAATTAATATCCTAAATTTATATAATTTAATATTATTTACTCGAGCGATGTAATATTATTTAATTATTATTTGAAAGCAGGCAGTCAAGGTAGCGAAAAAAAATAAGCGATGTCGAATAATGTGTTTTCTTATTTGAAATGTAAGGTCTCGAATACAAAGTAGCGTTCTTAGAAACAATATTTCGTGTTAAACAGTCCCCGCGAGATATTCGAGAAAGCCTGTTCTACGTGCTTGAGGCGTGCGACGAATTTCTCTTTGTGCATTCGGATTTATCGTTCGTAATCTCTCGCCGTAAAAACGCGCGGCGAAGTGAAAAACGGAAGTTTAAGGGTCCGATAAATCATAGTTTGGAGTTCTAAATTTCGGGTTTAGGATTTTGCGTTCGTGGTTGCGCATTACCTTTCCGGCGTTTTGTTACACGGAGGCAGCAGTTTGTTGAGGAGGGAAGGGAGGGACTCGTAAAGCGAACGTAAATTTTCAACGTTTAGGCCGACCGACAATCGATTATTACTTTGTACTCGTGCTGATGCTCCAGCAAGAACGATAAACTACGAATGGTCCTCGCGAAGCGACGCCTTTTAAAGTACTATAATTCATTCCCATCTTCTCTCTTCTCTCCCACTTAACTTCAAAATGCGTATCGTGCATCGGTTTAATCCAGCCATTATTATTTTTAATGCAAATTTCAACGACAATTTTATTGCAAGAATTTATCAGTTGAAAGTTTTGTACAAAGATGATAACATAATACAGGAAATGTTTTGCAAGATGAAAAATCATGTATATTCCTTTTATGAATTTTATTTAATAACATCAATTTTTAATATTATTATGTATAAAACTACTAAAAAAGTGATAGCTAACATATGATGAGAAAGGAATGGTCCGTTTGGAAAGAACAGATTCTGTTCTCTCCGAAGAAATCATGGTAAGGGGAATCGAAAACAGGTTTCTACATTCTAAGAGAACAGCGTGATTCGACTTCGTGGGTAGCTTCGGTCCGCCGAATCCGGGAGCTGAATGCAAGAGGGCTAGTCCTTATAATGAAGCGATAGAATGCGAAAAATATTCGAGTACGACAAGCTCGTACTTCTCGAAGAATCGTAAAAAAGCGGGATCGCCACTGAGTGAGAGAAAGAGGGTAGCTGCTACAAGTCAACAAAGTTTCTGAAAAGTGATTCACTGCTAGTGTAACAAGTTTTCGCCAATATATCAACATCTAATAAATTACACTTACATCCAATAAATGTCTCCGTTTTTTTAAGACTGCCATAGATACGTAAAGATATATTTTAACGTGTCACAAGTATATATCATGTCTGTATATTTGTAGTACTTACGTTTGGATTCGTTGAAATTATATGAATTTTAATATCCATATTCTCTGAATCAGTCACTAATTAGTGGCATAATCAGTGAAGTTCAATTAAAAAAGGAAGAATGTTTGGGAGCATTACATAACTAAAATATTGATATTTGTATTAGGTGTTGGAATTAATTCGTAGCGTTTTACAAGTGATGGGAAGTACTTTCATTAATGTATTTTTTAATGCTCATGTGAAATAAATAACATTCTTTCATTAAAAACGCTACGAATTAATTCCAACACCTAATATGTTAATTTCAATCTTCCAATATCATATTTATTGAATTTAAGCACAAAACAAGGTTAGTTAGATCACATAAAGATTAGTTAGGAAAGATTAGTTAGGAATCTTCACATTTAATTTACTAATTACCAGTGATATACTTGGCACTGATATCAGTGATTATTCACGGATTTACAGAGTAAGTAACACTAAAGATCATAAATCAAATAAGAGAAAGAATTTTACTTTAAATACGAAGCGACACTATATATATATATATATATATATATTCATTTAAATGCATTAATTTCAGAAATTATAATTGTCGATATGGTTGTTGGACTTTCAATTAATCTGAAATATTAATCCCCCCTAAATTTCCTAAATTTAATCTTAAAAAACTGTAATAAACTTATTGCGAAAAATATTGCCTCGGCCGGGAGTCGAACTCGAAAGAATTCTATTTTCGATAGAAGTGGATCTTGGTATTTAATAATATTCGTATATATTTATTTATAAATACATTTTTTAAATTTTATAATCTGTGTGTTAATTCGGTTCAACTTGAAATACAATTATAAACTATAAAATAATATCACACACACAAATTATATTAATCGTTAATTTAATAAAGAGCATAAAGTTAATCATAAAACCATCAATTTATTAAAGATTATAAAATCGATTATGTTTGATAAAAAAATCGTAGATAGCCGTTTTGCATTCCCAACGGGATGTTGGGAAGCGTTCTCATATTTCTCGAACAGATATCTACATTTCGCGCGAGAGAGAAAGATAGTTTCATCAGGAGGTTGCCGAAGGTGATCGCAGATGACGAGCGACGTTCGCACGGGAGGGGGCAGGGTGGGTGGCGGTTTAGGGCCAACGGGGACGTGGAGGCATTCATAGAAGACGATTTGCGGACCGGGCCTTGGATCTTCGGTACCTTTTTACCCTTTTCCTGAGCAGCATCGCGGTCGGGAAGGGGCGTGAAGGACGAGGAGAAGTGGGGGACGGGGGACCGGAAGAACTGGAGAGTGTTATTAGCGAGTCGACCCTGGCGGCTGCCACGACGGACCACACACATCGTCGCGTCGCGAAAAGGGAGAAGCAGAAAGATAGCGAGAGGCGGAAAGAGATAGAAAGAGAAAGACAGACAGCGAGGAAGAATAGAAACGCGAAAGGAAGGGGAGAAGAGATGATGTGAGAGATAAAGAGGGAAGCGGTGGAAAGAGAAAGCAGAAGATGATCATTCGTGACTGCTGCATGATCCTGAACCTTTCCTTCCTTCCTTCCTTCCTTCCTATATTCGCGGTTATCTTGAATACAGCGACCTAGTGGAATAATGATGATGAAATCATTAACGTATAATGCCAAATTAGTCCGAGGGATTTAGTTTAAATTTTAATAATATTTAAGTAGATAATCAGCAACGCCTTTTTCGGTATTAAATGTAAAAAAGAATGTTTGTAGAAACTGTTGCGTTCTTTGCATGAGAAGTCAAATAGTTCTAATAGTGCTAAAATAGTTCTAGTAACTCTAATAGTGCAATAAAAGCAATAGTACAATAAAATTTATTTAAATGATTTACGTATCTGAAGAAGAGATTGATGATATAAGATCTAATTATAAGATTTTAGAAATTATTATTGTGTGTTACTATTTTTTTTCTTTGCGTAGATGGATGCATATAATTTTATAAGTAGAAGACGTAACACGTGAACATTTTCATAGATATGAATATTAGAAAAAACACTATTCAAAGAATTATTATGCATGCTTAATCATAACTATGAGGACGTAGACCTACTTGAGACTCTCCGTGACAAATACTTCCTCGTGACGAAATACCACCAAGTGCGTGTCTACATGTGAAGATGTACCATTATGCACCCTTTTCACGGATGCCCATTACGTTTTATGTCTTTATTACCGCGCCGCTGTCGATCAAGATGAAAGCATTCATGTGACAAGATGCACGCGGATCTTTTCCGCGAATTCTCGCCGCTTCTGATCCGTACTTTGATTGCTCCATCTGTAATTGCAGAGAAAGTGGTTGTAAACGGTTGATAATGAACGCTTGCGAAATTGTCCCCATGTCTTATAATGCGCCAAACCGGAGAATTATAATAAGAACGATGATCGCTACGAGAAATTCAATTAAGTTAGGATAATATAAAAATATAGCATTTTATCGGCGTAACAGCAAATTTTCGAAAACTTAATAGAACATTAATTTGTTAAATGCTCTCTAAATCTGGATCAGTGGATAATCATTGATATTACGTCTGCCTAGCTGCCCCCCCCCCCCCATTTAACCAAATCTTAATGAAAAATTATGAAATAATACGCTATTTATGCGCTATTCATATTCGCAAACAAAAAATTTGTGCTCATTCTGTTAAAAAAAAATAGGTAGTCAGCCCCTTCACCCGTTAAAAACAATCGATTTGAAAAATCAAATACACAAGATTTATGCGCTATTTATGCGCTACTATTTCCAAGCATTTTTGATTTTTGCGCTCCAATCCTTAAGGCATTTCCCTCTTGGAGCGAACAGCCATATTCACCCCTAAAAATTGTGAAAATACATGCTTATCTAGTCGAAGTCTATTTTTGATTTGTGCGCTATGAATTCCAAATGAATATGGCTATTCGCTCCAAGACAATTTTTAAGGATTGCAGCGCAAAAATTGAAAATGCTTGGAAATAGCGCATAAATTAGAGAATTATATTTTGCATAGTCAGAGTATTTAATTTTGCAATTTTAATTGACGTAGGGGTGAATAAGGCTATTTGCTCCAAGAAGGAAGTGCCTTAAGGGTTGCAGCGTAAAAATCGAAAATACTTGGAAGTAGTAGCGCATAAATAACGCATAAATCCTGTGTATTTGATTTTTCAAATTGATTGTTTTTAACGGGGGGGGGGGGGGCTGATTGAGTGCCTACTTAGTCTCCCACAAAAAATTTTTTTTTTTAGTTAAACGGAATGAGCGCAAAATTTGTTGTTTGCGGATATGAATAGCGCATAAATAGCACATTATTTCATAATTTTTCAAATCTAATTTTAAACCATAATTTTTTTAACCTAAGATTTGGTTAAATGGGAGCGGGGAAGCCAACTAGGCAGACGTACTAATATCTGATATCACAGTCAAGTATGCCAGTAATCAGTGAATGAAATGTGAGATCCCTAACCAAGCTAACCTTTATTACGTGATCTAATTAACCTTGTTCAGTGCATAAATTCACTGAATACAGTATTGGAGAATACATTATTGAAGTTAACATGCAAATATCATTGCATGATTTGTGAGTAGGATTCTGGCAAAAATTCATTTTGTTTGTATCATTTTGTTTGTTCAGAATTTTAATTCTATAATGCTCAAATTTTCTTCCTTTTTTAGTTTAACTTTACTGATTATCCAGTGCCAAGTCACTTTACTGATTATACAGTGCCAAGTCAGTAATCAGTAATTATCCACTTATTTAAATTTAGAGAGTGAATTTTCAGATTTGTAGATTATAAGAGTCTCTTTTATAATTTTTCAGTTGAAAAATGTTTCTTTTTTCAGTATTTTTTTAGGAATTAAGTTTAATTGCGATTAACTAAAGATCGAAATGTTGTTATCGGTTTTTATCTGTGAAATTTAATTCTCCAATATTAGTCTTCGATCGTTTACAATAAAAAGATTGTTTTATCAGATCCAGTTTTCTCCTGTTAATTCTTAGGAACGTTAAAATAGGATATATTCAGTTTACCTACATTATTATTTACAACACCAACACATACATTTCCATCCAACTGACTCGTACAGTAATAACCACGAAACGGTGCCGGGTGTGCATTTGTCGAGCAGCACCGCAAAACCGCAGGGCAATGCAGGAAATTTTCGGTGAGGAGTATTACTAAGTAATTTGTTCTTTCTTCAGCCTCGCGTGGCACTGGTAGGACAAGGTGGATGGGTGAAAGACGGTCCACCGCGTTGCAATCCACCGCAATATAAGCTCCATTCTCTTGACGCGAAAGGAACTTGCGATCTTTCTCTTTCTCTCTTTTGAGGTGACCGCCAGGCAAATCCTTTTCTTCATTCCCTCACTCCTTTTCTCTTCGCGGCTCGCGGCCACCGACGATGAAGAGCAGGTAATTAAAGCAGACAATGTCTTACACGTGATATTAAGGATCCACAGAACCCCCCGCGTGGCGAGAAATGTAATAGTGAGCAATCGCAGACTGGTTCCTTTATAATTCTAATGACATTCATATTTCCACGATAATCTATTTTTTAATTTGGAAATTACACGCACATCGCTCTTTTATTTCAAAAGTGACACAATTCAAAAAATTAAGTTTCCCAGAAAAAAGAAAAAATTTTATTAACTTCACAAAAAAATTATTGACCAATTAAATAACATCGGCAAAAAAAATATTTTTGACTTGTCAAATGCCATTTTTATCATCTTCGTCTCTTTTTGAGTTGTGACGTTTTGATAAAGTTGAGTTAAGAAGTTAGTTCACACACTTCTCATGATTGATAGGACAATGTTTATCTGACTCATTACAGTAATAATTCGAAAATCACGTTTTACTTTTGGAGTAAGGAAGCAATATATTATATTATATATCCTCATTATATCTAATTATATCTTGATTAATTATAAGAATTTAATTGATCTATTTTTCTTTCGTCTATATATTTATTTCGGTAAAAAAAAATTTATTCTTTCACTTTATAATAGAGCTTGTGTACTGAAATATTGTATATTGGTTTAAAAAAATTTTGGGGCACAATTGACACTTCCTATTACACACAAATATTACACATAAATATTCAACTTGTCAAATAATTTTGTTGTACTTTCTAAGATCTCTGTCGACTCCCCTGTCACTAATCGTGGGATTAAAGCAAATTTTATTTAAAAGCGCCCGTTTAAAGACGTAAAACAGTATTAAAAAAATGCTTGGATGCTTGCTGAGCCTGGAAGCTCGCTGATATTTTTGCACACAACGTTGTAAATGGTTAAAGAATATCTCGTATGTAGCCCGCGGGGCAATTGCGGTAACTTTGTTGCTGGCTACAACCTTCGTTATCAGTGTCTTCTCCCTTCTTTTTGCGCAATTCTTCAGACGCTCTTTCTTCCGCATTTACCTTTGTCCTCTGTGATGTAATTTCTTCGTTTACTTTATTCTTTCGCTTAAGGCTGTTCACAAGCTTTCGCAGATTTCGCCAAATTTCTCGCTCTGCTTCGTGTTACAAAGTAAAACTACGTTCTATGAATCTCTTCTCTTCTTCTATCGTATATGTCTACGCTTTTGCTTAGTGGAATCAATAGTGCAATAATTGTTAAATGTATAACATGAATTTTTACTCGATAGGCTAGAAGTACCTATAATAATTATATTTAAGTAAATTATTTATATACATATATAAAATTAGAAGATACCTAAATATAATGTTAGATTTTTCTTCATTCTGTTTTATTGTTCTGTTCTTTATCATAAGAAATTGCGAAATCGTGCAAAAATTTATTCTTTTATAAAAAATATTTAAAAATGTGTCTTAAATTTTTTATCTGGATAATTTCATTTATATATCTGCATAATTTCATAAATATATATAAGAACAGTTGATAAATTTTGAAATTAGTAAATATATTTAGTGTTTATTTACCTATTTAATTACTTAAAAAGAAACTGATTTATCGGGAAGTGGTAATGTAACGTGGATAAATTGCGAAAAACTCAAGAACGGCAAAGTCACGCTTCACTAGTAAATCTCTCACTGCTATTAGAGATCAGCCATTAAGATCCGAATGTCCTGAACGACATCGCTCCTTGCATTTAGATCGGAATCGTTCGAGCTTGCGGAATATTTCGGAGCGAATAGACTCGTTCGAAGGCAAGACGAAGTCTCCTCCATTTCTCTTAAAAAAGGCGCAAGGTGGTATTTGTACTCGGTATTAGATTATAGAATAATAGAACGATGGAGAAATAAAAAAAATCGAATAATAGAGTTTCCAAAACATCTACTCGCATATATCTTATAAAATTTGTTTCTTAAAACGCATATATCTACAATATGTTCTTAAACGATTTGTTTCGTTTTTTTAATTTTGGACATAACGAAATAGCAGCAAGCATATGAGAGAGGTATAACACAGGCTAACGTAACAAGAAGAAGAAGAATAGTGGACCACGGAATAGTGAATTCTTATAATATACTTACAATTAGTATTACACATGAGCACAGCTCAGATATATCGCGACCCGCTTTTGAAAGTACAGGGGTTAAAGCCTCGCCGTTGTCTTCGTGTCTTTCTTTTTTCCTCGGACTTGCACGTCGGCATATTTCGGCTACACGTATATATTCGGAATATGTGAGGCTGGCCTTATAACCCTTCGCACACCGTATGGAAGAGTGATTGGGAATGTCGCCGCGGAATCTCGTTTGCGTGCGCGAAACGCGCTTCCCAGGGAGGACCGTTTCGCGGAACGAATTTGATTTAACTCGATGTTGGCTCGCGCTTTATGGGTCTCCGGCGAGCTTTCGGGGATAAAGCCGGATAAGAGAGCGGCCGCAATGGCGCATCCGCACGTTTTGGAATCTTGCGCCAGGTTTCCATTTAGAATACTAATTTCGAATTTTTTAAATTATCGTGCAATTTCTGTTTGAATAGATGGCACAAAATAAATTATTGTCGTAAAATTATTTATACTAAAACAACATTAATTATTATTTAAAAGGATGGAACATTGTTTTATTTTTTAGAAGAAATATTCATATAAATCTTTCCTTAAATAAATTAATATTTTTCTTTTAAATAAAATTCTAGAAATATCATAAAGAATAATAATATATAAAATAGACTCATTATGTAGACTTTATTGATTTACAATATTTAAATAATCGTGCCGATATATCCATAGAATATTGTAAATAAATACGCCACTGCTTATCGTTTGGAATGGGGCGGCGGTTGCTCCGATGATGCTTCTTAATGCGAATTCTCGCTGTCCTCGGTAGGACTACCGTCGCAAACGAAATAACGCTGTAATGGAATGGCGGGGAGGAAATAATAAAAAGAAAAACGGCTGGTTTCTTCTCGCTTATCTCACGGCCCATGCGTTCCGATAACTCGCCGGCCAATTCATTACGCTGGACCGCGCGTTGGTCCTTTGATGTCGAGAATCGTGTAGAACAGGACTTGCATTTTTTGCTCGTGCTTGGCTTTCGTCGGAACACGAATTTAAGGGAACAAATGTGACCTTGTTCGTGATCGCGGAATTGTCGCTTTAATTCCCCAATGCTATCAACACTAAAGCAATTCTTATAGGACATTTAACTGATGTGAATACTCATGCAGGAAATCTCTAGATTCTATAGAGGACTCTTATATAGCATATAAATAGTATATTAAAATAAATTTAATATACGTGTTCTCAAACTGAAGGACATTAATACGAAATTATGATGTACTTAAAAATTTACTTGCCTCCTTTCGAATTAGATTTCTCTCTTTTTCTATTATTATAGAAAATAGATACTTATTTGATTTAAATGAAACTTAGGGAAAAATATGTATGTTATAAAAGAAATATTTTGTAATAACTTTTCCATTATTTCTTTTGTCATAAATATATAAACGAAACGCAATGCCAACTTGCCTCTTGCCAACGAGTCCCGGTTTCTTTTATTGTATATACAATATGCAATCAAGATTATCATTGACATGAATTTTGCACCTTCTTTTCATCGTTTTAACTTTTATTCTGTCCCATATTTATCATTTTCATGTCATCATCCTGTTTTGAATGTATTTTATTAATTTATACGTACACATATTTCTGTATGTAAATTTTATCGATATGCAATATTTCGGTAAATACTTAACCCCCCCCCCCCCCCTTTCCCCCCCCCCCCCCCACACACACACACACACTTTATCTAGTCTTTTTCAAAAAACAGGATATTCTAAATTACGCGTTTAATAAGAAATGCTAAAAACACAATTAATAATTAACATCTCTCTTTCTTTTTATTTTCTCTTTTGCTTTTTATCTTATTCGTGCAAAATTCACATCGTGCGTGATACCAGAACATCATTGCGACGCCATTTGAATAGCGAGCGAGCGTATATTAATGGTCGCGCTGGCGAGCTCGCGCGCGTTGCGCTGTTTTTGCCATCCGTAACATCGTATGCACCCGGCGAGATGCATACGCTACGTGCAGCCTCCGGGCCCCGCGTTGCAACTTCATTCCCGTCATTAAGTCGCGTTGCCTTTTTATTTTTGCGCCCGTTATTTCGTGTCCCGCAGCCGGTTCTTGCTCCGCGCTTAAGAGGCGTCGCGTCGATGTGTAAATAGGTGATCATTTCGATCGTTTAATTAGAGCTGCGTTAGAGTGCGTGTGTTAATAATGGCAGTATTAATGATTCAGTTAAATTTATGAGATAAACGATTATCTGTCGTCTTATCATATTTTTTTCAATCGATTTATCTTTGATATACGTTAATTAAATACACAGTATATGTAATTATTAGTTTGGCTTGTAATTAACGATTTTATTTTTAATTCTTGTTGCATGTATGATTTAAAAAAAATTTAATTTTTTTTAAATATTGAAATAATCTAATTTATATCCAAACATTGATATTTTACTATTTATACGTCGACATTTTTAATTAAGATATATATTTGAAATTATGATATATATTTGACAATTATATCTTTGATTGCGCGTGCAAAGATATATTTTATATGATCGATATTGATATTTTTGTATCCATATCTGTATACGTCGGTTTTACATCTCGATGTTTAAAGTTAGATCAGACAATCACGAGCGTGCAAAACGGATATTTCACAGCGATATTTTATTATTGATAATTTTTATTATACATTGATCATCGTGGTCGCATTTTTGTTACTACACTAAAAGTCCTAAGAGCGGTCCTTTGCACATATTCGGGACCTTCTTGCAAGATTACAGAACGACCCGGGGAGGTCATGCACGTGACACACGCGGGCGCGCAGACAGTGGTGGTCTCTGCCAATGGCCAAGCGATATTTCATAATTAGCTTTGAGGCCCATGCATATACGAGTGCGTGCACGCAAGGTGCGCCCGCACGTCCTTCCTATCACGCATGCCACGATGTTGTGCCCACACATCGCCGATTAAATGCCGTATTAACTCTGGAGCCCATCGTATTTTAGGCTCGTATGCGGGTGGGGATGAATTCTGCGGAGAATCTTCTCTCGAAAAGGGGTTAAGACGTGGACTAAATAAAATATAACATATGGAAACGTGGAGAAAAGAAAATATGTTTGTAGCAATATTTTTATATTTTGAAAAATCTCTCAACATTAATGCAATATATTATATATCTTGCAGAATTTAGTTGATGAATGAAAATTTGGTTATTATTTGAAAAATTAATAACAAAATAAATGCAATATTGCTTAAGTGACTGAAACAGTGAGATTAACATTTAAGATTATTACTTTTTCGTCGTTACTTCGTACTTGAAAGTTTGAAAGCATTATTTTAATTATCTCAAATATAATATTTGAGTGTCATATTCTAATTTCGAGAAAATAAGAAAAAGCATAAAAATATGTAGTTTATATTTAATGTTGATTCTTTAATTGTTTTCTTTCACATTTCAAGAGCCTATAAATTATATTTTTTGAATGAATAAAATAAACCTTTGCGCATCTCCATTATAACTAGCCCTAGTCCCGATGGAGGGATGTTGAGGCGAAAAGATTGGAGCAATGGGATGAGGGGAAGAAGGGAATCAGCAAGGATCTGCCGTCTCAGGGCATCGTCAAGTGATTTACGCGCGCGGATGTGGCATAGGTACGATAATTAAGCGAGAAGCCGCCTGTACCGCTTCGATCGGGCCTCTTTTCACTCCTCTCGGAATTCTGCCGCGTGGGCGGTCTCTCATGGGGCCCCGTCCAAATTTGACACGCGTATCATAACCCTTCGCAACGCTGCTCGCCGCGATCGGTCATTAAAATATAATGTGCTAGCAGTGGGATATTTACGCTTGGAAAACATAGAAATTGCTATTTCTACTCTTAGACGAAAAACATTTCAAGAATGTTATCAGTTATCACATTTTCTCATTTTCCAGCAAATAAATCTGGGTTATGCCCGTTTTGTTCGTAATCAGTGATTTAATATAAGATAT
This sequence comes from Acromyrmex echinatior, assembly GCF_000204515.1. The sequence continues at coordinate 279,346 of NW_011627681.1, read as the reverse complement.
TTCCGAGTTCATTACATTTCATTGTTTTTTTTTATCTATTAATTAGAAGAAGAGAAAGGATTATGAAGTACTACCCTTGTTTTTAATTAAAATAACTCAATAGATAATTAAAGAATCAATACTTGGAAAAAATTTGTTGAATCTTAATTTTTTCTTGATTTGAAATTTTATTAATGCTAATTAATGCTTTTACTTGTAATGTAATGGTTTTGATATCTTTAAATGATAATACCTGATAAAAAATAATTGAGAAAGAGACATGAGAATGAGTCATCGGTGGAGCTGAGAACTCACATCGTGCAATGTACTGTGTGCAGAAGAAAAGGCAGCAAACGATGAGAGATTATTATCGCGAGTTTCGAATGGGAGAAACATGGGGGGACTCGATAATAACGCACAGATGAATCTCGATGATCGTCACGTTTCCTCATTTGTGCCGCCGTTGATTGTAACGCGGGCATCGCTTAAACGGGGCTCCGAAATCCGTACCAGTCCCATTCCTTCGCGTCCAGGTAAGAACGTAGCGACGGCAATCCTCTCCTTCAATGGAATTCCATCGTCGAATTCCCGGCCGGCAATTTGCCAGTTGCATTCGAATTTCGCGAATTCCTAGCCAGTGTATCAAGATCCCATGCGCTAATCGTTGTGACCGATAGACATAAAAACAATCGCATAGACGTACGGACCACCCCATGTGACCATCATTTATTGTTTGTCTGTACCATCTTGTGGAATATTTCAAATCGTCACAAGAGAATATCTCACGCGAAGAATAATCCGCACTTAAAGATAGGTAGATGTTTGAAAATACATGTTTTTTTAAATATTTATGAAACTTTAGGCACAAGTAAGAGAGCATTATATTAATATTTTTTCGATATTCTTACGTGCACGATATATTTTGTTTGATAATTACTATTGTAAAGTCTAACTGTGTGCTTTCTATCGTACATTTTGTTATCAATTGATTTTTGTATCAAGTCTCATTCAAATTGATTAATTTGTTTTTGCTAGACAAACAGCAGACAGACAGGCAGACAGACAGACAAATAAGCAAACATAAAGTTACATAGAGCTAAATCATCATAATCCAAATATTTATCGAATGAGAGTGAAACAGTAATATGTAGCATTTGATATTTGATATCTCGAAAACCACTGATGAAATTAGTAAAGAAAGGTTTTTAATATTTTCTATCCACATTTCGTTGAATGGATAGAAAGTACTTTTACCTTAAAAAGAATGATTCATAATGATGATATTATTCTATATGTTTTCAATTAACATTTTTATTACATTTTCAATCGTTTTTGTATTACATTTATTTTATCTAATTATGATGCATAGATAATATATATCACCAAATTTTTACAAAAGCTTTACTGCAGTAAACGTGGAATATTATCTTTGAAATTTTTTGGGAAATTAGTTATACTTAAACAATAAGAATCTTATTGGATCATACATGTGAATACACAACTAATAGGAAGTAGCCCATAGCGGTTAAAGCTGAATCTTTATTGCTTAAATAATTCGATGTGAATTTATATACTGTGTATCTCAAATCCGATTAAACTACGCGCCGAATTGATTTTTTGGTCTTGAAATGCTATACCGACAGAACTATCGTAGTAGGTACTATCATAAATTACATTGTTTAGTAATTTAATAATATGATGCTTACAGACATCTTAGAAAGATCTTAATGATGCTGATAAACATGCATATCACAATTTGTAAATAATTTATTACGAAAAATATTACCTCAGCCGAGATTTAAACCAGGATTTCTTGCATTTCGTGCGAATGTTCTAAGTCTTTTATAGATTATCGAGACTTTCAGAGTTCAGGAATATTTGTAGTTCCTAGTTACATGACAATCCACCAAGATATTGTTTACACTCAAGGATGTATCGGGCGCATTGCGATTTGTCGTTGATTGGCTATTACGAACTGCTTGCAAATCGGTCAAAAAATACAGTAGGGAAATAAAAATGCGAGAACAGGCTTAATCAGTTTTATGGCTGAATGTGCGCAAGATGAACGATATGATTGTAGTTCGCGGGCGAAGTCCTGATTGGAATTGGATCAAACAAGACGGACGATCGATCTCGTGGCGTTGCTTTACGAGAGTCTGCACGATGCTTAACTGGTGTCCGGCACGTGCATAGGTATATAGTGCATATATAGGCAGACCGATCGACAACGGATTGGTGTTATCCGCGTGCACACGTCGACAATTTATGAGAAGTCGATCTGATGTTCGTGAGATGCACTCGATACGAATTGATCGCTATAGCTGTAATTTTCTTGTCCCTTTTCGTTAGTCGGAAAAATGGTTATCATTATACACATTTTGCAATTTTTATATATCGATATTGATTCATTAAATTCTTATCATCACGTATTATCATGCTAATCACGAATATGGATATTTGTACAACTAGGTTGCTTTGTAATTATTGCAATGATTCCTGTATTTTGATAGAAACTGCCTGCAAATTCTATTTTAAATAATTATTTTAAACTTATAAGAAAAAAATATTTTAATTTTAAATTATCGATAAAAAATGCGTGTGAAAGTGATTCATTGTAGACATAAATAAATTTGCAATTTGTTAACGTTCTCATACCTTTTCTTTGAAACTATCGAATGTATTGGATTTATAGGCAACTATTATCGCAATTTTCGGATCTCAACGCGAAATATTTGCTAGGTAGCAAATTATCGCTTATCAGTTTTGACGCAGCAGTTTCCAATGTCGAATCGTCGAAATCGGATAGCGATCATCGTAAAACGTGGCATGGATTCTGCCGTTTGGTGATCATGCGAGTTTGTATTTTGCAAATGGATAACGTCACTGTTTCTTCATCGGGTATCCTGAATTATACGACATCCACCGTATAGCATACATGTAGGTGCGAGGGGTAGTGTCAACAGCCTCGTAAAGCGCGGGACGTGATCGATCGGCTGCCTCGTTTGATCCAATACCAATCAGGGTCCGGAGAGCGAGTTGCAACATGGCCGCTCGTTTATCTTGCAGAATATTGTCCTGAATTTCTTGTACATACGCGCCATGGTGCGATGCGTTTTCCTTTTGAGCTTGAAAGTGTTTCGCTGGAGCTAATGAACGTCGTTTTTATATCGTCGCAATAAGATCGGCTCGTCCGGCCATGAAATCGGATTCGCCGGGCGGAGTAACGAAGTCGATTCTTCGGTCCGATGTCGAAGTAGCGCATTTACTACAATTCCCAGCACATTGACGCCCTCGTGAAACGGGGCCGTGATCGATGGATCGATATCTCATCGCGAAGTAATCATTTGCTTTACTGTTCGACTCGCTATATTAAAACGAAGAGCGTGTACATACTAAAGGTTTCATTTTGATCTAAAAGATTTTTTGATGGATGTAGAAAGAATGATTCTAGATTGTTTTTGTTAAAAATTATTTTTTATCGGAAGCAATTCGGAAATAAAATTTTCGATATTTAATCAAAAATTTGAATCTGGTTGTATGCACCTTACATGATAATTAATTTCTTTAAGATTCATATAAAGCAGAAATTTTTAAAAGTAAAAATTGAAAAAAAATTAATAGTGACTTATTCATACTTACAAATTATTCATTTCGTGAAATATTATACCTATTTTTAATGTTAATAGCAGATATTTATATATATATATATCCATACATCTATAAAAATATCCAAAAATATCTTTTAGTAATAAAAAATGAGCTAGGGAAAATTTTGAGGGTATTCTTATTAATCTTTTCCAAAATTTTATTTTGGTGCACTAGATGAACCACCCCGCATGTGCGAAAATATCAAGAGTCATTCAGGCTAATTCAGATTAAACCTAGCTTTTGCTAATGTTCTGTATTGCTCTTGACATTATCCTTCGGCGAATATCGCCTCCTAGCAAAAGTCGAGGAGCGGTAGCTGGCACACCTGGCGGATTAAACGCGCAGGCATTTAGGTACTTCTTCGGATGTATCTCTTAGAGAATGTCCTAATGGTTCCCACTCGACATGACGATCCCTCTGCGTCCTTCTTTCCCGCGTCTCTAGTCTCGCTCTTCCAGCCCACTTACACAAGTTGGATCCTCGAATCCTTCAGCCTCTCCAATGTTAAGTGGTATGGAGAGTTATCTAAGGATTAGAGATCTGCCGAGGACTCACTCGAAATGGGTTCAAAGTACAGGGCACCTATATCCGCGCGATGCTGAGAAATAATGAAAAAAATGAGGCAGGTACATCAAAAAAGACCAGCGTGCAATCCTAAAATATAGGATAAATTGTCACATATTATACTTTGCATTCTTGATAGTAGGATCTAAGAGAGATCAATATTATCTATCTATTTTACTAGATTGTTGTCTTTCCTCATTTTTATCTTAATATATTATAAATTGATGAAAATGATAAGATGATATTAAATTTGAAATCTAGTCCGGGGAAGGGATAATTTTTAATAAATAATAATATATATCAGTTAATATGTATATAATAAAAATGATAAATATTTTTTTACAAAAAATAATTCTATTTATTTAAAGTTATTGATAGTTTACATTCATTAATATTATTTGTATTCGTACTTCTCTCACAATATTTCTCACTTACAGTAACATGCATGCCCACAAAGATACTTATCAAATAAACACAGATTAAATAGCTAAAAAAGAAATGACGCGAAAAGGGTAAAAGCCTCGCAGGATAAAGATCGTGTAACGTGCTCGAACACAGGGTAAATTGCAGCGGAAGTGTAACATGTCGAGTGCAACGTTCCAGAGCGGCGATATTTCAACGGCGCGTCTGACAAATGAGCGGCAATAGCTACTTGCTGCACAGCGAGCGACCGAGCGGCAACAACATTCTGCCGCGCAACCACCGCTGACGAGAGCGAATGATTTACCCAATAATACCGATAGGTTGTTATGATCGATTCGTACATTAATGCCGGTTAGATGCACGCTCAGGGCCGGCTGCTACCGCGCGAGTGTACCTCATTGCGATAATACATCTCTCGAGTCAAAAAATTGTACGTACAACAGCAGCATCTTCGTGCGATAATTATGATTTGTGACAGTCAAAACGAGCAGAGCTGAAGAAAGTTAAAAAGGTAGAAATAATATTTTGAAACTTCAAGACTTATTTTATAGTATTCTCCAGTTGTTTTGTGCTATAATTTGACTAATTATTTCAATATTCATATTTAAACCCAAATTTATAAGAGTAATAATTTAAAGACTTATATTTTTGTCTGCTATTTGCAAAGTACTTTATCAGCGTATTGTATGATACAGCATGATGTTTTATATATGATCTTTTACTTTTATAAATGTCATTTAGATGCGTATGAGAAAAACGGTAACAAAAATCTACTGTAACTCAATATACTTTAACGCCATGTCTTTATAAAAAAAAATGTTGGGTTACTAAAAGGCTTTAATGCATATAATTTGTATTATAGTGTAATAATTTTTATTCTTTCGTATAAGATCTATCGTGTTATTGCGGCCCTGCGTCGCGACGGGCGTCCAATGCGCTTCTCTCGGTATTACACATCGACGTCGATGTTCTGAGGGAAGCATCGTATATAAGCGTTGCATACGCCGATTGATGTTTGCGAGAGCACATACGTGCATAGAGAGATACACGTATTTACAGAGCGGCTGAGAGAGGCGGTCCAATTTCGATGCCGATGTTCGATTTGACGCTGCAACGTAGGTAGAATCACTATATTGGGGAAGGGATAAGATACTTTGTATCCATTATTAAAAATAAGTGTCAATGATACATAGAAAATATCAATCAATAATAAAGAATAATTTATTTTGTATGATCACAAAGAATATGCATATTTATTAAAAATTAATTTTATTAATAGAATATTTAAAAGCAAATAAATTATTATTTAATTTGATGCATCCTCAATTTTAATTAATAGTGTCAATAAAATTTTTCTCTTCAAGAGAAAAAATTTAAATATATTTATATATTTAATCTGATGCTGTGATATTTGCAAAAAATAATTGATAGCTGGTACTGATGCTGTGATATTCGCAAAAAATAATTGATAGCTTTTATCTAAACAGAAATATTGATTTTTCCATAATACTGTAGTATCATTAATATTTATGGATATTGTACAAAATACTCCGTAATTTCTCTCTCTTTCTCTCTCTCTCTCTCTCTTTCTATCTTTCTCTTTCTCTGCCTCTCTGTCTCTCTGAAATTGAGTACCGATTCTCGATTTATCAGAGTGATTCCCTCGAGGGAATTTATGGATGCTCTGCTTGTGTTATCTCCAAGATAACCGATTTTTGCGGACTGAATGATGGATTCTGATGCGAGTGTTCGAACCACACATAACGACGATTCGCCGTTTGATTGGCGATCGAATTATGGCAATATCAAACTATGAAAATCACATATTCGTTAAATATTGCACATATCATAATATATCTCTTTATTTTAACAGAAATGCAATTATAATAGTATAGAAAAATTGGAAAACTAAAAACAACGTATATCAAAGAAATAAAGTCAAATTACATAAAAAAAGACAAATATTTGTCTCGAATTTATTGAAAAATCTGTATATAATAGTTCCATTATTATCCGAAAAATTCTTTTTCTTGTGATGGTCCGCAATTGCCTTGTCTCATATTTTGCATTAGCAGGGACGTATTATTGACGTATCGCAGTAGCGAAACCGGTTTCTTGTCCGTTCTTGGTCGGGTCGTAGGCAAAATTATTCTCGTCATTAAACCGACGTCCTGACACCCTGGAGATGAGGGTTCGTCGGTTTTATGGACACTTGCATTTTACTGGTTTAATCTCTCTCCCGCGAAGTTAAGTACGTGCCTCCGCATCCCTCGAATATGCGACCACCGGGTCGTCCGGCTTTTTCTCGACTCTATCGTCGTTTTCCCGGAGAGTTTCGGGGTGTCGCGGTTTTGAAGTACTATTTTCTCTCCCCCTTTATCGACATGCTAAATGTGTTTAATTTCTTACTTGTCAGGACCATCTTTTTGTTTAATGCTTTTGCTCTTTTTACGAGATTTATTTGTAAAGTACACCTCAATGAATTTAGTTTTTAGATTTTTGCGAAAAATATATCTCATGATGTAAAATATGTACACTACTCTCGAAATGTTTCCAGACATTGCCATTTCTCGTTATTTTAAATATATTTAAGTAATGAGCAGATTATACATATACAGGTATTTGATTATATTTTAAAAACAATGATTTGCGAATTACGATTATATTTGTTCTACAGTACGATAAAATTGTCTTTGATATAGTTTACAATCAATACTGCGGTATAAGTTCAAATTATAAGTTCAATGGTTTAAAGCTTCAAATGTAAAAATTTCGCTAACATATCCAGAAGCTTTTCGATAGTGTATTTTTTTAGTGCAATTAATAATGAGATAATATTGATACTTAAAGTAACTAAATTTGCTAGATTTCTATATCTTTAACAATAAATTAAATATAATAATTTTTGACAGTTTTTATGATGATTGATTTTCTATGTATTATAATTTGAGAAAAAAAGATTTAATTATTCTTATAAAATTATGAAGATATTGCGTAATCTTTACGCATTAAATTATTAGATCCGAACGTTGTCTTAATACTTGTCAAGCTCTTTAATTCTTCCTTATTGTGTCATATGGGCTCTGTTTTGAAAGGACAGTGACGCCATTCTCGGTGACACCGCGACGCGATTTACCTTGATGTACCGCGTCATATCATATCAGGTAGCTTTTCCGTGTTGCATCCTATGCAGCCAGGTGTATCATAAAACTACCTCGAAACAACTCCGACTCGCCGCGCGGATGCTTTTATGGTAGTCGAGCGCGCGATACCAGATACGAGCAATCTCCGTGAGTAACGCGACAGAGGGGGATGGGATGTTGGGAAGCTTCATCGTCACTCAGAACTTTTCGGTATGTCCGCATCTGCAAGGAAGCACGACGCCCTTGATGCGAAACGGATAAACCAACGAGTTTGCGAAATGCGAATAATATGGAAAAGCGAAAGTGCAGCACTAAAAACAATTCTGTAGGCGCGCTAAAAAGTGTTGACATACATTGATTAAATTCTTTATCTTTTAAATTTTAACTAAAATCGCTTATGCTATAAAGACCTTATAATTATTAAATTATTAAAACGTCTAAATTGTAGTTCGTTCCACTAATAGAAATAGCCATTCAGAAATAGTTATAGCTTCAATAGATGTAGATAACAGGAGAATGTATGTCGGAATTAATTACAGGCATGTTTGATACAGAAGTGAAATGAATATTTGAAATACCAGTTAGGAGACAGATTAATTCATAGAGAGTTACAAATGAATTTGCGACGTTTAATTCACAACACGGCGAAGAATTCCGCATAGCGGCAAGCCCGGAATCTCTTTCATGATGCATAGAAGAGGCGCTTTTTTCTCGCCACTTTACGGCATCCGACGTGGGTCGGAAAGAAGGCCCCCTCGGGCTCTTGGTATAATGTCCGCCAACAGTTAGAAGAATAGGCAACGCACTTGTGGCAGGCCGAGTGCTATTGTCCTAAAAGCAGCGTCCGCGCTTCAAACCGCACGCGAGTTCTCTCCCTTCGTTGCGCGTTCTTTCGCAATTTTCTCGCGAGGGGTTGGACGGGCAGAAAGCTGCGAAATCTTGAAACCGAAGGAGCAATCATGAGAACATTTGAAGAGTCTCCGTGAAAACTTGCATTGAATTTTTAAGAAGCACCCTTCGCTCGCACATAATAAGAAAGTCTTGTCGAAATGAAATGGTTGCGCTTTTTCGTCGTAGAAATTACGATAGAGCAACGTCGGCTGTCTACTTGTCTCTAGAAAATAAACTTCTCTTATTGTAATTTATAACAGTATATATCGAGAAGATGACGGAATACTTAATTTTAATGCAATTTTGCGGAACCGATTTTTTAATTACATTAGGTTCAATTGAGATTCTAACTTTAACTAATTTTGGAAAAGAATGTCATTAAAAATATGATATCAATTTTTTAACTTATCATTATAAGAGTTAACTAGAGAAAATGTACAATTATGTTTTGGATATTAAATTTTTGTTTAGTTTTAACTCAGAATAAAAAAGATAAATTAAATGTGTCTAGATAAAATATAGTATACGGTATACATGACAGTGCGAAACAGAATTATGACAGTTTTTACAAACAAATGAGGCACATAGAGGAAAAGCTGCGTATTTTAGTTTTGCAGGTAGCAAATAGTTTTACGAATGTGTTCCTTTGACATAATTTTGAGAAGTATGTAGACACTAATTTTCCAACTTCAATCTTTAGCTTGGAATCTTTGAAAAAATAGCTTTTAAATGACACATTGAACTAAATTTGATATCCGTTTGTATCTGACGTGTAAAGTTATACTATATACTAGTTGGTGGTATTCCATAACCACAATTTTTTTCCCTCTTTAGTTCTTTTTTGAATTACGTTCTATGTACGTATAATATGTATATCCGAAGAACTTTTACCTATATAATTGGTATCACGTTATGGTTAACAAACTTGATCAAAAATAATTATGTTTACATGAAAATCTAAGTTGCTTCAATAAAACGAAGTAATACTTTGTTATCTTCTCCTTTTTTTTAATTAATAAACAAGACAATAATATTGAAATGTAATGAACTCGAAACGTTTTATATTAATCACTGACTACATTCATTACTAATGAATAAAAGTACATCATGATTCATTGCCGAAGGGCCTGCTTGCTGCATAAACAACGATGGACATTATTTGCATCGCTTCTTTCCGTCCGCGACCCGTTCAAATCCGGTTATTAAAAGCCGCGGCGGACTGCATAATACGCAACGAAGATGCGTAATACGCTAACGATCCGTTAAGTTCATCGGCTAATTAGATCGGACACTCACCTGAACTTGCGCCTAACGCGAACGGATGCGAATGACATCTAAGCAACTTCCAGACAAAAAGTGCATTGAGTTTTTTCCGATCACCGATCAAATTTATGCGCAACCGCGATCGATTGTGTGATGATCCTTGCGTTTCGAAACGTTCATGCATGTACCCGTGCATGTATAAAGCGTGGAGGAAGACCTTTTGATGAAAGGTTCAAATCTTTGTTCATATATAAATTTTTTTTAGATTTTTATATCAAGGCTATGTCATGCTAATTTAATTTTAGTTTATATTTGAAATTTTCAATTCTTCTGTTTCTATTTATTCATAATTATTAGATATACACATACAAATTTTTATACAAAGTATTAATTTTTGATGATACTTATTATATAAAAAATGATTATAAATATTTCATTTTACATTTATATATCTATAAAAAATGATTCATTTTATCACACACTTCTAAGATTTTAAAAGAAAATTAAATAAATAAATAAATAAAGTTACTCTTTTGAAACGAATTAATTTAATTTCTTTCTTACTTATTAAAGTCACAAAAAATTCATAATCTGCTGAAACGAAAATTTCATTTTTTTCCTGCTACACACAAATTTGGAAAGAATTATAATTTTGCTACTTGCAAATTTTTTGAGAGTGTGGCAAGTAATACACAAATTGCCAGATGAATTTGAATATTAAAGAGCTGAGCTGTGTGTATTTAATGGGTTATTAATAAAATTTAAATGTAAAGAATAGGATATTTTTGACGTACATTTATTTCATGGTTATATTAAAATTAAATATTTTCTGATGGCAACGAGCTGACCAGCACGTGGCTTTGATATGATTGATGATGTTTGTTTTTGTCGCAACAACGCGTCTCTGTATACACAAGACCATTTGTGTTATCATTCGCGTGGTGTCAATTGAGTAGACAGGTAGTGGCTCGTGCCGTTCCATACGATACGTCGCGTTACTGTCGCTCGAAACTCGATCTTGACAAGTGCGAGGACTGAGTGCAAGGAAAAAACGCGATTACTTCCCATGAATTATTGTAGATACTAACTCGAGTTATTGATTATCTCCCGTGATTCACGATGTGTAAACATATCAAGACGATAGACTTTTATGAATGTATTGGTGTACCCGATTAATTCGAGATACACAGAAATTAATATAAATCGTTTATAAGTATTATATATTATATATTAAAAATTAATATATCGTGGAACACTAGGATTATTAATCGCAACTCGTGCACAATTTAATAAGAAATCAAGTTTTAATTAACGTATCAATATATCTCATAATTTGCAACTCGCAATTTGTCATTACATTTTCGACGATGATTCGCAATCTTCTCCGTTAATAGCTCACAATAATGTTTTTTAACTTCCTTTGTCCTGATTGAAGTGCTAGTACATATCACATAAAAATTCCTTTAAGTTGCGTTTCGTAAAGCGCATCATTTTACCCTTGTTGTGCACCAAATGTTAAATTAAGATAAAATGATAAATTATATGTATCATTTCTGAATTCTTAAATTATTGATTTAAATCGGAAAAAATCCAAACTCTTTACAAGATAAATGTTGATCATCGTTGAAGAAATAATTATCGCTCATAAATATCATGACACAGTAATTTACTTTTCTTTTCTACTTTGACATTTATCATGTACACATCGCGAGAAATATTGATATATACAATAAATAGCTGTCAGTCTCGATAGACTTACAATTGTTGATCGTGAGAACATCATGTAATTAGAATATATAGTTGTTATGATGATTAGTACTCAAACACAATTAACTGTATATTTGTGAGTGAGCGTTCAGAGAAAAAAAAAACCTGCGGAACAGGCATTGAGTAACCATAGGATATGAATAATTTATCTATAATTTTAAATGTCATTGATTAATTGATCGAGACTATAATTATTTTACGTGTGCGTTACAATTATTTTTTATAATGATCGATGTTGAATGTGTTGAAATTTTAATGTCTTCGTGTTTTATAGACCATAACAAGTAGCTATATTTAAACTCTCGTCACTGTGGTGGATATATATCTATATTAAAGAATTAAGAAGATTAGATGAATATATTTCATATATAAATATATCTTCATGTACCGATTGTCTTAAATTTCTTTCGAAATGGAACAAATTAATATATTTAACTAGTGAACGTATACACGCGTGTAGACAGTTTATTGATTTATTGTACATGTAAGATGCATTATTTATTGGTACAATTAGACGTCTTATAGCTCGGATTAATTAATTTAAATGATTAAATTTAGATTAAAATGCTAATTGCGATGCATTGATCTGAAATTTATATAATAATTTTACAGGTGTAAATAAATATTTAATAAATGGCAGAAAATGAATTTTTTTAAGTTAATATTGTCAGTGATAACCGTTTCAAAACAGAATTGTGATCAATCGAATCGACAGTATTATCTTCTATTTTCTTATTATTTTCGATAGGTGTGAGTCATTATCGTGCAGCCAAGTATGTTGATTCGATGATTAGATATTCGATGAGACAGAAAACGGCAATTAGTTCATACAGTATCGTAACCAGTGACATATAATTCTTTTTTAAAGCCGATCGATAAATCTCTCTCACTGAAACGTCTATACTGATTTGGCTTCGTTTAATGTGTACCGATCGGCAGCACTCTCTGCACAAAGCGCGATAGAAGTTATTCAGGGTGGAATTTATTTATCACGGTGGGACGAACGTTTGTAAAGCCGACATTATCCTTTCCATCGTGGTGGTTTTCACAGAGGGATACCCGCTTACTTTCTAAATTTTTCCGATGATACAGGTAAGCGAAGTGTTCACATGTCCCACGTGCGTGGCGGCATCGGCGTTTGATATCGGAATATAGAACGTATGAAGAGAAATTAATCGGTTCTAGTACATGTTTCATGGTTTGCGTTATTGATTTCATTTTAAATTGAATTCTATTTGTGTCTTCAATGAATTAATTTTACCGCTTGGTAATTGATTTAATATATTAATTTTTACTCTATAATGTTAACTATGGGAATGAATACTCTTCTCTAATATATTTTCTATTATTGTAGCAAACTAGTTTATAATTTTCTTTTTAAATAATAATTTCGTTAAATGATAATAGAAATATAATAATAATAATAATAATTTATTTTATAATATCTTTTTTATATTTTCTTCAATATTCAAATAATTTTTTCTTCAAATTTTTCACTTAGAGAAAAAATTTCTATTTCTATACTTTTCGACTATTTATAGGGTTGACGTATAAAAACTGTCCGACGAGAAAATATAAGTATAGGATATAAAATCCTTTTACATTAAGGCTTCAATTAATCTCAATTAATGCGTATATACCTACGTGTGCACGTTCGTAGCACTTTCTTCGTGTAGGCATTCACACGATCGCGCGCGCGCGCGCCGATCATTATTTCGTTTTTTAATTAGTCGGAACGAAGAAAGCTCGCGCGCTTAACATTCGAATGAACTACTTCTGTGCACCGGCCGATAATTAAGATTGATGGCGAATACGAATGCGTAATTGCGCCGGACGCGGCGTTTTTTTTCGCGCGGTGCGCGCGTACTTCATCAATCACCAGGCATTTTTTGAGCTCTGGGCCGCGCCGCGCTACGCCGCGTCGTTGCAGCACATTCCGCGCGCGCCTCGCTCGTTCTGCTTCGCTATATCGAGGCAAAGTAATTGGCAGAGAAGTGTCGATGCTGCCTACCGTCGAAAAAAATATCGGTCTCCTTCATCAATGGTGTTCGCCATTGGTTTAGAGAAATTGCGGTTTTTAATGAATGCTCCTAGGATTTTTCAGTTTAAATGTACCTGTTGCGCTTTAAATCAAGATTTACGAAATGTCATAAATTAGTTCAGGGAAGGGTGCTTATTGCTCTCGATAACTATCGGCGTTAGGAGTATTAATATTTTTTTTAATAGAACATTAACCTATCGATAAAATGATAATTTGATAATTTGAATAAGGTTATTTAATGTAAATTCTATGGCAATGTTTCTTCAGAATATGAGTTATTTATTATAGAAGAAATTGTAATGTGCAATAATTATTTTTGAACTCTAAGTACAAGACAAAGGTGTTGAAGCATCTGAGTAGTCGAAGCGAGATCACGATACCGCGATAGCATTGTAGCATTCTTGGGTGCATTCGCCGTGGCAAGGAAGAAGTGGAGTCGCCAGATGCGAAGTTATTGTGCATATGCGAGGGCGTGCAACCAAGCCGCCGTTTATTGTGTGCGCGCAACATGCGTCCGATGCAAATGGGACTTCTTTCGCCAGGTAGGATCGCAGGTGCGCGATGGAACGCCTCGCGAATTTGCACCGTTGTAATGACCGCGTTAACGATTGCGTTCCTTGACTGATGATCATTCGCAAACTCGCTTTCCCTGGGTTCTTTCGTAATTCGTGACGACAATTTTCGAAGTCTGACGAATAAATATTTTTATGAGGAGAATAGGCTAATGAGAGATTGAACTTTATCTTATTGAAAGTGTTTAAAAAGACACTATGATGAGGTATTTTGTATTGGTTATTTTTGTACGGAAAGGAGAGTTTTACTGAAGTATCTAAAAATTTAATACATACAGATTTAAAAATAATTATGTTTGACAATCGATATAATTGTTATGTAGGATGTTCAAACTGATTGCTATAGAAAATTTAGTGAAAATTTTTTACAGTACCTATTACTCATCATGCTTAAGTTTTCTATATAATTATATTAATAGTCTAACAAAATTATTTTCAGATTTGTATCTACCTAAATTTTTAAATAGATAGATTTTGCAATAATATAAGTTAATATATAAATTATATAAATTTATGTATTTACTTATTTTTATTTACACAAATAATGACTTAATTTTTATAAATTTATGCGACATAAAAATATTTTATAAATCAAGACAATTTTTCACTGTTGCCTAAGCTACTTTACGATTAGAAACTTAGTTTGTGTTTATGAAGTTAGAACGGCATTTTATTAATTTTCAAAAAATAATTTTTTTGGCACTTTCCATTATTCTACTGTTCTTTCAAAAATAACAAAATGTTCTGCATTTTTAACATAAAAAAATCAAAAATAAAGAAATGCCGTACTAACTTCACAGATACATTTAACTTTTTATAGGAATATAAAAATTTCCAAATTATTGCTACATTTCTACGACGTGCTTATGTCCGATTAAAAATAGTTGGAATCTATACATTGATTGCTCTTACATAAAAGCACATATAGCTTTTCACTAAAATTTCAAACAATGGAAAAAAGCCTCTGAGAGAGTTTAATGGAAATCAGCAGTGGTATTGTTTGCAGACGCGCGACGTCGTGGGAGAACTCATAAACGCCAGCACGCACGTCGAAGATAAACATTACCTACCGGCGATGCCGAGCCGGAAATTGTGCCGGGAAAAATATGCAATAAATTCGTTTTGCCCATGATAGCAAATCATGCAGGCGGTAGCCAATCACGAACGGTTAAGCGCCGCGGCCGTATTATATTTTGTGTTGCCGACGAAAATAAATCGTAACCGTGAGTTTACAATGTAGTACATCATAATGTGCCGTGGCATCGTTGTACGCCCGAGTGAATTTTACATGAACCTTCTGGAATGGAAGAAAATTTGTAGCATTTTTCGAATAAGAATTTTTAGATGATAAATATCTATTGCCGATCAATAAATGTTAGAAAATATAAATTATAACATTATGATACGAGCAGGTAAATTTTAACACTTGTGCTAATTATCAAATGTACTATATTTCATTTGAAATTATCTTCAGAAATATTTGTTAATATAAATATACCTAGATATTGAAATTAATAAACACACAAAATTAGTAAATATAAAGTAACACTGAGAAAAAGGTATCCTAAATTTCAATCAATATTTATTTGAATAATACCAACTAAATATTTATTAAATATAAAAATATATTTATTTGATATAAAAAATATTAATTTGACAAAAAAATTCGATTCACAATTTTTATTATTACATTTATTTACTTTTTTTTGAAACATGTAATTATACACTGAGAAAAAAATTAGCCTAAATTTAAATAAAGTGTATAATTACATATGTTTCAAAAAGAAAGTAAAAAAATATAACAATAAAAATTGTGAATCGAACTTTTTTATACAGATAATATTGAAATCAGTAAAATTGCAAATTTAAACAGTAAACGTAAAAATCGATGATTTGAACAACTTTATTAAATTATGATTTGATCTATTTTATAAGTGAAACAGAATGAAACTATCGAAACCATCGGATTTGACAGCGCTCATTTCGCAGACGATACGAGGCGATAGAGAGCTTTGGTTTTGGCAGTTTTACGGACAAATCGAAACGATTTAATCGCGAGATAAATATTGCTCGTTCGTCAAACACGCTCATCGTTATAACTCACTGCGCCTGCAACGAGCCCGAAATTAATGTCAGGCTCATTGAGCAACTTAATACCTGCAAATCAGGCCGGCGTTGACGTTTATTCGTCGACGAATGTTCGCGGTGGCCACCTGCCGCCCGTGTTTATTCGCTGGTTAATAAAATGACACTCGTAGTCCGGCGAGCCATGAAGAATCTGTTCAAATAAATGCGTGCAAAACGAGAGGTTAATTCCACCTCTTTCGAAAAATTTAACATGCGATGCGCGTATAAACTATTAACATATACAAATCGCCCAATATAGTAGCATATATATATATATTCTTTCATTACTAAATATTAGGACTGAGTATGTATCTGAGCATGTATGTGAAATACTTTTATTTAAAATATAGTTTTTACAAAATATAGTTTTTACAATATAAGTGTATTTTGTATTTTGTATTTCAGCGGAGCACATGAAAGTATCACGCATTTAAAATCGAAAGATTGAAAATTTTATGCATTTTTATATTTTATGTATTTTATATCTTATTTCTTATTTGTTTATATATTTTGTAATTCAAATAATATGATTGAGTGTTAATTTTAGTATTTGAAATATAAAATAGAAAATATTTTTATGTGCTCCGCTGAAATATAAATTACAAAATACAATTGTCTTACAAATGCTGTTTTTTAAATAAAAGTATTTCAAATACCTAGTCTTGAATGTTACGTATGGACTTAAAGTTTTTTTATATGTGAAAAATACTAATATAGTGACTAAAAGTAAAGTAAAAGAAAGAAGAATAATTTTTAAAGGATGCACGGAAAAAAAGATAATTGTAATAACTAAATTCCAGTCGTAACATATGGATACCTAACGTTGTATCTGCGAGGTCTAATTTCTATTAGCTGTGAAGCCTAAATATTATCATTGTAACAGACAAGCATTTTGTCGATCATTGCAGCAAATGTTTTCTAGCAGACAATTTTCTTTTACACTGACATATCCAATAATTATGACAATGACTAACTTCATGCTGCTAAATAAATTGATCTGTAACATACATTATACTTTGCTATCACATTCTTATATTAGCCAGAGTAATAAATCCTTTGTATTAGCAAATTTCATAGCTATAATGGTTAATGCAATGTCAGCTAATCAGAATTAGCTGTAGCCAACATTTTTTTTCGTGTGGGAGTATAACTGGTAGTGATTTTGTAAAGATGTGATTAAGGATTTTATTCTCTCTAATGTATCAATTTTTCCTTAAGTACAGCGTTATTATGATAATTTTCGATTTTCATGAAGAAAAATACATAAGAAAAATGTAGAAATAAAACGCTCTCCGAACGAGTCGCGGAAAAATGAAAATTGCATCTTTTAAACTACACGCAGTTCATTATTATTATCATCATTATTATTTCAACGTGAATACAAACTTACGGGTTAATTCTGAGCAGAATCGTAAGGCTCGTAACTTGTTCTCGTAAAACTTGTAAGAATTTATGACTGATATTAATTCTAATGCGTATGTACCATAAGACGTACGATCATTCATAAATACCTACGATTTCTCGTAAATCTTACGACTAGCAAGAAGCTGTCTGTAAAGATATTGCATAAAGTTATAAGCACTTGTAATTTCTTACAAGTTTTACGAGAACATATAATAAGCTCTACGATTTTGCTTGGAATTGACTCGTTAATTTTCAGAAAGAATTTGGATATCAATTTATAATTGATATATAATGATATAAATTGTAATAATCAAATAAAACATTTATTTTATATTAAATTTCAAATTAATAATTGCAGAAAAAAATTTATTTCTGAATGAAAAATTAATCAGTGCAGCATGCAACGAGGAAATTAATATTTCACTTACTCTCCTTTCGATTCACTCCAAATTCCACGTAATCTCACTGGTCCGAGCTTTAGTATGTAAATCTATCGGTGCAACAATTGGTTCGTTTGAGGGTTATTATCGATCGGTATATTTCGATAAATCAATTACAGTCATGACAATAGTGCTTATTTATTAATGGTGGAAATAAATTGACTCAATATCACACAGTGACGAGAAACTGCTCCTTTTGAGACGAGGCATATAAAATGGATTCAAGATTGCATTAGCAGGATTGATTGTAGCAAAAATAAATGTAAAATTATCGTTTATAATTATTATAATATTTATTCAACTGATATAATTATTATAATACGAATATAATTATTATAATATATATTCAATTTATTATAATATTTATTATATTTCAAATAGGAAAATCTAAGAAATGTATGAGAAATGTAAGACAAACGGTATTTTGAAAATTAATTTTACTCATCTCTGTGAAATTAGATGTGATTACAGATTCTTCAGTACAAAGAATTGATATTTTTTTCGAAACGAAAAACGTGAAAAGTCATAAGATTCTCACACCATATATATGCATCATCGATATCAATATTTATACATATATTTTTATCCACCACACTATTCAATTAATCTAAATAAATAAAAATATGAACGCACTATTAATAATTTTTCTTTTGTTAAGAAACTAACAGCAAAAACGAAAAAGATGATTGAAACCATTTCAAAGATTTTATTGTTAGTCGTGCAGTCGATTTCCGAAATTCGCGGACGTTGAAGTTACGATCGAGCATTGAGATCAAGGCAGTCGAAGGGAATAGAAGACATTGAAAGAGGGAAAATAAATAAATTTAAAGACACGACAGTCTCTGTGGGAGATACCGACAGCCATTCCCGCGGGCGGAAAGTGCAAGGTGGCGGGGAAGTTGCTATCAAAGCAAAAGGCGATGACGGCAGTTCGCACCGTAGACTTGGCGACTTCCTTCGTCGCGACTGTACTCCGAGCTTTGTTTCCTCTCGCTTTTCTCGGGTATTCACTCGGGCGCAGGAGACGTACGCATTTTCACCACTCCGCGATACCTTTTCGTTGATTTTCCTGCGTGAGAGATGTACGAAAATGTAGCCGATGCGCCACCGAGATGCATCGACAAGTAGGCGTCGCGTTGCGGGAATTGTGAGAGAAGCGAATATTATGCTTGCGAGAGAAGTATATGCAGAGGAGAGAAGAATAGAAGCCATCGAGCGGAATTTTCGAAAATTCTAGCAAGAAAAGATTTTCGCGATCGCGCTTCTTTTGACAATCGTATAGAATGATCTGGGAGTACCACCATTATTTTTACCAGCGAATTTTTTGATTAATCAAACATAAAATATTTCTTAATCTTTAGAGGACAATATTTTTTAAATCTTACTTTGAGTACGATTTGTTATTCATTATTTTATTATATTTCTTGTTTAAAATATGATTGTTTCAGCGCCATTATATTATATATAGCAGCATTCCCGTTTTGTAAAATTTAATCTTAATAATCTTAATCCAAATATATGTATATGTATATAATTCTTCGTCGTATATTATATTTATAGAATTGTTTAATTTACAGCAATATATGCGTAAGAAGTAAGACTATTAATTCGTGTACAAAATAAAAAGAGTGTTAAATTGAGTAATTTAATCAAAAGTAAATTAAAATGTAAAAAATATTGTACGCATGTATCTGTAATATACATATAGCGGGAAAAATAGGAATACGTTGTATAAACATTATAGTAGTTAAAAGCAATATCGTAAGATTATAAAGGCAAAAAAATTTCTATTTCACATTTCATGGTAGACAGATAAATACATCAGAGTAGTACGCTTTTAGTGTATTTTTTGGCGTGACATTATCTTCGTCGCACTCCCAGTATTCGATTCAAGTTCTTTTTCTGTGTCTTTTTTTCATTTTTCATCGGCGACTGTCGTTGGCGAGGAGTCGATTTCTGGCACAGCGATCTCGGCAAAGAATCATGCCAAGCTACAGCCTCTGAGGAATCGATTGTTAGCTTTCATCTTTTTCTTCTGCATCTTTTGCTATTTCTTTTCTCTTTTTTCTTTTTTATATATCTTACATGTACTTTGATAAACATTAATCTGTATAATTTATTGTCATTTTATTAAAATAATACCGCTTTTATCTCTTTTTTTTTTGTAAAACATGTCTGGTTAATCATTATGTTAGAATATTATTGCCTATATATACAATATTATTTTTAAAGAATTAAAAGGCTAATATAAATTTTAACATAAGATTTATATTATTTTATAATATTTAAAAAAAGTAACCAGTTATTTATTGAAAGAAATAAATATACAAAAGTGCAATACTTTACATCAACGCATTAGTTAACATATTATATATATATATATTTTTTTTTTCAATATTTATGTAATAGTATATTGAGACTGATAATAAATATCATCTCGTAACTTAGTGATTTAGAGTAACGTACGAAATATGGAGAGGTATCACGAATTTCTAATTAATATATGCAGAATAGAATAGAGTTACACGACTAATGAATATACCGCGAGTATCGCGACAGAGGATTCGTGACGTTTATCTATTCACCTCGAAATATCCATCAGCTAGTCTGTTGGTATTAATTAACTGTCAGTTAGTACTGAACAGCTGCCGAAGAATTGAAAGATAGCATAGCGTATAATATATGTTGATGATTGATATGATAGAGAATGTAGACATTTGAGACTGCAAAAATGATTAATAATCCAATTAAAGCTATTAATGAAATTACTAGTAATCCATACTTATCAATATCTTTTTATTTTCTTTTAAGTGTAACTTAAATAACGATGAAATTATGTGAAACCGTTTCATCAGTTTTCTTATAATATAACAAGAAAAAAATGCAACTATAAGGAATATATTTTTTGATAATAACGTATATTTAGTAAAATAATTTTTTTGTTAATTTATTTGTAAATCAGTTTTATTTTCTTTAATATTGCAATTATTTAATTAATATGAAAACGTAATTACATAATAATTTCAATTAATTTTTCCAAAATAGTGTAAGATAATTTTGTTTAAATTTTCTTTGCTTACGTGTGACTATCGATTTACGACGATGTCGGTTTTATTTGCGATGGATTGCAAAGCGTCTTGAGGAAAATAATACATATCACGATCGCACATTAATCGCCGTAACGCGTTACATATGAATCTTTCCGTTCGGACGCGGTAGGGGTGAGAGGTGATTTAATAAGGCCATATTTCGCATTGATTTATAAATACACCCTACGAGATTCCATGCAACTCGTGTTATTCAGCTAATTGCTTCACAATACTGAAATAATTGCTATATATTTAGTTATATGTATATATAAATAGATGCCGCTGGGACAATGCACAAACTACATCTTACAAAACTATACACATAATCGATATCGTGTATATTTAGTACGTTATTGGCATAACATTGTCTATTAATTTTTAATTTTTAAAGGTAAAAACATATTTTTAATTTGTAATTCGCAGTAATTTTCACGATATAATATGATTATAATATGATAAACATTAATATATTACTTCATTATTTTAATATTAATTTAAAGCGAATTATAATTACATAATTATTATAGAATCACAACAAAAATAGTTTTCTGAATACAAAAAAAAAAAGTAAAATGTCTATGTAGGATTCCGCGATTGTTAGTGCGTAAATAATATATTTATAAGACAGTAATTCGTAAATAGTTGGAATGTACTTACTAACTAAGTTAACTGCAACTGTTTCAACTCTAGATTTAAGTTTTCTTCAGTATGAAAGTCAAGTACAAATTAGCCTTGGGCATTTTATTTATACTTAAAATAGAGTTTATTTTAAGTACGATATCACAAAACGTACAATTTTCAGTGTCTTTATAAATATATTATTTAATATACATTTTGTGTAAAAAAAAATTCTATACGATAAGATATTTAAATTTGCACGGAGCGACAAAAAGTAAGATTAGGATTTCAAAATTAAGAAGTGAATCTGTTTAGCTATGTACATAAGAGTTATTTCGACTTTCGGAATGCAAAGGACTTGCGTTCTTCGTTTCCTCAGCTGTAAATAACCATCAGGGCCGTTCATGACACGTGAAAAATCCGACGGTCCGGTTTCCTCGGCGCGGTTTGGCGCCGCGCGCGCTCGTTCCCCAGATTTATCGATTACAAATTGCACGGCTATCAATCGCCTAATGATACTCTCATGAACGCGCGCGCGCCGGCTGCTCGCGAGATGTATTTATGAATCGATGCGAAATATAGCCTTATTAAATCACCTCTCGCCCCCGCCGAGGCCAGAAAGATTCATACGTAACGCGTCGCGTTTAACGGCGATTAATGCGGTTATCTGCGATGAGAGCGTTATTTCCCAACGGTCGTGAGCGAAATGTTTCGCCATTGCCGCGCCATTATAAGACCACGATTATAATATCGATATGCTATTAAGTGAAAAAGGACCCATTTACTCCTTGACGTGTTTAGACACGCATTCACGTTGATCGCCGTTAATATTAAATCTTGCATCGTTCAGTGAATGATCGTTATTTTTCTCCCGGTATATCATCAGTGCACTCGCACGAAACGAAGTAAACTTGACATCGCCTGAATAATAACGCATGCAAATTTTGCGAGAGCCGAGTATGTGTTCGTTCTCTCTTAAACAAAGGCGACTTCACGTTAATATCGGACGCACGGTGACGACATTTATGCAGCGTCGTCGACTTCGAGAGGCGGACGACATGCAAAAGTTATGCAACCGCGGTAACGCAACGCGCTATACCACCGGCTTGATTTAACGATGAATACTTTATTACGAAGGACAGAGCCGTGTGTGTGCGTAGCAAAGACAATTTATCGACGGTGAAGGGACCGGATGAAAAGCACACACGACGTTCTTCCGTACGTCGTCGCAGGTACGTTACACGTTCTCGCTTTTATATCGCGCATTCGAGAAACTCGGAAGCAACCAAGTCGACTCGAAACGACAATTGAAAGTCCGATTTACGAATTTATTCTGCGGCAAACGTGGTTACCGCGGAAGACATCGCGCGTTTGTTTTTCTTGTGCGTGCATAATGCACTAGTCATGGATTGATGCGCGGCTCCTACGCGACGCGACGCCGCGATTTGCATTACGTCGAGAGAGCCTGCGGACTGTGAGTCTTCTCCTGTGATCGAAAGCCACGTGAAAGTACATAAGTATGGCAAAATTAACCCGGTACTTTTTCTGAATTAATGAATCATACACAGTAAAAAACATTTCGTGCTTTGTTACAACTAGTTGTTGTTAAAATTTTCATTTAAATTTTTAATATAGTGGCATGTTAATTTAGCTTAATGTGGTTGTATTATTTGAACACTTAAATTGGTATTTAATATTTCTTAATATTAAAATAACGTAATTTATGAATAAGTGAACAAATAAAAGTAATGTATTTTAAAACTTAAATTCTAAAAATTAATAAAATACACATACTAACTTAATAAATTATAAATGTTTTTGAAAAAAATGTTTCCACAATTTTCTTACAAATTGTGTCAATGTTATATTTTTTATGTTTATTTTTTACGTAATATTTGTGTTACTTTCTAACATATTTATTTTGCATATATTTTAAATGAAAAAAGGATATTTTCTATAAATTGCTTGAAATTAAACAAATTAAAATGTTACAATTAAATCTTGTATCTTTCGATTTCATAGTAAGATGAATACCTTTCATAAAAGACCTTCCAGCAACTTAATTCTTATGTTAATTTCTGTTAAAGTCAGCAAACCGTTCACACTTGCCGATGCATCAGCCCTTGCGATTCGTCGCGTTCCTTGCACTTGTCTCCCTCGCGGCTCAATTATGCCCGCATGCCGGACAATATGTAAGTTCGTTTATCTTTATGGATAATCGCGTGCAATAAAGTGCGCGGAGGCACGACGTTATATGGTAATTATGAGGCGGAACGTTTATAAAATGCTAGCGCTATAAAGTGATCGCACGATGCACCAGCCATATTGCGCTCCGTGAAAGCATGAGTGATACCTTGGTATAATAGATATTGACGTACTGAATATATTCCCGGAAATATCTCGCTCAATTACTCGCTCGGTTTTATCGTTTGGGATACGCCGAGCGACCATTGATACTGTTTGCTTGAATTTCGTATGCAGAGAATATTCATGAGAACAATAATTAATTTGCTTCGCCAACGAGAATATGCATTGCATATGCAACAATGTTAGTGTGGACAGAAAGATAGAAAAATAAAGTTTCAAGATATAATTCATTTTTAGGTAATATTTATTTATTTTTGAAGCACTCTTTGCTTTAGTTGTGATTTTTTTATTTTTATTGAAAATAAATTTAAGAATATATTTTATATTATGTGTGTGTGCGTGTGCATGTATGTGTGTGTGCGCGCGTGTGTGGGAATTAATACAAAATTTACCAACGAATTTGAACCGACCAAAATGTATCAGTGTCTCAGTACGACAATAATCAATGTCATTCTCTAACTATTCCAAACTACAAGCCCTTTCTGTGCTGAAATTGCGAAATTAGCACGCGGCCCGCGGTAGATATTCATTACATTAATAACATCGCGTGTGATTGCATTGTCGTAAATTATTATTAACTATTCGCGATCGGCCGGCCTGGTGATAAACATTTCCATATGTCCGCCCGGAATAACGTATCGCTCTATTACTAGCGACCGGTATATTTGTAGTCGCGGCGCAATTATTGCCCGCGATAAATTGCTCGCTCGCGCAATAATAGCGACGTAAGGAGTGCGTGCTGCTACGTTTTGATACGCCGACACGCGGATTACGAGGCTTAATTGCGAGCGTAATTGCGCTGGCCATTGCGCTTCTCATCCCGATTTTTCGCACGTCGCCATTCGCGCTTATTAAGACTACTAAAAATAAAATTCAAATAGACAAAAGGAATTAATATTTGTAAGAAATATATGAACGTATAAAATATTTGGATTAATTTTTACATTAGCCAAGAATTTTATTATCGTCAAAATACATTTTGATCACAGAAATTTATACTTTAAATTAATTATTGTATAGATAATTTTTGTTATCATTCATATAATCTAATGCTTTATGATTAAAATACTTGAGCATTAAATTTCAACATATGTTTTGGAAATTACTAGTAAATTTACTTCTTGTATACTATAGAATTTTTATGAGTTATACTTGTGAAGCAATTTTCTCGGATAAAATTTTAATAAATAGATCGGAATTTCGGGAATTTGATCTAAAGTTTCGTGTCTAATTCCATCAACTTCTGAGCTGCATTCCATTAATTCGTAATGTATCTTAACTGATCGTAACTGTATCTTGCGTATAGAACAGCTTTCTCGCACACATCTGATGTAATTGTACTTGGTACTATATAAATCTATTATATGAAGTAGTATCGTTTGTGATTACGTTATGTACATTGTTATTTAATATATAATACAATATTCAATTCTAAATATCTTACTCTGACATGAACATTTCTTTTGTCTCTTCTTTAATAATTCTAGATCTTTAATAATTACATATTTTTCACATAAAATTTTTTGATTAGTTTAACAGTTTGCTTATTTTTGTTAAATTGTGAATGATAAAGAAGCGTAAAATTGCATTGAAGAATTTACATTAACGATTTAGGGCTGACTCTGCGATATCACAGCAGATCCATGGCATCTTTATGCGATTCGCAGTGCTTGTCGCGAGGCTTTGTTATGTATTTATGTGCATATTCGCCTATTTGTCGAGAAATTCCAGCACTGTGTCGGCTCTAGGGTGCTCACGATTTGCTCTGAGTCTCTCTGTTACATGCACGATCCCGGCCTCTCGAAGGCTTATTTTTGTTCCCTCCATATGTATATATAACATATGCGTGTGTGCACATATATATAACACTGATACGCGTGTGTTCACTCACATGATTCTCATACGTACAGAATTCCCTATATGATGCTCTATCAGTAGATATGTTTAAGATGATTACACTTTCCTGCATCTGCAAGGATCATGTCATCCTTGAGGACGTATTTGGTCCTTTTCTCGAAAAGTTCCGAAAAGCTATAGCAAAAAATAGCACGTTTCGATAAATGCAATCTTATACACGTTTCGAATTGATGTGTATGTACATACATATATCAAAATGTACATTGAAGTATTAATAATAAAATATTTATTAATACTAGAAGCGTCGATGGACGATCCCGTAAAAACTGCTAAAGGAATTTATTTGTTAATTTTTTATTCTTATTGTTTTTTATTAGTAAAGAGTTATTTTGATATTACTTGCATCATTAGAATTATTATATTTACATATTTTCAATATTTTTTATTTTGTTCATAACTAGTAAAAAGAAAATTAATTGAAATGATTAGCAGAGCCATAATAGCACCATTAATGGTCTTAATGTTAAAACCTTATAAAATGTAATCGTAAATTAATGAACTTAATAATTGAACATAAAAATTACAATCAGTTAATTAGTCGCGTTATACCATTTTCTGATATGCTCAAAAGATTAATAGAGATATATATGTGATATTTAACAAGAGAAATGTAAAATATTACAGAAAATGAGATCTGTATTTCAGTTTCGGGAATTATTTATTGAAACCACTGCTAAATGATCTAGAGATTCGTAAGCAATGCCACAATGTTCATTCGCGCAATTGCATGCCGTGCTTTTATTTGCGGATACGCGAATCGATCTCCAGTTGGATCGCCGTATGCGGTTTAAGCCTTGACCAAGATCGACGGGAATGCCGTGGATTCGGCGCGGTATGACGATCACGTCCGTAATTAATTGTACACATAGTCGCGGCCGCACGTTTGCGATCCGTGCGCATTTGAGCGCAGCGTACGAAAAATTTGTTCCGTGAACGATTTGCATACGCGCCGCGTCTACGATTTTAATGAACTTTGTATCTCGTACATGACATATTTATGTACATACGAAAAAGTATAACGGAAAAATCCGAAAACTTTTCGAAAGAATCGCATTTTTCGTTAAAAACATATTTTTTTCTCTTTTCTTCTCAGAGAAACATTGGTCACACAGTGTCACGTTTAAAAAGATTTATAAAAGATATTGCAGGCATTATTATGAAAAATATTAATATGAAGTCTGAAACATTTCCGTACATATACATTCTGTAAATATACATTTAGATGGAAATTTTTGTTAATAATTTGCGAGTAATAAAAATGCTTGATTGCACGAATTAATCATTAGGGCGCAGGAGCGAGCCGAGATATCGAAGCATTTATAAAGCTAGTAACGCCCGATAAATCCTCGACCTTTCATTACTATAAATTCCCGGATGTCGCGGATTTTTGCATCGATCGAGTCTTCCTCGACTGGTCGGTCGGTCAAGCCGGCTGAAGCAATAAATGTTATATAGGAATATAAAAAATTTAGACTGTGCTGTATATAATCATAATTAGTGTTCTAATAGACGGATGCTTTTATTTACGTTTCACTTTTAATGTATCTTCCTCTCCGGGTAAACTAATATTATCTATATCGTATGAGATTTTCTCTCGTAATAAATTTGTCTTTCAACTTATTGTCTTTTAGATATATGATACATGCGATTAGTGAATGTATTATAATATTATAAAGGAAGTGTATCGAAAGTATGTTTTGATTATGCATTATGCATTTATCTCTATAATATGCTTTTTGGGAAAGAATTAAGAGGATAGAGGAGGAGGGGATTTATTTTTAAAATCTTACTGTTTTTCTTTATACAGTTTATTATAATTCATTGTATTTCTTGTATTTCCCGAAATACGATAGTATTTTAATGCCACTATAGTAGCTTTCTATTCTATAAAGGTTAATAGGAATTTAATTTGTTAGTTTATTTTTTGTGAGGTATGTATTAGAATATTTGAAAAATTAATTAATTTTCGTAAATTTTCTTTCTAGATGCATGTGGGAAAAAATTGCTTTAAAAATATAATTTCTGTTTTTAATAATAGCATTGATAATGGCACTTCTAATAATAGTATTTATTGTATAAAAATAAATACATTTATTTTCCTATCTTTTATTTTATATTATATCGCAAATGTTTATTCGTAAAATCTTCCTACAATTTTGATGTTATTTGTATAAAGTCGCGGTTTATAGATTGAATGTTTTATTTTGTTAAGATGTCACACGGGAATCAATAAAGTCCTTTAGAATTCCGTTCGCACTATTTGCACGGTGACGATGGAGGATGTAGGAAGAAGAAAAAGGAGTAGACAAACCATCGTGCTGATCGACTCTTTTACTCATCGTGTGCGCGCGTAAGAACCTAAGACCGTTCCTAAGGTCCCGCGAGGGCCCTAGGGTCATGGCCTTGCCCGTGGCTCATCGTGAGGACCTCAGCGGGATGCCTGTGCTTTCCTCCGTATTAATAACGCGGCCGGGCCACCGCCGGCTATACATTAAGGAAAATAATCATCGTAATCGTGCGTAATACGTTCGCCGCCAGGCGATCTCGCGTGCATTTATCCCGGTAAGAGAGACAAGCTTTCGACGCGAAAAGGGACACCAATGCGTTATTGAAACATTAACCTTTTCGGTGCCAGCATCACCAATTATGGACAGAGAGTCTTTCTTTATTCGTATATGTAATATGCTAGTGTGCATGTAATTTCAGAGTTGGTCAATATCGCTCGGATTATGACTTATTCTGAATTATTGTTTGAGTCACACATTTATCATTGTCTGCAATCTTTAAATAAAATAGAGGGAAAAGCATGTATTGTGAAATAAATTAGTTTTCGAGGAAATTATTTAGGGGGAAGATAGTTATTTTTGTGTTTATTGTTTCTATTTAATTTCTATTTTTATATTTTATACAGTTATGTTTTTATATAGTTAGAACGTTTCATTTTCACATTTTATTTGTACAGTTTTGCTTTCAGTTTTATTTTATACATTCTGTTTACAGTTACACACACACACACACACACACACACACACACACACACACAAAACAATTATTTGGTACATATCTAATAGAAAAGCATATCATAATTTTATGGAGTGCTTTTTCGTTTTTTAAAGACATAAAATGAAATAAACGTATTGATTTCTACAGAAAATTTTGGTGATAATATAGTGTTAATATAGAAAGACATCGTATAAAAGAATTGATAAAATTGATTTATGCTTATTGATTGATTTCTTGAAAATGATAAATTGCTGCTAATCAGGATCGCACAATACTCTACGCGCGAACTTCGATTGCAGGATTGATTGGTTTTAAAGTAATTTCACAATTACATCCTGTTAATATTACTCTCGTTACCTGGTTCTCGTTGATTCGCAATTAATGTAATTATTGAACTTGTTTTGAATGATCATTCGGGACATTACATATGTGTATTTGGAAAAAAGATTTTACATTAACGAGCTCGTCAGGTGATGAGATGTACATGTAATACAAGAACGTGTGGAGAATGCGATAAATTTGCGTTTTGTTTGCAACAGTAAATTACGACCGATCTTTTTGTATGCAATTCATGGAAAACTGCACATTTTCGTTTAATTTATTTTACTCCACTTTTACGTAATTTATGAGCCGTGCTAATCTTTGAATACCTAATAGAAATATTTTGTTAACAGTGACACTTATACGCTCCGTTGTTAGTCGGCTGCAAATTTCTATTCTATATTATTTATTGAAATCATATTGAGTGTTTAATTTGTTTTTTGTATCCCGACAGTCGAAAGGAACCTTCAAATTTGATGATAGGCGATAACGATGAACTATGAAAAGATTTAATGATAATAATTTCGTAATTACACTTATGATACTTAGTTTATTAACAAAGGTCGATATTATCATACCGGCGGTTATTCGAGCAATTTGCCTATGTAACTGAATCATTTAATGGAGTTACAAACTTTCTTCATCCCCTACGTCGGAACTTAGACATAAATATCGAGGAAACTTTTGCTGGAACTAAACGGCTCCCGCGGAAGTTGCAATCTAATAGTCTAATAATCTACTTATTACTCATAGTAATAAACTAATATCGGTGTCCGCCAACTTACATATATCCCCCCGCGGCTTAGAAGCCATTAGATTCTTTGGCATTGAATTGAATCCGGTACGTTTATTCCCCGTACCTTGGAGTTATATTGTTGTGAATTGTACTTCTCTGTTTTTAAAGCGTTAGATAATAAACATACTATTCTTTTACAGTCTTATAGCTATTTAATAAAAAAGTAAATTGTATTTAAAATGCAAAAACGCACGAAACAAATTTGTGTAATTTTTATATGAATTACAGGAATTTAACTATAGGTGTCATAATAATTTTATGAACTCAGTAATATACTCATCCTTCATTTATTTTAAATCTTAAAGAAAATATGTACATATATACATATAATTACATATATTATGTAATTCTTTATATATATAATTTTTTTTTAAGTATTATAATATTTTTCGTCATGTTTATATATTTATAGGTATACAAATGATATTTTTTAATTCTAATTTTTATTTTAGAAAAAACTAACGCTTTGTTGGATTATTTATTGTTCTGTAAACATAGTGGAATATGTTTTTTTCTTCGGGAATCTACCTGTTTTTCGTACCGGAAGTATCTGTGTAATTCGCACTTGAGCGGCCAGGGCGAGTGTTTGATATAAGCCTCTCGGCTAAGCGAAGTTAATCTTGACGACCCCCTGGAGCAACGTTCTCGAGCATGCTCGCGGTTCCCCTGTGTGTAAATGTGGTTTGTGTCTTTCGAAAACAATGTTGGAAAATGGTCGAATTAACTTCTGAATAAGTCACACCATCATACCTTCGAGGATTATTGATATATTATATATACATATATTTTTCTTTTTTTTCGTAATTACATCAATTAATGTAATTAAAATTTATTAGAGCATTAATATGTTAAATTATACGAAGGAGAGGGAGAGAAGGGGGGGAGAAGGGGGTGAGAAAGAGAGAGAGAGAGAGAGAGAGAGAGAGAGAGAGAGAGAGCGAGAGAGAGA